>CM069131.1:167715359-168214353 GCA_035221665.1 Okamejei kenojei | reverse complement strand
GGTGCCAGGATCCAGTGATGTCACGGACAGAGTGCAGAAAATCCTCAAGGTGCGGAAGGTGAACACAGCTGGAAGAGTGGTAGTGCCATATCGGCCACAACGATATGTGTCAGAAAGCAGGGGATAAACATATTCTGCCAGCGTTGACTTTAGAGAGCTCGGAAAAAAGCTGGAAAAGCAGGACCTCCAGGGTTGTTATCTCCGGTTTGCTTTCAAGTTCCTCGTGCTGGCGGAGAGCCAGGAAAGGGAGATACGGGACCTGGAATGAGTGGCCTGAGTAAGCTGAGCAGGTGGCAGGATGATTTAGATTTTAGATCAACACTCGGCGATCTGCATTTTGGAGTAAGGGGGAACTGTACAAAAGGACGTATTGCCATCTTCAACAGGTGCGGGGACAGCATTCTGGAGCAGGTTTGCCACTGCTTCTACGGGTGCGATTTTAAATCTGAATAAGAGGGAGTGGAGGTTGTCAAATGAGATAGTCGACGGATTGGAGTTAGTTAAAGGGAAAGTGAGATAGTGCCCCAGAGAACTTTAACGGGTGAAAGGAAGCTCACAATAGGGATAGGAGAGTATGCCCAAGTGTAATAGGGATCGATGTGAAAGGTGAGATGCCGTAAGGCAATTACAAGTATTGTATATGAATGCTGCGAAGTATAATGAAGTAAAGTAGACTGTTGCTTCGACTGAGGCCAATTAGAGGTTGGTATGATATGACATTGTGGGGATTACTGAGACGTGGTTGCCAGGAGGATAGGGCTGGGAACTTAATATTCAGGGTTATGATCTCCTATAGAAAGGAAAGGCTAGGTGGGCAGAGGAAGGGGGGTTAGATCTGCCAGGGTGAGGAATGGAATTCAAGTCCCTGTGAGGGTAAAGACTCATAACGGATCAGACGGAACTGGTAGAGTTCACTGTGGATTGAGTTTGAGGAATTGTAAATGGCAAGAAGACACTAATTCGGTGTTATTCTACAGACCCCCAAATAGTAGCCCGTTGATGTAGGGTGTTTAGGTAAGTTGCAGCAGCCCAGTGGTTAAAAACTGGCATGTAACAAAGGTAATGCCAGTGGTTGTTGAGTTGGAATTTCAATATGCAGCGTGTTTAGAATGGGAAATTACAGGGGTTGGTTCAGCACGACCCAAAGAAATAGAGGGTGATTTGTAGAATGCCTCCGAGATGGATTCTTAGGAAGAGAATGCTATAGAGCCAACCAGAGAAAAGGCCCCAATTCTGCGATTTAGTGTTTATCCTATGAACCAGATATGATTTAATTAAAAGGGAGGTAGTGATCATAATATGATTAGTTTTAATCTTGCCAATTTGAGAAGGAGAACGTTACAATCGGAGAGTGGCAGTGATGCAGGTTGTTGAACAAAGGGGACTATGAAGGCCCTATGAGAGGGAGCTGGCTAAAGCTAGATTGCGAAAGGGATCTAGCTGGAATGACGGTGGAACAGCAATGGCAGGAATTTATGGAACATAATCCGGAAGACGCCGCATGGATCATTTCAATTCCAAAAAGGAAGAAAGATTTAAGGGGAGTAGGATGGCAAACTGTGGCCTGACAAGTGAAGTTAGTGACGATAGAATACAAACTAAAATAAAAGATTGTATATCACTGCAAAGAGTAGCACGGAAAGCAGTGGATTGGGAAACATTTCTTAGGATAAACAGAAGGAAACAAACACAGGAGATACAGGCTGAAAAGATGAAGTACGAGGGGAAGCTGGCCAGGAATATAAAGATAGGACAGTATATTAAAAGCTTCTTTAGTTATGTTTAAGGGGAAAAAAAGAGTAGCAAGAGTCAATATGTGGCGTCCCTTGAAGGCAGGGACCACGGGTGAAATAATTATGCGGCCAACAAGGAAATGCAGAACAAGAGTTGCAATACGGTACTTCGGATCTGTCTTCATAAGGAGAACACAAACAGATTCTCCCAGATTTACTGGGAGAACAGAAGATCTAAGGGGGTAGAGGAACTGAAAGGAAATTTTCATTAGGCTCATGATATAGTATTGGAGTAGCGCCTAATGGGACCTGAAGGATGTTAAATCCCTAGAGTAATCGGGGATGGGTCTATAGAAATAGCTGGACGCCCATTGGTGATCATTTTCCAATGTTCAATAGATCAGGATCAGTTATGCTGGATTGGATGGATAGCTATGTTATCACCAATTTTCAAGAATGGGATTGAGGAGCGAAGGGGTGAAGAGGAAAACGGGGAATTACAGACCAGTTAGCCTGACTTCGGTATGTGGAGAAAGATGCTGGAGACAATTATTAAAGAGGTAATAATGAAGCATTTGATGATAGCAGTAAAAGGATTAGTCAAGTCAACATGAATTTATGAAAGGGAAATCATGCCTTGAATAATCTTCTGGTGACATTTTTTGAGGATGTGACAAGTAAAAGGTATGAAGGCCTGGTGCCGTGGATGTAGTGCTATCTAGCCCACTTTCAGAAAGCCTTTTGATAAGCACGGGAGACTGGTGACTAAAATTAGGGAAGTGGTATTGGGGGTAGTGGTGTTTGGACATGGATAGCAATAATTGGTTGGCAGACCGGAAGCAAAGAGTAGGACGCATGAACGGGGTCCTTTTCGGAATGGCGGCAGTGGTGAGTGGAGGTGCCACAAGGCTCGGTGTTGTGGGGTCCCGCGGGCCGCAAATGTTTACCATTTATATATTATCTTATATCTATATCTATATCTATATATGATTTGGAAGATGGTGAATTAGGAGCAACACTAGCAAGTTTGCGGATGACACAAAGCCTGGGTGGGAGTGGATAGTTTGCGTGATGACAAGATAGCTAATGGATTTTGGACCTTCATAACAAGAGGATTTTCAGTAAGGAGTAAAGAGATTTCTTCTACAGTTGTATATGGCTCTGGTGGATGAGAACCACATTGGAGATATTGTGCTACAGTTTTGGTCTAATTTGAAGGAAAGGACATTCCTTGTGATTGGAGGCAGTGCAGCGTAGGTTCACGATTTGATTGATCCCCTGGGATGGCAGGACTTCATATGAGGAATGATTGAAAAGACATAGGCTTGTGTTCACTGCGAGCTTCTAGAAGGTATGAGGGCGTAATCTTATAGAAACATATAAAATTATAAAAGGACTAGACATAAAGCTAGATGCAGGAAAAATGTTCCAAAGTCTGGGTGGAGTCCAGAACCAGGGGGCACAGTCTTAGAATTAGGGGCTTGAGGTCATTTAAGACTGGAGCTGAGAAAAAACCATATTTTTTAGGGCCCAGGATGAGTTGTGAATTTTGGAATTCCCTGCCATAGTGGGCGCAGTGGAGCTCAAATCACTGGATGCGATTTAAGAGAGAGTTGGATAGAGCTCTAGCGGGCTAGTGGAGTCAAGGGATATGGTGAGAAGGAAGGCACGGGTTATTGATAGCGGACGATCAGCCATGATCACAATGAATGGTGCTGCTGGCTCGAAGGGCTAAATGCCCTCCTCCTGCACCTATTTTCTATGTTTCTATGTTTCCATGTCTATCTCGGGCAAAAAAAACCCAAAGTGCTGGGGTAACTCAGCAGATCTGGAAGACATAGATGACACATCTGGATAAGGCACAGGCATGGGGAATCTATTGTCCATAACCTACTTCATTAAAGTCCTGTCTGATCCATCAAAGTTAGCCTTCCCCAAATGAAGCATTCATTTTAGGAACTCAAACCAGGGCAGGATCTTCACAGTGATCGTTCAAATTCATTAGTTCAAACAAATAAAATAGTAAGATTAAACGAGAACTTACCAGTTCGAAGTTTGATCGTTATTTTATGAGGAGTTACGATGAGGGATTACGTGAAGAACCCGCCTCACGCTGGCAAACGGCATACTTCAAAGCAGCGGCATGAAAAACACAGAACACCAAATAGCCGAAGTAACATAGTAAGGCTCATAATAGACTTAGAACTACCAGATTGATCATTTATTTTATGAGGGTGGGAGTAGAGGGAACGTAATCCCTCATTCGTAAACTCCTCACAAAATAACGATCAAACTTCGAACTGTAATGCCGTAAGTTCCGTTTAAATCTTACTGTTTTACTTCGGAGTCACGTGAGTGACTACGTGAAGATTTTAAAGCTTTCTGTGTTTTTTATGTCGTAGAATTAATCAATACGACAGTGCCGGCTAAGTAAATACATACATGAGAAACCAGACTAATATTAGTTCTTTCCATAATTAACTTTTTAATGGTTTAAAGAACATATAATAACCCTCCTTATATCGAGGGAATGATTACAAGTGATAAAAGATATAAGTGACTACATAACTTGGTTTATAGCTAATCAATAGTATACAAAGCAGGTGATTTATTGATCCCAATACCGCGTGGCCAAAACTTGTCATAGTGGTGAACAGGTTTTATTGTAGAACTTTGAAAAAGTTTCTTCTTTACTCCACTGCGATTTTTAAAATATGCTCGAGTGGGTACGTCCCGCACCTTCGACCCGCGGACGTAGCTGCAGCCCTGGTGGAGTGAAATTTGAACACATCAGTGTCTACTCCTGCTAAAAGCAACACCTGTTTTCAAACCATTTTGAGATAGTTTGAACTGAAGCTTTTGTGTGTGGCCTTTTATGCGTAATCATCAACGTTTTTTCATTTCCTCGAAGAGTTTCAGTAAACTTTAACATATTGATTCAAATGTTTAACCACACACAAAGTAGGATCAAATAGGATAAGCTTGAAAGGTTACCTTAGCTCCAGATCTCCCTGTCTGCTTTGTTTGATCAGATCGTAAACATAGAACACAATGTTATCTGTAGTCACATGCATACAGTCTAAACGCAACATTTGTAAAGTTTGCACTCTTTGAGCTGAACCAATGATATTAACATTATTAATTTGAATGTTAATCTTTCCAATGACAATCCTTCAATTGGAGTCCACTGTCTAAGTAAGGTAAGTACAATGCTCACATCCAAAATCTCTGTGTATCTAGGTTTGGGTGGATTAATATTAAAGATTCCTTTCATGAATCTAGATATTAGTGATGTGATCCAATTGATTTTCTGGTCAGACATAAGTCCTAAATAAGATGATAAGGCACTGCGTGCAGTGTTAGTTAAAAAAAATGGCACTGTAACTTAAATGTTTGCTCAAAATGCAATTTAGCAAGGAGCTCCAATACATTTTCCATGCAATATCACAGTATCACAATATCAAACATGCAATATTCACCGTATCATAAGAAATATTTGACTGTGTGCAAAATTATTCCCATTTCTTAATATGTGTCATATATTGTTTTTGTGTGTTATCTCGCCATGATGCGACTATAACCTCCATAGTTTTGTCGACAATCCCAGCTCATGTAGTTGGTCTGGTCAAAACCTTGCAGATTAATAAATTCATATATGTCATATAATGGATAAATTTCTTTGGTTACTGGAATAATCAAAATATCACTACAGTTAGGAATTGACATATATGGTTCTTTAATCATATTCAGCATTAATGGGAACCAAGGTTGTGTTGGCCAATTTGGAACTACCAACAATCCTGTGGCAGAATCTTGTTCTTTTCCTTCAGACATTGCTGAACCAAAGCAAAAGGTGGAAAAGCATAAAAGAACATATTCCCCCAGTTCAATGAAAAAGCATCTACTGCTACTGCATCTGGATCGTGTTCCCAAGACACATATTTAGGCAATTGATGATTAAGCCTGGATGCAAACAAATCAATTTCTGGTAAACCAAATTGAGTTACAATATTCTTAAATATTGCTGGATTAAGCCATCCATTCTGTGTTATCTTTAAAATATCCTTGATCTTTTATCTGCCACCACATTGTCTTTACCTGGAATGTAGTTTGCTGAAATCCAAATTTGGCGATCAATACACCATTGCCATAATTTCATTGACCAGACAATCACATGATACTGATCTGACTCCCCCATGTGATTAATATATGCAACAGCCGTTTTATTGTCTAACTGTATTAATACATGTAAGACCCTTTTTTTGAACAGCAATATGCTTTTAGACCATAGAAAGCACCCAATAACTCTAAATAGTTAATACCATAAGTTTTGAAGAAACGTTTCTTCTTGGACTTTCCATCTACCTCCACAACTGGAGGATGAATCTGTTACCCCCCCCCCCCCCATCAGAGAGCATTAGCATCTATTTATAAAACAATTTCAGGCTGTTTAATCAGAATGTTTTTAGCAGCTTTGTGGGATATTTTTAACCCACCATGGTAATTCCAACAAAACTTCTTTTGGTTAATTGCATAGGCCTATCAAAGTGGCCTGCCCTCTCTTTGAGAGCTCTTATTTTGTCGCTTTGAAGATTTTGATAATGTAATGGACCAAATTCTACTGCAGGAAATGCTTGCTACTAGTTTTACAATAGTTTTCGCTACTTTTCGGATGGAAGGATAAGTTTGTGAATGAGATTATTACAAGTCACCAAAAACATCAACTTTATCTTTGTTGGTTAAAGTATTTAACATAGTTTCTGAGTTAATTACAACTCCCAAATAGTTAATTGATTGTGCTGGCTGCACCTGGAATTTAATTGGATGAATCAAGAACCCTAGTTTTAACAAAGCTTTTGTACTGAAACTAATTCTCAGCTGACTCTTGATTGCCATAAATGATTAGAATGTCATCGAGATAAGCCATAACGATGTGTTTTTTGTACTCTTAATTGGGCTAAAACTGGTTTCAACAGTTTAGTTAAAGAGCCGGGAAGCTGAACTCAATCCATTTGGCAAAGCTTTAAACTGCCATAATTGGCCCATAAAATTTTAAGTACCTCCAGAAAACTGATGTATTGGTACAGAAATAATAGGCGTTTTTCAAATCAATCGTAGCCATATAACAACTGCTGATATTAAATATCTTGCAGTATTAAATGTTTTCCATTTAAAAATTTGTATTCTACCACTTATTTAGATCTGTAAGGTCCAGAATAATTCTGCAATCACCATCTTTTTATGTCTTTTGAAATATCTTAGACACAATTGATGCTCGTGTTCATAAGTTTTTTCAATAACCCCTTTTCAGATAATTTGTCAATTTCCACATTAATTCTCTGCTTTTCCAATTGCAGTAAACACGAAAGCATAGGCAGGTTTATCATGTACTGGAGGATTAACCCCTTCTTTAAATGTAATAGTGGCTCCTGAAACTGCTTGTAAAAATAAACCGATCAGAAATAATAGTAAGCCAGTCTTTATAAAACTTTTGTAATCTCCCTTCAACTGAGATTAATCCGCAGTTTCTTTAAAGATAGAACAAGTCTTTAATAGAAACATAGAAACATAGAAATGAGGTGCAGGAGTAGGCCATTCAGCCCTTCGAGCCTGCACCGCCATTCAATATGATCATGGCTGATCATCCAACTCAGTATCCCGTACCTGCCTTCTCTCCATACCCTCTGATCCCCTTAGCCACAAGGGCCACATCCAACTCACTCTTAAATATAGCCAATGAACTGGCCTCAACTACCCTCTGTGGCAGAGAGTTCCAGAGACTCACCACTCTCTGTGTGAAGAAAGTCTTTCTCATCTCGGTCTTAAAGGATTTCCCCCTTATCCTTAAGCTGTGACCCCTTGTCCTGGACTTCCCAACATCGGGAACAATCTTCCTGCATCTAGCCTGTCCAACCCCTTAAGAATTTTGTAAGTTTCTATAAGATCCCCTCTTAATCTCCTAAATTCCAGAGAGTATAAACCGAGTCTATCCAGTCTTTCTTCATAAGACAGTCCTGACATCCCAGGAATCAGTCTGGTGAACCTTCTCTGCACTCCCTCTATGGCAATAATGTCCTTCCTCAGATTTGGAGACCAAAACTGCACGCAATACTCCAGGTGTGGTCTCACCAAGACCCTGTACAACTGAAGTAGAAACCTCCCTGCTCCTGTACTCAAATCCTTTTGCTATGAAAGCTAACATACCATTCGCTTTTTTCACTGCCTGCTGCTCACCTGCATGCCTACTTTCAATGACTGGTGTATCATGACACCCAGGTCTCGCTGCATCTCCCCTTTTCCCAATCGGCCACCATTTAAATAATAGTCCGCTTTCCTGTTTTTGCCACCAAAGTGGATAACCTCACATTTATCCACATTATACTGCATCTGCCAAACATTTGCCACTCACCCAGCCTATCCAAGTCACCCTGCAGTCTCCTAGCATCCTCCTCACAGCGAACACTGCCCCCCCAGCTTAGTGTCATCCGCAAACTTGGAGATATTGCCTTCAATTCCCTCATCCAGATCATTAATATATATTGTAAATAGCTGGGGTCCCAGCACTGAGCCCTGCGGTACCCCACTAGTTACTGCCTGCCATTGTGAAAAGGACCCGTTTACTCCTACTCTTTGCTTCCTGTTTGCCAGCCAGTTCTCTTTCCACATCAATACTGAACCCCTAATACCGTATATGCTTTAAGTTTGTATACTAATCTCTTATGTGGGACCTTGTCGAAAGCCTTCTGGAAGTCCAGATATACCACAATCCACTGGTTCTCCCTTATCCACGCTACTAGTTACATCCTCGAAAAATTCCACAAGATTCGTCAGACATGATTTACCTTTTGTAAATCCATGCTGACTTTGTCCAATGATTTCACCACTTTCCAAATGTGCTGCTATCCCATCTTTAATAACTGACTCTAGCAGTTTCCCCACTACCGATGTTAGACTAACTGGTCTGTAATTCCCCGTTTTCTCTCTCCCTCCCTTCTTAAAAAGAGGGGTTACATTTGCTACCCGCCAATCCTCAGGAACTACTCCAGAATCTAAAGAGTTTTGAAAGATTATCACTAATGCATCCACTATTTCCTGAGCTACTTCCTTAAGTACTCTGGGATGCAGCCTATCTGGCCCTGGGGATTTATCGGCCTTTAATCTATTCCATTTACCCAACACCACTTCCCGACTGACCTGGATTTCACTCAATTCCTCCTTTGACCCACAGTCCCCTGCTATTTCAGGCAGATTATTTATGTCTTCCTTAGTGAAGACGGAACCAAAGTAGTTATTCAATTGGTCCGCCATTATCCTTGTTCCCCATGATCAACTCACCTGTTTCTGACTGCAAGGGACCTACATTTGTTTTAACTAACCTCTTTCTCTTCACATATCTATAAAAACTTTTGCAGTCAGTTTTTATGTTCCCTGCCAGTTTTCTTTCATAATCTATTTTTCCTTTCCTAATTAAGCCCTTTGTCCTCCTCTGCTGGTCTCTGAATTTCTCCCAGTCCTCTGGTATGCTGCTTTTTCTGGCTACTTTGTACGCATCATCCTTTGCTTTGATACTATCCCTGATTTCCCTTGTTATCCACGGATGCACTACCTTCCCCGATTTATTCTTTTGCCAAACTGGGATGAACATTTTTTGTAGTTCATCCATGCAGTCTTTAAATGTCTTCCATTGTATATCCACCGTCAACCCTTTTAGAATTAATTGCCAGTCAATCTTGGCCAATTCACGTCTCATACCCTCAAAGTTACCTTTCTTTAAGTTCAGAACCATTGTTTCTGAATTAACAATGTCACTCTCCATCCTAATGAAGAACTCAACCATATTATGGTCACTCTTGCCCAAGGGGGCACGTACAACAAGACGGCTAATTACCCCTTCCTCATTACTCAAAACCCAGTCTAAAATAGCCTGCTCTCTCGTTGGTTCCTCTACATGTTGATTTAGATAACTATCCCGCATACATTCCAAAAAATCCTCTTCCTCAGCACCCCTGCCAATTTGATTAACCCAATCTATATGTAGATTGAAGTCACCCATTATAACTGTTTTGCCTTTGTCGCACGCATTTCTAATTTCCCGTTTGATACCATCCCCAACTTCTCTGCTACTGTTAGGTGGCCTGTACACAACACCCACCAGCGTTTTCTGCCCCTTAGTGTTTTGTAGCTCTACCCATACCGATTCCACATCCTCCAAGCTAATGTCCTTCCTTTCCATTGCTTTAATCTCCTCTCTAACCAGCAACGCTACCCCACCTCCTTTTCCTTTCTCTCTATCCCTCCTGAATATTGAATATCCCTGGATGTTCAGCTCCCAGCCTACGTCACCCTGGAGCCATGTCTCCGTGATCCCAACTATATCATAATCATTAATATCTATCTGCACGTTCAACTCGTCCACCTTATTACGAATACTCCTTGCATTGAGACACAAAGCCTTCAGGCTTGTCTTTACAACGCATTTACCCCTTATACAATTTTGCTGAAAAGTGGCCCTTTTTGATTTTTGCCCTGGTTTTGTCTGCCTGCCACTTTTACCTTTCACCTTGCTACCTAATGCTTCTACCCTCATTTTACACCCTCCTGCCTCTCTGCTCTTGTACCCATCCCCCTGCCACATTAGTTTAAATCCTCCCCGACAGCACTAGCAAACACTCCCCCAAGAACATTGGTTCCATTCCATTCCAGGTGCAAACCGTCCTGTTTGTACCGGTCCCACCTCCCCCAGAACTGGTCCCAGTGCCCTAAAATTTGAATCCCTCCCCCTTGCACCACTTTTCAAGCCACGTATTCATTTGCATTATCCTCCTATTTCTACTCTGACTGGCCCGTGGTACTGGTAGTAATCCGGAGATTACTACCTTTGAGGTCCTACTTTTAAGTTTATCTCCTAGCTCCCTAAATTCACCTTGTAGGACCTCATCCCTTTTTTTACCTATATCGTTGGTGCCAACATGCACCACGACAACTGGCTGTTCACCCTCCCCCTCCAGAATGTTCTGCAGCCGTTCAGTGACATCCCTGACCTTTGCACCAGGGAGGCAACATACCATCCTGGAGTCTCGTTTGCGGCCGCAGAAACGCCTATCTATTCCCCTGACAATTGAATCCCCTATTACTATTGCCCTTCCCCTCTTTTTTCCCCCCTCATGTGCTGCAGAGCCACCCATGGTGCCATGAACCTGGCTGCTGCTGCATTCCCCTGATGAGCCCATCTCCCTCAACAGTATCCAAAATGGTTATACCTGTTTAGGAGGGAGATGACCGCAGGGGACTCCTGCACTACCTGCCTACTGCTTTGCTGGCTATTGGCCACCCGTTCCCTTCTTGTCCTCCTACCTTTTGCCTGCGGTGTGACCAACTCACTGTACGTGCTATCCACGACTTTCTCCGCATCGTGGATGCTCCAGTATGAATCCAGCCGCAGTTCCAATCGTTCAATGCGGTCTGCCAGGAGCTGCAGCTGGACACACTTCCTGCAAACGTAGTCACCAGGGACACCGACCATCTCCCTGATCTCCCACATGTTGCAGGCTGAACAAACCATGGGCCAATCTCTACTGCCAATACCTTACTCCCAAATTACTAAAAAAAACACAAAAACTTATCCTTTAAACTTTACTACTAAATACTGAATCCCTAACTCCCAGAATCCCTCACTCCCAGAAGGCAGAAATGTAAAATAGTAAACCCGGGGTTGCACCCAATCAGCTGCTTCCTCGGGTCCTCTTCCACCAATCAGCGGCTTCCTCAAAAAAAAACCCACTTCTCCAAATGGAACGTTATGGATTTGGGTAAGCCTCTGGAAAAACAAGCCCCGCGCTCGATTTTTAACCTTACCGGTCGGGTGTCGCTCCTCCCCCTCCTTCACTTCCTCCAACGGCTCCTGTGGGCCTCTGGAAAAACAAGCCCCGCGCTCGATTTTTAACCTTACCGGTCGGGTGTCGCTCCTCCCCCTCCTTCACTTCCTCCAACGGCTCCTGTGGGCCTCTGGAAAAAACAAGCCCCGCGCTCGATTTTTAACCTTACCGGTCGGGTGTCGCTCCTCCCCCTCCTTCACTTCCTCCAACGGCTCCTGTGGGCCTCTGGAAAAACAAGCCCCGCGCTCGATTTTTTAACCTTACCGGTCGGGTGTCGCTCCTCCCCCTCCTTCACTTCCTCCAACGGCTCCTGTGGGCCTCTGGAAAAACAAGCCCCGCGCTCGATTTTTAACCTTACCGGTCGGGTGTCGCTCCTCCCCTCCTTCACTTCCTCCAACGGCTCCTGTGGGCCTCTGGAAAAACAAAGCCCCGCGCTCGATTTTTAACCTTACCGGTCGGGTGTCGCTCCTCCCCCTCCTTCACTTCCTCCAACGGCTCCTGTGGGCCTCTGGAAAAAACAAGCCCCGCGCTCGATTTTTAACCTTACCGGTCGGGTGTCGCTCCTCCCTCCTTCACTTCCTCCAACGGCTCCTGTGGGCCTCTGGAAAAACAAGCCCCGCGCTCGATTTTTAACCTTACCGGTCGGGGTGTCGCTCCTCCCCCTCCTTCACTTCCTCCAACGGCTCCTGTGGGCCTCTGGAAAAGCAAGCCCCGCGCTCGATTTTTAACCTTACCGGTCGGGTGTCGCTCCTCCCCCTCCTTCACTCCTCCAACGGCTCCTGTGGGCCTCTCTTAATACCTCTCCATATGAGCGTGGTGGTCTCCTTTTCCCCGAATACGGGTAAGTATTGGGCTGTGCAGTACAATAATATTTCCTTGACATATTTCTGCCTTTATTTCCAAAATCAAATCCCCTTCTGGGCGAAAAATACCTTTTTTTGTCCTAAGACGAAGGTTTCATGCAGTTAAAATTTTTAGCTTCTTCATCCAATTTTTAATAATTTAGGCAGATTTACTCCAAACAGATAACCAGGAGCTTGAACACCACTTGCTCGAACCACACAAGCTTGCAAACCTTGGGTGAAATATGGGCCGAATAGCCATTTTCCTCATACAATAATTTCATAGAAAGAATTTGCACAATAGGCCCTCTTTTTTAAACTTATCCATCTCCCAAAAGCCATAATGGCAGCAGAATAATTTGTGAGGATTTTTTGAACCTCACTTCTTGAGCTCTCATATTTGGGGTCATGGATGCCCATATCAACGGATAAACCGTAGGCACTTTCAATGAGGCACAATTTCCTGTGCGTTTATAATTCTGATGTTTCAATCATCACAGAATCATGAAGTTGATGAGATACCATATATTAATGTTGGCAGCTAGGTTTTCTTCCATAGCCTCACCACTTCCTTCATATATAGCAAATTATTTTGCTATCTCAGGCACATTTGGCCTTTCTTTTATTTTGTGGTGTGTTTTCAAATGCAAATCACCATCAGCAGGGTCTGCCTTCTGCAGCCCTAAATCAATTGGGATTTCATCCCATGAGACTTCCTTCGGCCCAAATCCTGGGTCCGGATTTCCAACTCCCAATTAGGCCCACAGCCATATCAGAATAATTAAACCCCTCAGGGCTTTTTTTGGGAACCTTCTGGGTACTGTGACCCTAGTCTCATAATTTTTTGGAGAACTTTCTCCATATGCTCCATTATTAGTTCCATATAGTTTAATTATCTGGAGGACTTTCAGTATCAGAGTCATCAGAACCACGGGCCTCTCAGATTTCTTTTACATTTTTAGGAGCATTTCTCTCCGTGGTTATAACTTCTGGAGAATCTAGAACTCACTAACGGGTATATCAGCGGCCATCGGTATCGGAACCGGATCCGCACTAGCTTTTTTCCCGTATTTTTATTTTCACCCCGGGAAGCTCTTTTTACCCGCGAATTTTCTTTGCCGATTTCTCCATTTCTTTCATTTAATCTGTGCTAAACAGCACTTTAATGTGACTCTGACTTTTTATTTTACTTTATTTTTACTGCTGGACCCA
Organism: Okamejei kenojei; assembly: GCA_035221665.1. Taxonomy (NCBI): domain Eukaryota; kingdom Metazoa; phylum Chordata; class Chondrichthyes; order Rajiformes; family Rajidae; genus Okamejei; species Okamejei kenojei. Next base: position 168,200,691 of record CM069131.1, on the reverse strand, counting down.
CCCAGCGTACGCTAAAAAACATCCCGACTTTGCTGCACTTACCTGCGGGGCCGTTCCGACCGCTGCGAGGAGCTGCTCCTTACTGCAGCTCCTCCTTCCGCCGTCAGCGTCGACGTAATGCCGTTTGCCAGCGTGAGGCGGGTTCTTCACGTAGTCACTCACGTGACTCCGAAGTAAAATTGACTTTGACTTTGAGCCCTGGAGAATGTGGTAGACCTGAAGGATCTATGAGCATAAATACATAGTTCCCTGAATGTGGCATCACAGGTAGATAGGGTGGTGAAGAAGGCTTTTGGCATGCTGGTGTTCATCAGTCAGGGAGATGAGTATAGGAATAGAAACATAATGTTTCAGTTCTGCAAGCCATTCGTGAGGCCTCGTTTGACAAAAGGTGTTCTCACTGGCAGCCAACAAGAAAAAGCCACACCATTTATTGTGTTTAAGAAGGAACTGCAGATGCTGGAAAATCAAAGGTAGAAGACGGGTTCAACCTGAAGAAAGGTTTCGTCTCGAAACGTTGCCTATTTCCTTCGCTCCATAGAAGCTGCCGCACCCGCTGAGTTTCTCCAGCACTTTTATCTACTATTTATTGTGTGTGTACTTACTGAAGGTTTAGTATCAAATATAGGGTGACTAATGCAGTACAATTAATTTAATTTATATTTAAATACTTTAAAAATATATATTTAAATACTTTCTAAAAGTTAAATTAGAAACATGAATTTTACTTGTATTTTGGCCTGGGGATGGAGTTGGATCCATTGGAGGTCGTCTTGGAGGAGAGGATGCTCCTCAAACCGTGAAGCATCTTGGACAATACAGCTCACCCCATCCATTGACACACTGGTCAACCTGAGGAACACCTTCAGCAACAGACCAATTTCCCTCCTGGGATAAATATTCTATCGTATCGTATATACAAGTAAGGCTTGTATACACACAGTCAACCATCAAGAGCATCTGTGAAAAAACTTGTAATCCTGATTTCTGAGAAGAGAGGATGAAATATAGGCATGGCTCAATTCAAAAGTGTTTCAGTGGTTTTCCTTGCATAAAAGTGGATAGCAAGTTGTGAGATATTATAAATAGCTTCAGATAAGTTCATAAGTCATAGGAGCAGAATTACACCATTTGGGCCATCGAGTCTACTCCACCATTCAATCATGGCTGATCTATCGTTCCCTCTCAACTCCATTCTCCTGCCTTCTCCCCATAACCCTTGACAACCGTACTAATTAAGAATCTGTCAATCTCCCCTTTCAAAGTGCCTAATGACGCCCTCCACATCCATCTGTGAAGATGAATTCCACAGATTCAACACTCTCTGACAATAGAAACTCCTCCTCAACTCTTTCAGAAGGTATTCTGCCCTAGACCGTCCCACCAGTGGAAATATTCTCTCTGCATGTTCTCTCCCTATTCTTTTTTTTTTTTTTTTTTTTTTTAATTTATTTATTATAGAAACAAAATAACAACCAGTTACATTATATTTTCAATAGTAAAAATACATAGTCTTAATAATTGATTCATACTAATATTATTTATACTGTATTATCCTTAATTATAAATTTCAAAGTTGTATATTTTATATAATTAGAGATACATAATACTAATAATACATTCATAATATTAGCATTATACTCGTACTATTAGTAATTTTCATTTTTATCTCTAATTTTTTAGGTATAAGGCCAGATTTTATGATATTATTGATACAAAAAGTTAGTAAAACTTATATAATTTCCATTATTTCTTCCTAATGTTAAACAATATTTATCTTATCGCTAAATTTAAATTTAAAATTATTGTACCATTAAAAGTACATAATTTTATATAATTAAAAATATAAAATACTAAAAAATACTAATAATACTAATAATGTTCTCATAAATCTAATAATATTTATATTCGTACTAATATTAAGATAATGTGTTTCTATATTGTTTTTTAATTTTTTATATAGATATAAGAAAATAGAAAAGTTAGGAAATAGAATAAAGAATAAGAAAAGGTTTGATGGAGAATAAAATATTCGTCATTAATCCGTCCTTATAGATATATTCATGATTTATTATATGTATCTCTTCATCCATTCAAATATCCAGGTCTCAGTCAGGTTCTCGCGCCGAACCATTATGACCCTGTAAATATTCAATATATGGAGACCAAATCCATCTGAAGAGATCTAACCTATCCATTGCCATAGAGGGAGTGCAGAGAAGGTTCACCAGACTGATTCCTGGGATGTCAGGACTGTCTTATGAAGAAAGACTGGATAGACTCGGTTTATACTCTCTGGAATTTAGGAGATTAAGAGGGGATCTTATAGAAACTTACAAAATTCTTAAGGGGTTGGACAGGCTAGATGCAGGAAGATTGTTCCCGATGTTGGGGAAGTCCAGGACAAGGGGTCACAGCTTAAGGATAAGGGGGAAATCCTTTAAGACCGAGATGAGAAAGACTTTCTTCACACAGAGAGTGGTGAGTCTCTGGAACTCTCTGCCACAGAGGGTAGTTGAGGCCAGTTCATTGGCTATATTTAAGAGTGAGTTGGATGTGGCCCTTGTGGCTAAGGGGATCAGAGGGTATGGAGAGAAGGCAGGTACGGGATACTGAGTTTGGATGATCAGCCATGATCATATTGAATGGCGGTGCAGGCTCGAAGGGCTGAATGGCCTACTCCTGCACCTAATTTCTATGTTTCTATGTTTCTATAAGGACAAGCCTCAATCTCTCCAAATGGAGTGTCTCCGACATTTCTATATTCCCACATTTTGATTGTTGGGAATGCAGGGCCTTTCCAAAATTTTAATATTAATTTTTCCCAAATTATTAAACCATAGTCAATAAAAGTTCTTTGATTCGTTGTTATTAATTGGTCAGTTTCAATTATTCCAAGTATAATTAACTTTGGGTCGGGGGTTATATTTATATTGATAACGGTCGAGATTATTTTAAATATTTCCTTCCAGTATTCTACAATTTTTTATGCAGTTAGTAAATGAGTGTGTCAAATTTGCTTCTGAAATTTGACATTTGTCACATATTGGAGATATTTTTGGAAAAATATTATGCAATTTAGATTTAGAGTAATGTAATCTATGTAATATTTTAAACTGTATAAGAGAATGTTTAGCGTTTAATGAACAATAATGTATATGTTGTAAACTTTCATCCCATATTTCTGGTCTTATTATTTGGCCTAATTCCTTTTCCCAAGACTCTCTGTATATTTCTGTTGATGGGGTATCATTTTCCAATAAAATATTATATATATATGATATCATTTTTTCCATATTTGGATGTTTATTCAAACATTCATCTAAAATTTCTATTTTTCTATTTCTAAATTCATATATATTTGCAGAGGCATAGTTTCTGATTTGTAAATATCTGAAATATTCTTTATTATGTAGCCCATAAATTTGTTGCAACTCTTGAAATGAAAGAAAAGTGTTTTCCTTATAAAGATCACCCATCTTAGAAATTCCTTTATTTTTTCCATTGTAAAAAAGCCTTATCCAAAATTGAAGGTTTAAACATAAAATTATTAACAATCTTAAGACTTAGTGGTATAGATTTTAGTTTTAATGCTTTCTTTTATTTGTTTCCATATGCGGATTCCATTTTCTATTATCGGATTTTCACTATAAACTTTCTTAGCTACATTAATATTAGCAAATATTATAGAGCTAATTTCTAATGGAGAACAATCTTCTTCTTCCATATTTAACCAATTTGGTTTATTGTCTATTTCTCCTAACCAAAAATTCATGTTTTTAATATTAACTGCCCAGTAATAAAACATCAAGTTTGGTAACGCTAATCTCCATTTATTTTAGATTTACATAAATGTTTTTTATTTATTCTATGGGTCTTATAATCCCAAATGAAATTCGTAATTAAAGAATCTACTTTTTTTAAAAAAATTTTTGGAAGATTATATCGGGAATAATTGAAATAAATATAATAATTGTGGGAGAAAAATCATTTTTATTGCATTAATTTTCCCTATCATCGAGATAGGTAAACTTTTCCAATATGAAATATTCTTATTTAATTTATTTAGTAATGGGGGGAAATTAGATTTAAATAGAGAATTAAATCTTTTTGTAACAAAAATCCCAAGATATTTAATATTTTCATTTGTTATCTTAAAAGGAAATTGTTGTAATATATGTAACTTATTCATTGTTATAGGCATAAGTTCACTTTTATTCCAATTAATACTGTATCCTGAAAGTGATCCGAATTCCGTTATTAGTTTTAACAAAATTTCGAATACTTATTTCTGGTTGAGTGATATAAAGTAATACATCATCTGCATATAAGGAAATTTTATTCTTAGTATTTGCGGTATCATATCCATATATTTCCGGGTGTAGTCTTACCCTCTGAGCAAGTGGTTCTATTGCTAATGCAAACAATAAAGGTGATAAAGGGCAACCTTGCCTACAACCTCGTGATAAATTAAATTTAATTGATAACATTCGATTTGTTGTTATTCTAGCTATTGGATTTGCATATAATAATTTAATCCAAGTAATAAACTCCTCTCCTAGTTTAAAGGCTTCCATCACCGAAAATAAATAAGGCCATTCCACTTGGTCAAAAGCCTTTTCTGCATCAAGTGAAATAACTACTAAGTCTTTTTTTATCACTTCTTTTCGAATATATAATATTAAACAATCGTCTTAGATTATATGAAGAATATCTTTTTGGTATAAATCCAGTTTGATCCGGATGTATTAATTCATTAACAACTGAACTCAATCTTTTTGCTAATATTGTTGTTAATATCTTTTGATCTGTATTTAATAGAGCTATTGCTCTATATGATCCTGGTTCGTCCAAGTCTTTATTTATTTTAGGTATGAGTGTTATAATAGATTCGTTCAATGTATCTGGAAGCTTCTGTTCTGTATATATCTGTTCATATAATGATTTTAGATATGGGACTATATATTCATGAAATGTTTTATAAAATTCCGAACCTATACCATCAGGTCCCGGTGTTTTACCGTTTTTTAATGATCTAATAGATTCTTTAATTTCATTTATTGAAATATCAGCATTTAATAATTTTCTATTTTGTAAATCCAGTCCTTTCAAGTTACATTTTTTTATAAATGCATCTATTTCTATTTTACTTACTGTTGTTTTAGCAGTGTATAAATTTTTATAATATTGCATAAATCTTTCATTAATATCTTTAGGTTGTATTAATAAGTCACCGTTTTGTGATTTAATCCTATGTATAATTTTTTTCCGCTTCAATTTTCCTTAATTGTCGAGCCAGCAGTTTTTGGGGCTTATCCCCAAATTCAAACTGTAATTGTTTAGTATGTTGGTAAAATTTTATCACTTGATCTGTATATATTTTATTTAATTTATATTTCAATATAACAATTTTATTATGTAATATCGTATCTGGTTTTATTGCATTCTGTATATCTAATTCCTTAATCTCCTTTTCTAGATCTTGTTGTTCTTTCCGAATCTTTTTATTGTCAAATGCTTGTGAAGAAATCATTATTCCTCGAAGATATGCCTTAAATGTTTCCCACAATAAGGAACGCGATATCTCTGGTTGATCATTTATTTCAAAAAAAATTTTAATTTGAGTTATGATATATTCCTGAGTGGCTTTGTTTTTTAAAATTTGTGGATTAAATTTCCACTGTCTTAAATTTTCTATTTTATTATTAATTTTAATTTTAAACGTTACTGGGCATGATCTGAGATTATTATATTATCATATTTAGCTTCATAAGTAAGTGAAATAAGTTTTGCATCCACCAAAAAATAATCTATTCTTGAGTAAGTTTTATGCACTGGGGAGTACAAAGAATATTCTCGTCCTGTAGGATTTTCTGTTCTCCAAACATCTTTAATATTGGTCGTTTGCATATATGCATTTAGCAAATCACTAGAATGTGATTTGTTTTTTCTTTGTTTTGTAGATCTGTCTAAGTAAGGATCTAATGTACAGTTGAAATCTCCACCAATTATCAAATTATATTGCGTTAATTCCGGATTATTATTAAAATACTTTTTTTTAAAAAACAATGGACTATCGAAATTTGGTCCATATATATTAACAAGAATCACTTTTTCTGTATTTAATTCTCCTATCACAATAATATATCTACCATCTTTATCATCTATGGTTGATATATGTTTAAATAAAGTACCTTTACGAAATAATATTGCTACGCCTCTTGATTTATGTGTAAAAGAAGAATGATATATTTTATCTATCCACTTAGCTTTCAACCTGTTTTCCGCCTCTTTTTTTAGGTGGGTCTCTTGAATATAAATTACATCAGCTTTACTTGCCTTTAAATATGTCAATACTTTTCCTCTCTTTATCGGTTCATTAATACCTTTAACATTCCAACTGCAGAATGTTAATCCCTCATTCCCCGTATTTCTTTTTAAGTCTTGCATTTTAGATTTATGGGGATCTGCAGGATCTAAGGATCAGCGCGATAAACCCAACCTTACACCTGAACCCTGAATGGATGTAATTTAAATCTCTTTTTTGCCCCTCATGAATATATCTCCCTTGGTACATTATATTACTCCAATCAAACCAAAGATTACTATAGATATAAAAGATAGATAAAAAATAAATAGAGGTATTGTGTGTAGAAGTAAAAAGAACTACATCTAGAATCGATGTAGTTTTGTGCCAGCCATATTAAGATGGCTATACATCTAACGACTTCCGTCATCGATGTTATTAACACGACCAGCTCCTGGAATTTAGGGAATTATTATTCCTTAACAATATTTTAACGGGGGTATAATTTATATAATTTTTTTTTTTAAAAAGGGAGGGGGAATGATAATAAAAAACAGGAAGGGGAGGTTCTCTCCCTATTCTGGCCTTTCACTATTCACTAAGTTCCAATGAGGTTTCCCCCTCATCCTTCTCAACTCCTGTGAATACAAGCCCAATGCTGCCAAATTCTCATCATACATTAACCCGTTCGTTCCCGGGATCATTCTGGTAAACCTCCTCTGAACCCTCTCCAGCGTTGGCACACCCTTTCTCAGATATGGGGCCCAAGACTACTCACAATACTCCAAATGCAGTCTGACTAGTGCCTCATGATGCCTCAGCATTACAATAGACAATAGGAGCAGGCGTAGGCCATTCGGCCCTTCGAGCCAGCACCGCCATTCACTGTGATCATGGCTGATCATCCACAATCAGTACCCCATTCCTGCCCTCCCCATATCCCTTGTTTCCGCTATCTTTAAGAGCTCTATCTAATTCTCTCTTGAGAGCATCCACGGCTTTCTGAGGCAGAGAATTCCATAGATTCACATCACTCTGGGTGAAAAAGCTTTTCCTCATCTCCGTTCTAAATGGCCTACCCCTTATTCTTAAACTGAGGCCTCTGGTTCTGGACTACCCCAACATCGGGAACATGTTCCCTGCCGGTAGCATGTTCAATCCCTTAATAATAAGATCCCCTCATCTTTCCAAATTCCAGTGTATACAACCCCAGTCACTGCATTCTTTCAACATGACAGTCACACCATCCCAGGAATTAACCTTGTGAACCTACGCTGCACTTCTTCAATAGCAAGAATGTTCTTCCTCAAATTTGGAGACCAAAACTGCACACAATACTCCAGGTGTGGTCTCACAAGGGCCTTGTACAACTGCAGTAGGACCTCTTTGCTCCTATACTCAACTCCTTTTGTTATGAAGGCCAACATGCCATTAGCTTTCTTCACTGCCTGCTGTACCTGCATGCTAACTTTCAGTGACTGATGTACAAGGACACCCAGATCTGGTTGTACTTCCCCTTTCCCTAACTTGACACCATTCAGATATTAATCTGCCTTCCTATTCTTGCCACCAAAGTGGATAACCTCACATTCATCCACATTAATCCACACTGCATCTGCCATGCATCTGCCCACTCACCCAACCTGTCCAAGTCACCCTGCATCCTCATAGCATCCTCCTCACAGTTCATACTGCCACCCGTGTGTCATCTGGATGTTTACCTGGATTTTCAGAAAGCTTTTGATAGGGCGCCACACATGAGGGTGCTAAAGAAGAAGATAGCCTATGGTATTACATCCCTGTTTTTACACTCAAGTCCTCTCGAAATGAATGCTAACAATGCATTTTCCATACTTCCTTTCATCTTGCAAATCAACCTTTTGGGAATCCTGTAACAGCACTCGCAAGTCCCTTTGCATCTCCGATTTTTGAATCCTTTAGAAAATAGTTTATGCCTTTGTTCCCGCTACCAAAATGGGAATAAAGGCATAAACTATTTTCTTCATGATTTTCTGCGCTGTATTCCATCTGCCACTTCTCTGCCCACTCTCCCAACCTGTCCAAGTCCTTCTGCAGGGTCCCCCCTTTCTCTACACCACCTGCCCCTCCACCTATCTTTGTATCATCTGCAAACTTGCATACAAAGCCTTCAATTCCCACATCCAAGTCAGTAATATACAACAGGAGGAGTAGCAGCCTTCTCACTGGCAGCTAACCAAAAAAAGCCCCCTTTATTTCCCACTCACTGCCTTCTACCAATCAGTCAACCTTCTATCCATGCTTGTATCTTCCCTCTAATACCATGGGCTCTCATCTTCTTTAGCACCCACACATGCGGCGCCCTATCAAAGGCTTTCTGAAAATTCAGGTAAATATCTAGACTCTCCTTTATCTATCCTGCCATTTATTTCCTCAAAGAAATCCAACAGATTCAAACAGATAAGGTCTCCCCTTCACAAAAACCATGCTGACTCCAGCCTATTTTATCATGTGCTTCTAAGTAATCGGAAATCTCACCCTTTATAATGGAATCTACAATCTTACCAACCACTGAAGTCAGGCCACCGGCCTCTAGTTTCCCCTGTTTTGCTTCACTCCCTTCTTGAACAGCGGAGTAATATTTGTAATTTTCCAGTCCTCTGGGACCACTCCTGACTAGTGCTTTTAAAAGATCACCAGTAATGCCTCCACAATCTATAAGCTCAGTTCAGTTTAATGTCAAGCGTTGTGAGGTACAGTGAAAAGCTTTTGTTGCGTGCGAACCAGTCAGCGGAAAGATAATACAAGATCACAAATGAGCCATTTACAGTGTATAGAGATTTAAGTGTGTGGTGCGATTGTAAGAAGGGATTGTGGATCTACTTCTGTGGCTAGCATGCAAATAGTTGCCTAGGTTGAGCGACATCTTGGAAGCAGCTAACTCTTTCAGAATCCTAGGGTGTATTCCATCTGGTCCAGGTGACTCATCCACCTTCAGATCCAAAGAAGTCAAACATAAAGATGGAGAGGAGATGAGTGCCCACCTCTTTGCAGTGTGTGGATTTGCTAAGACGGTCTGGAGAAAGATGAAAAAGTCCTTGTCATTGTGCAGTGACCTAACAGAGAACTCCCTGATTTATGGGCTATACTCACGGACGCGCACAGAGACAGACATCATGCCGCTGGAAGACCATTGATTTGGTGAATTACGCTCTTTGGTCTGCCTGAAACATGTTAGTCTTCCAGCACAGCACAGTAAGTGAATGCTGCTGACTGGCCCATTCCAAACTGCAGAAGAACGTGCTGGAAACATAGAAAATAGGTGAAGGCCATTCGGACCTTCGAGCCAGCACCGCCATTCAATATGATCATGGCTGATCATCCAAAATTAGTACCCCATTCCTGCTTTCTCCCCATTTCCCTTGATTCCGTTAGCCCTAAGAGTCTGAAGAAGGGTTTCGACCTGAAACTTCACCCATTCCTTCTCTCCAGAGATGCTGCCTGTTCTGCTGAGTTACTCTAGCATTTCGTGTGTAGCCCTACGAGCTATATCTAACTCTTTCTTGAAAGCATCCAGTGAATTGGCCTCCACTGCCTTCTGTGGCAGAGAATTCCAGTCATATGTTGATAAAATGGAGCGGCTGGGTTTGTATACTCTGGAATTTAGGAGGATGAGAGGGGATCTTATTGAAACATATAAGATTATTAAGGGTTTGGGTACGCTAGAAGCAGGAAACATGTTCCCAATGTTGGGGGAGTCCAGAACCAGGGTCCACAGTTTAAGAATAAGGGGCAAGCCATTTAGAACGGAGATGAGGAAATATTTTTTCACACAGAGAGTTATGAGTCTGTGGAATTCTCTGCCTCAGAGGGCAGTGAAGGCCGGTTCTCTGGATGCTTCCAAGAGAGAGCTAGATAGAGCTCTTAAAGATAATGGAGTCAAGGGATACGGGGAGAAGGCAGGAACACGGTACTAGTTGTGGATGATCAGCCATGATCACATTGAATGGCCCAAGGGCTGAATGGCCTACTCCTGCACCTATTGTCTATTCAGAACTCTCTGGGTGGAAAAGTGCTGAGGGACACATGGATGTTCCGACTTCCCAAGGCGAAGGCTCCGTAGGAGAGAACCACAGTCGAGAGTTGTTCCACTGCTGGACATTGAGGGGCCGAGTCTGGTGGGGATATCCCTCAAGCAAGAGAAGGGACATCATCCATGGGAGGCTATCAATGTGGAAATGTTGACATGTAACACATTGTTCCATGCTAATGTTTCATTATGATCATTATTCCCTGTACAAACACCAACACCCTTGCATCTCTTCCCCCTCTATGGATGCCATTCTACTCATTTCCCCTTCATGCTGCAAAAAATCTTCAGTGCTTCCCTATTCATAACACTACATTTAAAGGACTACAGAAGGTACCATACATTTGCAGAGTTGTTCAAAGAACATTCCAGTAATATTTACCATTATCTATCATTTAGTAAGATCATGGTTGACCTTTCAACTCAATGCCAACTTCCTGCAGCAACCCAATTCTCCCCAACAACAGCCATATTAAGTAGATCAGTAATTAACTCAACTATATTGGATGACCTCTTTAAATAGCACTGGAGGTAATGATTTCCTGTTCAACTTTGAAGTTAAAAAATTGAGTTCACTGCACTGCAGAACTCCAAAATTGCAGAGTTTGATCAGCAAATTTGCTGATCAACGCTACTTATTCTATATACTGTCAGTCAAACTCATTGCCTTGATCAATCTAAAATTCAAAATAATTTTGTGGGTGATGGTAACAATGCTGGACAGCAGCTTCAATCGAGCATGATCCGGCTCATAAAATTAATTCCAACAATGCAAAACCTGTACATTTTCATAAACAACATGTTTTTCTCCATTCTACATTTCAAAATATATTCCTTTCAAATCCGCTTTCCTCATTTACCACAAAGCACAGTTCTCTCTTTCATCTGTAACATTACATCAGTTTTCCTCTCTCCACACATGCTGTCTGACTTGGGTACTTCTGGCATTTTCTTTATTTTAGATTTCCACAAATAGTAGTAGAAACAAGAATCTGCAGATACTGCCTTACAAAAAAAAGTGCTGTAGTAACTCAGCAGACCAGGCAGCATCTCTAAGAGAACATGGATCCTAAGTTTTTCATACCCTGACTTCAGAATATGAAGAAGAGTCCAACGTAACCTCACCTATCTATGTTCTCCAGAGATGCTGTCTGACCCACAGAGTTACTCTAGCACGTTGTGTCTTTTATTGCTGAAATTATATAGTTTTGTATATTACATCAACATAGTTTGTTTCTTCTCTCTGCTGTATTTATTCTCTTCCTATTTACATCAATTAAAAAACCTTCAGCACTATTTTTTCAGCCAGCACAAACTGCAGTATCACCAGTTTAGTCACTAATTTAAGAAGCAATACTGGTAAATGTACTTAATTTAGACATTTAGTTCACAAACATGTACCATCTTTCAGTCTTTCTCCAGAAATACATGAATTTATCCAACACAGCACATATTTTTTCAGCTTTTAGGTTTTTGTCCAGCAGCTTCAAGTGGTACTTTTATTTCATCACAATAATTGCTGAAAGCATTTACTTGGACAATAAGCCAAAATTGAAAATAAATGTTATTTGCTCTTTGCTATTGTGCCTTACTGTCGGGTAACCTAGAGTAATTATTCTGATTTCTCAAACTGACCATCCTAAGCCATATTGGGATGCTGGCGTTTCCATGGGAAATGGTCTGATATTTTAACTATGATACATATTTCAGCAAATAGCCATTAAAAAAAAGAACATACTAATTATTCAACACTAACATAACCTTTTTTTAAAAAACAATGTTATCAATAAATGTTAAAAAAAAAACTACCATGGGCTCAGCATCTATTTCTCATTTATCAACCAAAAATGCAATTAATTATATTTGAATCTCCAAGTGATTCGTTGTGAATAAACCTTGACATAAGTCTGCTTTCCAACCTTACCGTTTTCAATTTGTTGCCAGTTAACTCAACAGACTTGATAATTTTTTTCATCAGCACATCAAAGAAAATAAATATTTCTACTGTAGAAAATACTACAATCACCAAATCCCTCAACTTTCCCCTTTCACAATCCTTTGTATGTATAATGCAGTTTTAGGACAATCGCTCCCTTATGAAATTTAATCAACTTCTCAGTACTGCCCAACTCTTAACCTCTCAGCTAATACAATTCCTTAATATTACCCCAAATCTTTGAAATAAATCCCTGACAAAGGGCTAACAGCATGTTATCTATCTTATGGATATGTACAATAACCTGCTGAATAGGCTATCTCAACCACAATAGTACTACAGTTAACTATGCTACAGCTACAATCGTACTACAATTAACTATGTTAACTTCACATTAAAAATAAAAAAATTGGGGGCAGTCAGTGGTCACGTGCAATTAACTGTGACACAGTGGAGACATATGAGGCTTGTGGTACCCCATTTCAACAAAGAGTCAGGGGAAGGAAGCTTAGCCCACATAAAATAAAACATCAAATTAAATAATAGTACTATTTAAATAATTAATTCAGATCGTTCATGTAGAATGCTTTCACAACCAAGGCATCTACAATACTGGAGAATCCTGTGACACACCCATACCTGTGAATATTCTCCAATACAACCACTGACAAGCTCCCGTAAGCTTATACCAGAAATCAGTGAATGAGCTGACGGCACATACCTTACAACAGTTACCACTGACAAACTCGTTGCCTCTGGATTAACTGATTCATTTATAATCTACCACCTATTTCTATGCAATGCAAATTGCGGGACAAACTCCCTCAATCCTCTCGCTTGACCACTGAGTTACATCTTCCTTGTTTATTTTATCATCCAGACACACTAGACCTACTGACAATCCCTGGGAAAGTATTCGACTGTCTCGAAGCAAATACATGATCTGTCCAAAACTAAATATCTCCCTGTGCACGCTTTCCTTATATACCAGAAATATAAAATAAAACATCCTGACAAGTTTACCAAGATATACTGCAATACATTTCGCATTGAAGCACACAGATATTCAGACAGTACCTGTTGTATCTTCTCCAGCCAGTGTTAACTGCTGTTATTTATTTTCCCCTTCAGATTTTTTTTAAAATTCTCTTCCCTCCATCAGCACATAGTCCCTGCTGATGGTGTGTCAGTGAATCTGGAGCCCGGATGGATGTATGGATGTGAGTGAGTGTGTGTGTGTGTGTGTGTCTGCACTCGTCTCTCTCTCTCCCTCCCATCCCCTGCAGTTGTGAAAGATGTGGTTGCTAAGGGAGGTGGGTGATGGGGGGGCGGGCGGACAAAAAAAAACCCAGCGCCCAACATTACATTAAAAAGGAGATGGGGGGGGGGGGACCAGATAGATTGTCCTTCCACTCACGTCGCAGCCTAAGTTCACAGGTGTGGGGGCGTTGTTGACGGACAACGTTGGCGGCCAGTGAGCGCGAGGCAGCGCGCGCCCTGCCCTGCCCGTCCCGCCATCTCCTCCAACCGTCGTCTGGGGAGGCGGGAAATCGCCGCCGATTGGAAAAGAACCAACGACGAGTCAATTAAAGGTGAAGGCCAGCCCCGCACTCCCACCGTGCGCCTCCGGCTGCGCTCCCTGCAAAATCGGGAGGTTTCAGCCATTCAAGGCCACGCAGAGGTAAGGGTTTGGTTCCCTGCGTGAATCCAACCCCCCCCCTCCTCCCGATTTGACCAACGCCTGGTTGATCGATGTCAACATCGCCATTGAAACAAAAGGATGGGATCGGCCAAGGTGCCCGAGAGAAAACCAATGACTGGGTCCAATGGTAGGCACAAAAAGACGGGAGTAACCCAGCATCCATGGAGAAAATGAATGAAACCTATGCAAAAAAAAAAGTATCGATAAAGGAAACGGTCCCGCTGAGTTACTCCAGCTTTTTGTGTCTATCTTCGGTTTAAACCAGCGTCTGAAGTTCCTTCCGACGTTGTGTTGTGATGCCGTGACCTGGTTGTTTAAGTGGCTTTCGGCATATGACCCATGAATGGCAGAAGAAAGCAGGTGATAGAGAATGAAAACATCAAAAGCAAAGCACTCCTCCTGTCGGTAACCCCAAATTGACGGAAAACACTTGAGCGGAAAGCAAGCAGAAAATTTGAAAGGCTATATAAACTTTGTGGTCAATGGTCCTACATCATATTTTGGGGAAGTTGGATATGTTCGTCCATGGAACTGATGCACTGCAATGTTGAGAACTATATTCTGCACACAAGACGTGACCATAATAAACCTGGACCTAAACAGTAGGCGTTTATTAATGTGTTGAACGAGTAAGAGAGCAAAGATCGAACGAAGCGGGGGGGGGGGGGGCGGCAGTGATGGTTAAGGGGATGAATTATAATACATCACAAACGGCTGTGTGGAATCAGCTTCCAGCAGAAGTGGTGGAGGCAGGATCGATTTTAACATTTAAGAGTAAAGTGGATAGGTATATGGACGTGAAGGGAATGGAGGGGTATGGTCTGAGTGCAGGTAGATGGGACTAGGGGAAAACAAATGGTCGGCACGGACTGGAAGGGCCGAGAGGGCCTGTTTCCGTGCTGTAATTGTTATATGGTTATTATGTTTAGAAACAGAAAAAAATAGGCGCAGGAGCAGGCCATTCGGCCCTTCGAGCCAGCACCGCCATTCAATATGATCATAGCTGATCATCTAAAATCAGTACCCCGTTGCTGATTTTTCCCCATATCCCTTAATTCCTCTAACCCTAAGAGCTACATCTAACTCTTGAAAACATCCAGTTTTCTGTGGCTGAGAATTCCACTGATTCGCAACTCTGGGTGAAGAAGTGTTTCCTCATCTCAGTCTGAAATGGATTATTAACATGAATTATTAAATCTATTTCTCTGTCCAATCCTATTGCGACATCTGCCGAGCATTTTCAGCTTTTGGTTCTCATTCCAAACCTTTAGGCTCCTTATTAAAACATAGTTGCAATTTTAATTAGGGATTCATCATGAGGTCAGAATTGGAGGAATACAACTATTTCAGAGTTATAGGACAGAAAATTAGAGGGAAAAGAAGAAGTGATGCCAAGTAGGGATTTTAACTGACAACAATTTTTAAAAATAAAGCTTTCGTTAAGGGTGCCACAGCGGTGCTACAGATAAAGTAGCTTGCATCACTGTTCCGATGATGTTATTAAGTTAATGTGTTCTCTCTCGGCTTTGTAGTTCTCTAGGTCTGTGTAGTTCTCCAATTTAATGGGCATGCTAGACGAAGTGAGATCCGTTGGGTCCCCGTCACACGGGAGGCCTGGTCCCAGAACGCAACCCATTCCTCAATGCAATATTCCACCACTCACCTGTTCCCCCAACGCAATGTTGGGAGCGTTCTGTAGCCCGGGGACGGCTTCAAGCGGGGAGAGTCTTACAGATAGGGGAGGGGTACGGCTTCAGACAGGGCCTGGTGGGGGTGTGTGTGTGGGAGGGGAGGTGTGTGTGTGGGGGGGGGGGGGGGCAGGTGTGGGGGGGGGGGGGGGGGTGGTGTAAGGAAGGGGTGGTGTGGGAGAGGGGGTTGTGGGGGCAGGGGGGGGTGTGTGAGAGGGGAGTGTGTGGGCTCACCGGTTCCCGGCTCTGACCGCACTCACTGGCTCCAGGACCCGGCTCCGGACTCATTCAGCGGCTCCCGTTCCCGGCGCCTGTTGCGCTCACAGCCCCCGCCCGCGAATACTGCCAGCTCGCGAACGCAGCCAGCCTCCACCCGCGAACACAGCCAGCCCCTGCCCTCGAACACAGCCCGCCCGCGAACGCAGCCAGCCCCCGCCCGCGAACACTGCCAGCCCCCGCTCACGAAAGCAGCCAGCCCCCACCCGCGAACATAAAGGCCAACATACCATTCGCTTTCTTCACTGCCTGCTGTACCTGCAAGCTTACTTTCATAGACTGATGAACAAAGACCCCCCAGATCCCGTTGTACTTCCCCTTTTCTCAACTTGACGCCATTTAGATAGTAATCTGACTTCCTGTATTTGCTACCAAAGTGGATAACCTCACATTTATCCGCATTAAACGTCATCTGCCATGCATCTGCCCACTCCTCCAAACTGTCCAAGTAACCCTGCATTCTCATAGCATCCTCCTCACAGTTCACACTGCCACCCAGCTTTGTGTCATCTGCAAATTTGCTAATGTTACTGAATCCCTTCATCCAAATCATTTATGTACATTGTAAATAGCTGCGGTCCCAGCACCGAGCCTTGTGGTACCCCACTAGTCACTGCCTGCCATTCTGAAAGGGACCCGTTAATCCCTACTCTTTGTTTCCTGTCTGCCAACCACTTCTCTATCCATGTTAGCACTCTACCCCCAATACCATGTGCCCTAATTTTTCCCACTAATCTCCTATGTGGGACCTTATCAAATGCTTTCTGAAAGATTGATGGATGAACTGGATGTCATTTGTATTAGCAGGTGGGACAGCAACATTTTGGATGTTTTTAACTTTTTAAAAGCTAGTCTGCAGTGTTGTTATCTTGAGACTTTGCGCAGTGTTAATCATTTTTACAGAGATTGCTGAGGACATGATAATGAATGAAAGTCATGTATGACATCAACGTTCTGAACAATCTGGTTCCTATTTGGACAGCTGCCTGGAAGAGGTATGCAGTAGAGCTCTTGGCTAAGGAGCGGGATTTATTGTGGAAAAATATCCAGTGCTGAATCTCCAAACAAGTACTTTGAAAATACTGGAGAGAAGTCAAAGAGATAGTGATGAACAACCGTTTTAAGCAATGCAGCCAAAGGGAAATGTATATATTATAGATAAAAATGGATATAAGTGGAAAAGTGTTGGAGGAAGTTGGCATGGTCATCCATCTCAAATGCAGTAGAAGTTATTATGGCCAGAAAGGGGAAGAATAAAAGGGGGGACAGATTGCATTTGACACAATTACATAGGATATCATTAATACTTTATCTCAGTTCAGTTTTGTGTATTGTCACGTGTACAGTATATAGGTACAGTGAAAAGCTTATGTTGCGTGCTAACTATTCAGCGGAGAGACAAGACATGATTACAATCGAGTCTTTCATAGTGTACATTCTCACGGTAAGGGAATAACATTTAGTGCAAGACAAAGCCAGTAAAGTCCGATCAAAGATAGTTAGAGAGTCTCCAATGAAGTAGATAGTAGTTCAGGACTGATCTCTAGTTGAGGTAGGATGGTTCACTTGCCTAATCACAGCTGAGAAGAAACTGTCCCTGAATCTGGAGGTGTGCATATTCACACATCTATACCATTTGCCCAATGGGAGAGGGGAGAAGGAGTGGCCAGGGTGTGACTCATCCTTGATTATGTTGCAGGCTTTGGCGAGGCAGCATGAGGAGTAAATGGAAGGGAGGTTGGTTTGAGTGATGGTCTAGGCAGCGTCCACAATTCGTTGCAATGGAGCTGTTCCCACACCAAGCTGTGATGCATCCTGATAAAATGCTTTCAATGGCACATCTGTAGAGGTTGGTGAGGATTGTTGGTGACATGTCAAACTTCCTAAGCCTTCTAAGGAAGGAGAGGCATTGGTGTGCTTTCTTGGTTGTTGCTTCTATATGGGTGGGCTAGGTAGTATCTACTCCTAGGAATTTGAAGTTTTCTACCATCTTACTTTAGCACCATCAATATAAACTGGGTATGTGTATCGCACTGCTTCCTTAAGTTGATCACTATCTCCTTTGTCTGACATTGAAAGAAAGAGGCCCACAGGAGCCGTTGGAAGAAGAGGAGGAGGGGGAGGAGCGACACCCGACCGGTAAGGTTTAAAATCAAGCGCGGGGCTTGTTTTTTCAGAGGCCCACAGGAGCCGTTGGAAGAAGAGGAGGAGGGGGAGGAGCGACACCCGACCGGTAAGGTTTAAAATCAAGCGCGGGGCTTGTTTTTTTTTTCAGAGGCCCACAGGAGCCGTTGGAAGAAGAGGAGGAGGGGGAGGAGCGACACCCGACCGGTAAGGTTTAAAATCAAGCGCGGGGCTTGTTTTTTCAGAGGCTTACCGAAATCCATAACATTCCATTTGGAGAAGTGGGTTTTTTTTTGAGGAAGCCGCTGATTGGTGGGAAGTGGACTAGGGAAAGCAGCTGATTGGCAGTCAGATTCCAGCAGTTTGTTGTGTACTTTGTATTGTGTTGCTATTGTATCCTGTGTAAGGGGGGAGTATGAAGGCAAGGGCAGTGTACTGTTCTGGATGTCAGATGTGGGAGGTCAGGGAATCTGATAGCCCTCCAGACATCCACATCTGCGCCAGGTGTGTTGAGATGGGGCTCCTAAAGGACTGTGTTAGGAACCTGGAGCAGCAGCTCGATGACCTCCGTCTGGTCAGGGAGAGTGAGGAGGTAATAGAGAGGAGCTACAGGGAGGTAGTCACTCCCAAACCACAGGAGGCAGACAAGTGGGTCACAGTTAGGAAGGGCAAGGAGCAGAGGCAGGGGCTAGAGAGTACCCCTGTGACCGTGCACCTGGAAAATAGGTACTCGGGTTTGAGTACGATTGGAGGGGACAGCCTAGCTGGGGGCAGCAACAGCGGCCGGCCCTGATGCTCAGAAGGGTAGCAAAAAGAGGAGGGCAATTGTAATAGGGGACTCTATAGTTAGGGGGTCGGATAGGCGATTCTGTGGACGCAGTCGGGAGACCCGGATGGTAGTTTGCCTCCCTGGTGCCAGGGTCTCGCATGTGTCAGAACGTGTCCAAAAGATTCTGATAAGGGAGGGAGAGGAGCCTGATGTTGTGGTACACATAGGTACCAATGACATAGGCAGAAAAAGTGACGAGGTCCTGAAGGGAAAATTTAGGGAGTTGGGGGGAAAGTTAAGGAGAAGGACCAAAAGGGTAACGATTTCAGGATTACTGCCTGTGCCACGTGACAGTGAGAGTAGGAATGAAATGAGGTGGAGGATAAATGCGTGGCTGAGGGACTGGTGATTGGTGAGGGGCAGGGATTCAAGTTCCTTGATCACTGGGACCTCTTTTGGGGAAGGCATGATCTGTACACAAAGGACGGGTTGCATTTGAACCTGAGGGGGACCAATATCCTGGCAGGGAGATTTGCAAAGGCTACTGGGGAGACTTTAAACTAGAAAGGCTGGGGGGAGGGACTCGGGTAGAGGGGGCTAGGGGTCAGGGTGTGGTGCAAGAGGCAGAGAAGGGAAGCACTCGGATCTAAAATGTAGGCGAGAAAGATGAAAAAGATAATAGACAGAGAATAAGGGATGGTGGGTTTCTAAAATGTGCATATTTTAATGCTAGGAGCATTGTAGGTAAGGTGGATGAACTTAGAGCCTGGATTGACACCTGGAAATATGATGTTGTGGCAATCAGTGAAACATGGTTGCAGGAGGGCTGTGATTGGATACTAAATATTCCAGGATTTCATTGCTTCAGGTGTGATAGAATTGGAGGGACCAGAGGGGGAGGTGTTGCATTGCTTGTCAGAGAAGATATTACAGCAGTGCTTTGGCAGGATAGATTAGAGGGCTCGTCTAAGGAGGCTATTTGGGTGGAACTGAGAAGTGGGAACGGTGTGTAGCAACACTTTTAGGGGTATATTATAGACCGCCAAATGGGGAGAGAGAATTGGAAGAGCAAATATGTAAGGAGATAGCAGATATTAGTAGTAAGCACAAGGTAGTGATTGTGGGAGATTTCAATTTTCCAAAAATAGACTGGGAAACACATTCTGTAAATGGGCTGGATGGTTTGGAGTTTGTAAAATGCATGCAGGATAGTTTTTTGCAGCAGTACATAGAGGTATCGACCAGAGAAGGGGCAGTGCAGGACCTCCTGTTAGGAAATGAGGCAGGTCAGATGACGGAGGTATGCGTTAGTGAGCACTTCGGGACCAGTGATCACAATACCATTAGTTTCAATATAATTATGGAGAGAGTCAGAACTGGACCTAGGGTGGAGATTTTTGATTGGAGAAAGGCTAACTTTGAGGGAATGCGTAAGGATTTTAAAGGAGTGAATTGGGGACACTTTGTTTCATGGGAAGGATGTAGAAGAGAAATGGAGGACATTTAAAGGGGAAATTGTAAGAGTACAGAATCTTTATGTCCCTGTTAGGTTGAAAGGAAATAGTAAAAATTGGAAAGAGCCATGGTTTTCAAGGGAAATTGGACACTTGTTTTGAAAAAAGAGAGATATCTACAATAATTATAGGAGGCATGGAGTAAATGAGGTGCTAGAGGAGTATAAAGAATGTAAAAAGAATCTTAAGAAAGAAATTAGGAAGGCTAAAAGAAGATATGAGGTTGCTTTGGCAAGAAAGGTGAAAGTAAACCCAAAGGGTTTCTACAGCTATATTAATAGCAAAAGGATAACGAGGGATAAAATTGGACCATTAGAGAACCAGAATGGACAGCTATCTGCAGAGCCAAAAGAGATGGGGGAGATATTGAACAATTTCTTTTCTTCGGTATTCACCAAGGAGAAGGATATTGAACTCTTGTGAGTTAAGGGGAAAAAGTAGAGTAGCTATGGAAACTATGAGATTCAAAGAGGAGGAAGTACTGACCCTTTTGAAAAATATAAAAGTGGATAAGTCTCCAGGTCCTGACAGGATATTCCCTAGGACATTGAGAGAAGTTAGTGTAGAAATAGCAGGAGCTATGACAGAAATATTTCAAATGTCATTAGAAACGGAAATAGTGCCGGAGGATTGGCGTACTGCGCATGTTGTTCCATTGTTTTAAAAGGGTTCAAAGAATAAACCTGGCAATTATAGACCTATTAGTTTGACGTCAGTGGTAGGCAAATTAATGGAAAGGATAGTTAGAGATAATATATATAAGCATCTGTATAAACAGGGTCTGATCAGGAACAGTCAACATGGATTTGTGCCTGGAAGGTCATGTTTGACAAACCTTCTTGAATTTTTTGAAGCGGTAACTAGGGAAATTGATGAGGGTAAAGCGGTGGATGTTGTCTATATGGGTTTAAGTAAGGCCTTTGACAAGGTTCCCCGTGGAAGGTTGGTTAAGAAGGTTCAATCTTTGGGTGTTAATGGCGGAGTAGCAAGATGGATTCAACAGTGGCTGAATGGGAGATGTCAGAGAGTAATGGTGGATGGCTGTTTGTCAGGTTGGAAGCCGGTGACCAGTGGGGTGCCTCAGGGATCTGTGTTGGGTCCACTGTTGTTTGTCATGTACATCAATGATCTGGATGATGGGGTGGAAAATTGGATAAGTAAGTATGCAGATGATACTAAGATAGGTGGTGTTGTGGATAATGAAGTAGATTTTCAAATTTGGGCCAATTGGAAAAAGTGGGCTGAAAGATGGCAGATGGAGTTTAATGCTGTTAAGTGTGAAGTGCTACATCTTGACAGGACAAATCAAAATAGGACGTACATGGTAAATGGTAGGGAATTGAGGAATGCTGTGGAACAGAGGGATCTAGGAATAACTGTGCATAGTTCCCTGAAGGTGGAATCGCATGTAGATAGGGTGGTAAAGAAAGCCTTTGGTGTGCTGGCCTTTATAAATCAGAGCATTGAATATAGGAGTAGGGAAGTAATGTTAAAATTGTACAAGGCATTGGTAAGACCAATTCTGGAGTATGGTGTACAATTTTGGTCGCCTAGTTATAGGAAGGATGTTAACAAAATAGAGAGAGTACAGAGGAGATTTACTAGAATGTTGCCAGGGTTCCAGCAACTATGTTACAGAGAAAGGTTGAACAAGTTAGGTCTTTATTCTTTGGAGCGCAGAAGGTTAAGGGGGGACTTGATTGAGGTCTTTAAAATGATGAAAGGGATAGACAGAGTTAACGTGGATACGTTTTTCCCATTGAGGGTAGGGAAGATTCAAACAAGAGGGCATGAGATGAGAATTAAGGGACAGGAGTTTCGGGGTAACGTGAGGGGGAACTTCTTTACTCAGAGGGTGGTGGCTGTGTGGAATGAGCTTCCAGCAGAAGTGGTGGAGGCAGGATCGATTTTAACATTTAAGAGTAAAGTGGATAGGTATATGGACGTGAAGGGAATGGAGGGGTATGGTCTGAGTGCAGGTAGATGGGATTATGGGAAAACAAATGGTCGGCACGGACTGGAAGGGCCGAGAGGGCCTGTTTCCGTGCTGTAATTGTTATATGGTTATATGGTTTTATATGGTTGTCTCAACACCTTTCACAAGAATCTCAATCTCCTTCCGGTACTCTGACTCATGATTATTTAATATATCTGGCCCACAACGATGGTTAAAATTTGTAGATTAAATTAGCTTTGTATGTGGGTGTACAAGGAGTAAAGAAGGGGGCTGAGAATACATCCTTGGCAGAGCGCCCGTGTTGAGGTTTTGTCCCCTATCCTCAGTGATTGTGGTCTGTTGGGCAGAAAGTAGAGGATCCAGTTACAGAGATGAGTGCTGTCACCAAGTCCTGCGCATTTGGTGATAAGCTTGGGTGGTATAATGGTGTTCAAGGCAGAGCTGTAGTCTATGAATATGAGTCTGACGTAGGTGTCTCTTATCCAGGTTCCGGGGATGAGTGTAGGGCCAGGGAGATGGCATTGTCCGTGAACCTGTTGTGGCAGTAGGCGAATTGTAGTGGGTCAAGGTTGCCTGTTTTATGTATTAACAGAAACTTGATTGGAAAGATTTAAACAATTAGTTTTCAGGAAATAATTGAAGCAAATTTGGGAGCTTGCAGTCCATTCAAAAACATTGGAGAGGAGCAAAAGATTGAAAGTGGGCAATATTGTGTGAGCATGGAATGGTTAAGGTCTTTTGAGGATAATGGTGATGCAGATTTGAAGGAGAAGGGTACAGTATTTGGAAAGAGAGAACTATTAACAATATGTATTGAGGCAGGAAAAAAGATGTGTCGTCAGCAGTTCAATGAGAATAAAGAGTGGATGCAATTTTCGCACTGAGTACTTTTAAAATCAGGATAATAAGATTTCCCATATATGATAAACATACCAGGGAATTATAATGGCATGGGAGGTAATTACTGGACTAGTAAACCAGAAACCTGTATTAATGAACTGTGAACAGCTGGGGAATTTCAATAAATCTAGAATAATTTAAAAAACAAAACTAGTTTGAATTCAAAAACGGTTTTTCTGTAAAACCCTACCTGCTTCACAAACCGGCACAGTGGTGCAACGGTAGAATTTCTGTCTCACAGTGCCAGAGACCCCGGTTTGATTCTGACTGTGTGTGCTGTATGTACAGTTTGTATGTTCTTCCTGTGACCACGTGGGTTTTCGCCAGGTACTTCGGTTTCCTCCCACACTCCAAAGACGTTCAGGCTTGTAGCTTAATTGGCTTCAGTAAAAATTGTCCCTAGAGTGTAGGTTTGTGTCAGTATACGGGGTGATCGCTGGAAGGCGCGGTCTCGGTGGGCCAAAGGGCCTGTTTCCGTGCTATATCTCTAAAGTCTTAAGGGAATTGCTATTCTTACTCAGTTTGCCCTCAATATTAGATCCAAAAAATTGTGCTACATTTTTAAATGTTCTGCAGCTCTTTCAGTCAATAGACAATAATTAGATGTCTATATTCGATGAAGTCATATGGCACAGAAAGGGGCATTCGGCCTAACTCAGCTTACCGACTTAGGTGCTCCAACTAAACTTGTCCCATTTGTCTGTGTTTATTCTATATCTGTTTAAACCTTACCGATCTATGCACCTGTCCAAATATCTTTTAAATGTTGTTATTGTACCTGCCTCAAATGCGTCCGCTGGCAGCTTGCTCCATATACCCGTCACCCTCTATGTGAAAAGGTTGTACCTCAGGTTCCAACAAATTTGTTCCCTCCTCACCTTATACCTTTGCCCTCTAATTCTTGATTCCTCTACCGTGGGGGGAAAAAAAGCTCTAGCTTTTGTTGCATTATAGGACTGTGTCTTCAAATGAAGAATCTTGCATATCCTACTGTTACCATAATTTGGATTGGATTGGATTCAATTTATTGTCATTGTCTCAAGTAAGAGACAACAAAATGCCATTTTCCTACAGTCAAACAAATAATAAAAATAGCACAAAACACAGAAGTCCACGACACAACACATCCCCACAGCGGCACCAAACTTCCCCACTGTGAGGGAAGGAACCAAAGTCCAGTCCACCTCCTCGTTGATTTTCCCAGATGTACACCCGTGGTCGGGAGCTCCCAAGCACCCCGTAGTCGCTGCTACGGGTGGCCCGATATTCAGGCCCTCTCGCCGGAAATGATGGAACCCACATGTCGAACGGGAGAACACCCTCAGCCACCTGGACCTCTAAATCGGTCACCTCCCACCAGAGCCGGGGCTACCGAAGTCCACAGGCCGAGCTGGCCAGAGATTCACACTGACGACCCCCGCAAAGGGTCGCAGGACTCCGCGATGTTGGTCAGCGTAGGGAGCTCCGCAAACCACAGCTCCGCGATGTAGATGCGGGAGGCCCAACACACCGCAGCTCCAAACGGCGATCCCAGGTGAGGCATCGCCCGCTCCGTGATGTATCCAGTGCTGCGTCGCCACTGCTGGAGCTCTGGCCAGTCCCGGCAGAAAAGGCCACGCCAATCCAATAGGTGGGGGGGGGGGGGGAGGCGAAGACGCGACTCGAATAATAGTCGCATCCTCTCCAGGAAGCGATTGGAGGACAGTTTCCCCCTTACCGTACCCTCTTCCCCCAAATAAAACAACAACAAAACAAACAAAACATACTTTAAACATAACAAAAAATAAAAAAGATACCAGACTGAAGGCGGAGGCAGCCAGCTTACAGCGCCACCGAATAAGCCAGTGAGGCTAATGCCAGTGAGGCTTACCAATATTTGTGTCATTGTCACATCTTTTCATTTTGTGAAGTGGCAGATGCTGCCCAATAATTCCAGATCAGTAGAGCAAATCTTAAAGCTTCTAACAATCTGTTATTTTATGATAACAGTAACAAACATTTCCCTGGGTTTAAATAACTGCTATAACCTTTCTCGCTAAATAACTGCTATAACCTTTCTATAACATTAATATTATATCCTTGGGCAGTATCATCCAATATTTACTGGGCAACGAGGCATGGATTATGAGTTTGCATTGCTAATGTTAACTTGCAGCATTCTTTGAAATCAGGCATGAGATTTCTCCGCAGATCCGCGGATTTTGAAATTTGGTTAAAAATAAATCTGTCCAAATTTCTGCTATAAATGGCTTTTCGCATGAAAACAAGTTATTGACATTTTTAAAAAATGAAACAGCGCCCCCACTTGGCCGCTCCTCCTATCTTTACTTGACTGGTGTCAAAAGGACACCCCATGGATCCTCAGCGCGGCCTTTCCAACATTTTCAGACCACCGTCTTTTTATCTCGCTTCACAACGGCGACCCGACACAGTTTCCTTTTCTTTTAGTTTCTGTTCCCCCACACCCCAGCCCATGGTCCGGGGATGCAACCGGTGCGGGGACCGGGGGCTGGAGAGGGTAGGTCCGGGGGCATGGAGCCAGTGGTAATTTACATCGAGATGCAGTCGGTGCAGGAAATTGGGAGATTGGGAGTATAAAGATGGAGTCAAAGGGGAAGTGAGTACAGGAAAAGTTATAAAAGACTCACTAATTAATGGGAAGGAAAGTTTGAGAAGGGATAAGAGAGTAAGGTCAGGGCCAATAGGGACCGGAGTGAGAGCAGAGGTGCATACCAAGGTCAAAGTGTTGTATATGAATGTGCGAAGTATAAGAAATAAAGTGGAAGAGTTTAAGGCTCAGTTAGAAATTGGCAAGTATGATGTTGTGGAAATTACAGAGACATGGCTGCAAGAGGGCCAGGGCTGGGAACTGAATATTCAAGGATATACATCCTATCGAAAAGACGGACAGGTGGGCAGAGGGGGGTGGGGTAGCTCTGTTGGTGAGGAATGAAATTCAGTCCCTTGTAATGGGTGACATTGAAACAGGAGATGTGGAGTCAGTACGGATAGAACTAAGGAATTGTAAGGGTAAAAAGACTCTAATGGGACTTATCTGCAGGCCCCCAAACAGTAGCCTGGATATAGGGTGCGAGTAGAATCAAGAGTTAAAATTGGCAGGTCGTAAAGGTATTGCTACGGTTGTTAAGGGAGATTTCAACACGCAGTTAGACTGGGAAAATCAGGTTGGTACTGGACCCCAAGAAAGGGAGTTTGTGGAGTGCAACTGCGATGGATTCTTAGAGCAACTTGTACAGGAGCCTACCAGGGAGAAGGCAATTCTGGATTTAGTGTTGTGTAATGAACCGGATTTGAATGGGGAACTCGAGGTTAAGAAGCCATTAGGAGCTTGTGACCATAATATGATAAGTTTTAACCTACAATTTGAGAGCGAGAAGGGTAAATTGGAGGTGTCAGTAGTACAGTTGAACAAAGGGGACAATGGAGCCATGAGGGAGGAGCTGGCCAAAGTTGACTGGAAAGACAGGGATGACAGTAGAACAACAATGGCAGGTATTTCTGGGAATAATACAGAAGGTGCAGGATCAATTCATTCCAAAGAGGAAGAAAGATTCCAAGGGGAGTAAGGGGCGACCGTGGCTGACAAGGAAAGTCAGGGATAGTATAAAAATAAAAGAGAAGAAGTACAACAAAGATGTGCAGGAAGCCAGAGGATTGGGTAGCGTTTAAAGAGCAACAGGAGATAACTAAAAAGGCAACACGGGGAGAAAAGATGAGGTACGAAGGTAAGCTAGCCAAGAATATAAAGGAAGAAGTAAACGTTTATTTAGGTATGTGGAGGAAAAAATTAGTTAAGACCAAAGTTGGACCCTTGAGGACTGTAAAGGGTAAATTTATTATGGGGAACAAGGGAAATTGCAGATGAGTTGAACAGGTACTTTGAATCCTTTGGATACTTTGCAGTCAGGAGGACACAAACAGTCTTCCTGATGTACTATGGCCAGAGGATCTGGGGTAATGGAGGAAATCCACATTAGGCAGGAAATGGTGTTGGGTAGACTGATGGGACTGAAGGCTGATAAATCCCCAGGACCTGAAGGTCTGCATCCCAGGGTAATTAAGGAAGTGGCTCTAGAAATCGTGGACGCATTGGTAATCATTTTCCAATGTTCTTTAGATTCAGGATCAGTTCCTGTGGATTGGAGAGTAACTAATGTTATTCCACTTTTTAAGAAAGGCGGGTGAGAAAAAACAGGGAATTATAGACCAGATAGCCTGACATCAGTGGTGGGGCAGATGCTGGAGTCAATCATAAAAGATGATGTGGATTACAGAAATGACCGAGACACTACATTTAGAAAAAATAAGGCTTGTTTTGGCTGATAAAGTAGATCAATTCTCCAAAACATGGTCTCCTTTCACTGAATTTCTTCAACAATAGAATGGTTGCACACAAATTTAAACCGATGCTTGGGATGGGTGAGCGGAGGGTTGGGGGGGTGGGGGGGAGGGAAGGATAGTGGGGCATATCTCCGTCTTCTTTTTTGTCTCTCAGTTCTTAGGCAGTTTAGAGGTCTTTTCTTCTCTCTTTTTTTTTTTCTTTCTCTTCATTCTTTTCTTTTTACTTTTTTTTTCCCGATTCACTCATCAATTTATAAAATGTTAAAAATGAAGCTGTACGAAAATTGTATAATTGTTATGCCGATTGCTTTATTCTTGTACAATTGCTTCTAATAAAATAAAATAAAAATAATAATAATATTAAAAAGAAGAAAAATATATTAAAAAATAAAGATTTAAAAAAATAAAAGATGAAATAGTGGCACATTTGGTTAGCAGTAACAGGTTCGGTCTGAGTCAACATGGATTTACGAAGGAGAAATCATGCTTGACTAATCCTCTGGAATTTTTTGAGGATGTAACTAGGAAAATGGACAAGGGAGTGCCAGTGGATGTAGTATACCTGGACTTTCAGAAAGCATTTGATAAGGACCCACATAGGAGATTAGTGGGCAAATTTAGGGCACATGGTATTGGGGATAGAGTGCTGACATGGATAGATATTGGTTGGCAGACAGGAAACAAAGAGTAGGGATTAACAGGTCCCTTTCGGAATGGCAGGCAGTGACTAGTGTGGGACTGCAAGGCTCTGTGCTGGGACCGCAGCTATTTACAATATATATTAATGATTTAGATGACAGGATTACAATTAACATTAGCAAATTTGCAAATGACACAAAGCTGGGTGGCAGTGTGAACTGTGAGGAGGATGGTATGAGAATGCAGGGTGACTTGGATAGGTTGGGTGAGTGGGCAGATGCAGTTTAATGTGGATAAATATGAGGTTATCCACTATAGTAGCAAAAACAGGAAGGAAGATTATTATTTAATTGATGTCAAGTTGGGAAAAGGGGAAGTACAACGGGATCTGGGGGTCCTTGTTCATCAGTCAATGAAAGTAAGCATGCAGTTACAGTAGGCAGTGACGAAAGCGAATGGCATTTTGGCCTTCATAACAAGAGGAGTTAAGTGTATGAGCAAAGATGGCCTTCTGCAGTTGTACAGGGCCCTAGTGAGACAACACCTGGAGTATTGTGTGCAGTTTTGGTCTCCAAATTTGAGAAAATACATTCTTGCTATTGTGGGGTTGCAACGTACGTTCACAAGGTTAATTCCTGGGATGGCGGGACTGTCATATGCTGAGAGAATGGAGCAGCTGGGCGTGTATACGCTGGAATTTAAAAGGATGAGAGGATATCTTATTGAAACATATAAGATTATTAAGGGTTTGGACAAGCTAGAGGCAGGAAACATGTTCTCGATGTTGGGGGGATCCAGAACCAGTGGCCACAGTTTAAGAATAAGGGGTAAGCCATTTAGAACAGAGATGAGGAAACACTTTTTCACACAGAGAGTTGTGAGTCTGTGGAATTCTCTTCCTCAGAGGGCGGTGGAGGCTGGTTTTCTAGATACTCTCAAGAGAGAGCTAGATAGGGCTCTTCAAGATAGCGGAGTCAGGGGATATGGGGAGAAGGCAGGAACGGGGTACTGATTGTGGATGATCAGCCATGACCACATTGAATGGTGGCGCTGGCTCGAAGGGCCGAATGGCCTACTCCTGCACCTATTGTCTATTATTATTAACCGTGTGCGGGGAGAGGCCGTGCCGGGTAGGTCCGGGGGTAGGGAGACACTGGGCCGGCTACCCTCAGCCTCTCCTTCCCCTTCCCCAAGCTACAGGGCGCTCGCCCCCCCACACCCCCCGACATCATCGCCGCCCTGCTCTAGGGCCGGCGGTAGTTTTACCTGGGGAGGTGAGGAGGGAGAGGAGGTGGGGGGGATAGAGGGAGAGGAGGGGGATAGGGAGGGGAGGGGCTTATGGAGAGAGCAAGGGAGTGACTGAGGGTAGGGAAAACGAGAGGAAGAGAGAGGTGAGTGGGGGAATGGAGGAGGACGGGGAAAGAAGAGGGAGGGTCAAGAGGAGGGGGACAGAGTACTGGGGGATGAGGGGGATGGAGGATAATAGGTAGAGGGATAGCGAAGTATTGCAAATATTAAATGCAAAGTTATTCACTTTAACTTAACCTGCGTTAATGCAGGCCCATCAGCCAATCATGCGCAGTTGGGGGCTATACTCTAATTAGAGAGAAACATCATTCACACGGGAGGCCTGGTCCCCCAACGCAATATTCCACCACTGAGCCATAGCAAGGAACAAGTTATCATGTTACAAGTAGGTACAGGTGTATGTGTAATATAAAATATTTTCAATATGATTTAATTGTAAACAAGCAAGGAGTTGCTGTCATTTTAAGGTATATTCTCTGCCTCAGAGGGCGGTGGAGGCAGCTTCTCTGGATGCTTTCAAGAGAGAGCTAGATTGGGCTCTTAAAAATAGCGGAGTCAGGGGATATGGGGAGAAGGCAGGAACGGGGTAATGTTTGGGGATGATCAGCCTTAATCACATTGAATGGCGGTGCTGGCTCGAAGGGCCAAATGGCCTACTCCTGCATCTATTGTCTATGATTTTCACAAATGTTTTGTGTAAATTAAGAAGTGACAAGCAATTAAAAAAAATGTACAGTATAAATTAAGGGTAAACAGGCAAGGGCAAAAAGGGTAAACGGTGTAATTTCAAGGTACATTTATCAAAATAATTCTGCACAAAAGCGGCGCTGCCCCCTTTTACGCCCGCTAGGGGCAATGCCCCCTGGACCCCCATCTCTCTCCCTCTTTTTTTAGTTTTTTCCTGATGGTGCACAATTTAAAAACTAATAAGATTCACAAAAGATCACGTTTTAGCAAAAATCCATGACCTTCACACTGCGCGTAATCTTGAATTTTCTCCATTGGGTCATCCCTAGTTACCTCCCCATCTCCTTTGTCAAACATATTCAGCTGTCAGCATTTGAGCTCTCCATCAACTTGGGTCTCTGAAAAAATGCTATTCACAAATTCAAAATGTAATTATGTATAATGAAAATCATCTGAATCTGTGCCGTATGGTATCCCTCTCAGGTTAGAGTTTATTTTAACAGCATTAACAATTTTAAATGCCGCTAAAATAATCCTTTGTCAAGCACCAGTTACTGGGGGAGAAAGAAACTTGATGCTTTTGACTTTTAAAATAACAAATGCCCTCTTGATTCCTGGCTGCATTGCCTTGAATTCCTGATTGTCTCTAGTTTCCTGTAGATCAGCGGTTCTTAACCTGGGGGTCGTTTGGAATTTTTCCGGGGGTCGTGAAGTAGTCATAAATAACATATCAATTTGTTGAGCCCATTTTTAGGAACCTAATAACAAAGATACATACCACACACAGTACTTTGTTTGTGTATGTGCGTATGTACACGCACACAAACTGTGTGTGGCCTGGTTCATGTGCGATCGAGCCTCATGCTTGTCAACTGCCGTATGTTAGCGTTCGTGCATGGCCAAATTGTGAGTAGGCCTTACATTTACCCATCTTCACTATCATTTCATAATGGCACTTTAGTTTAGGTCACATAGAACAAATTTGTGCAGTATTAATTGCTAATTCTCACAAATCACGGTCGTTTTGAGGCCACAAGTGTGTGCTACATTAATCAGTTTGTAATCACAAACTAATTAATGTTCGACTTGCGAAATGATGATACAGGTCACTCCATTAAATAAACAGGAAATACAATAAAGGATACTTTACTTACTTTACATTACATTGTTACCTCTCGAAATTATTGAGTGACACCAAACTATTCCAGACTAATATGCTCTATATCGTACCCCATGAAATAATACCACAGTAAAGGAATTAAACATAACCGTCAAAATGAAGTATTACATATCCTTAGTAATGAATTAGTCCAGGTAGTGCCAGAGCCGTATTCACGGGTCTGTAGTTCTAGCTTCAGACACATACACAGCAGGATCGACGGTCACTGCAAATCAAGCAAAACTGTACAGTCACAATACGTTTTGGTTGGGAGGTGTTGATCAGATAAGCATTTCTAGGTCCAAAATGCCAACGGTAAATCTTAACCAATCAAATTGCTTTTTACAACAGTTATAAAAGATACCTGAAATTGTATTTTGACACGATAACTCAAAAGTTCGGTCGTATGGTTTTTGAACAGCCAGTCAGGCCGATTTCCTAGCGTTTTGAGGATTTTGAGCGTATGTGCTCTTAAGTTCCGCTAACAAATTGATATGCTGCATTCTCCCCCAGAATTTTGCCCAAACTGTGATTTTGCATTTTGTGCGTGCATTCCATCACATTCTCAACATCTTTCTCATGTCTTATTTTGCTTCACAGGTTGTAAACCATATCTGCCAAGAAGCGCACGTATAGTGAAACATTTCTCAAGTTCGGATTCACAAACATTGTTCAGAAATCCGTAGTCAAGATGAAGTGTGTTATCTATGCCAAGGCTTTGAGCCACGAGAGCATGAAGCCCAGCAAACTGAAGATCCATTTGGAGTCTTGTCACAACGACCGAGCGGGGAAGGGTATGGACTATTTCAAACGAATAGCCGCACTCAAGGGTTCCCGCATCGAGGCTTCATACCGGATTGCTTATCAAATCGCACAGACTAAGCAACCTCACACCATCAGTGAAGAGCTTATCAAGCCATGCTTTCTCGAAACAGCGAAGTTGGTGCTGGGGGAACAGCAGTCAAACAAGTTCAGGCAGATTTCCCTTTTGAACGACACAGTCAAAAGTCGAATCTTGGATATGAGTAATGATATTCTGCTGCAAGTAGTGAGCGCTGTGAGAGCAGTCCAGTGTATTCACTGCAACTGGACGAGTCAACAGATATTGCCTCATGTTCCAAACTGCTAGTCTACGTTCGTTACCTCGACGAAGAAGCCACGAAGAAGGAATACCTGTTCTAGGAGCCATTGGCCATTACCACTTGGGGAGAAGACGTGTTCAGAATGCTGGAAGCCTTCCTCATCAAACATGAGCTCGGCTGGGAACGACTTGCAGCGTGTGTACAGATGGGGCACCTTCCATGATCGGATGCAGATCCGGCTTCAAAGCCTTCGTGAAGGATGTCGCTCCCCATGTCTCCTTCACCTACTGCATGGGATATCGCCATGCTTTAATGATGAAGACTCTCGCTCCTGGTCTTCGAGAAGTGCTTTCAGTTGTGGTGAAGATTATGAACCACATCCGAGGGAGCGCAACAAACTCAAGAATCTTCAAAGCAATGTGTGAAGAAATGGGCGCCGATTTCACTGTTCTGATATTCCACACACAGGTGCGCTGGCTTTTGCCTGGTAAAGTTCTCAATCGTGTGATTCGACTTCAAGAGGAAATAGCGCTGTTCTTGGAGAGAGGGTGTATCAAGAAGGAGAATCAGCGTCATGAAAAGATGCAGGATGAACTGTTTGTGATAAAGATTGCTTACTTGGCTGACTTCTTTGCCGAGGTGAATTCCTTGAACCTGTCACTTCAAGGAAACCTCCCAATGCTGCACACGGCTCGTAACAAAGCGGCAGCGTTCGGGAAGAAGATTCACCTTCACCAGAGAAAGATCCAGGACGGTGACTCAACTATGTTCCCTGAAATGACGACTCTCCTGGATGCTATGCCAGATGCTGAATGCCATTTCCTCGAGGACATCTCAGCCCACCTTCTGGCAATTAGCGAAGCCATCGATCGTTACTTCCCCGGACTGGACAACCGCTCTCATGATGAATGGATCGTCTGAACATTTTCCATTGAAGACTGTGCCATCAACGATACTGACGTGGCAGCGAAGATTGAATTTTACAGAATTCTTGGCTTGTAATCGACGCTGACATGAGGTACTGCCTGTCGAGCATTCGTCCTCGTTTTAATCACCTGTTGGCTGCAAAGTAATTTCAGCCATCCCATTGACTGAGCATGTTTTAATTAATCGGGCTGTTTTTTTTTCAATTTTTGTTTCGGGGGGTCACTGACCAAACATATCTGATGGGGTCGTGGGGCCAAAAAGGTTCAGAACCACTGCTGTAGATTGACATTGGAAATTATTAAAAGTGCAATTTAACCCCAATAATTAACAGCATGCTGCTTTACTTTTATAACTTCAATGAAAAGAGAAAACATGATTGACAAAAAAAAAGAATATGGGGTTCATTTTCATGAAATGAATAAGGAAGTCATTTATTTCTTGAACAATCAGAAACTAAATAGAGTGTAGGAGAAGATAACCACAGAAAATAGCAGTTTATTTCCATGAGCACTTAAAGAGGGTACACAAAATGCTGGAGTTCATAGCTGGGAGAATGGAGTACAAAAGGAATTGCAAAAGGAGTTTAATTTGAATAAATGTGAGCTATTGCCTTTCGGGAAGTCAAACCAGTGCAAGACTTTCACAGCGAACAGCAGGGCCCTGGGTTGTGTCGTATAAGAGAGAGATCTAGGAATGTAAGTACATTGTTCATTGAAAGTAGCATTGCATGTTGATAGGGTGGCGAAGAAGGGTTTTGGCATCAGTTAGGGAATTCAGTATGGAGGTTGGGCCATTATGTTACAATTTTACTTCGGAGTCACGCGAGTGACTACGTGAAGAAGCCCCGCCAGGCGCGTCATTACGTCGACGCATGTCGCATTGAACGGAGCTGGAAAGCGCAGCTCCACCAGTGGTAAGTAGAAAACCTCGCAGGTAAGTTTTAAAAACTTCCAGTGAGACTTAAGCTCCGTAAGGCTGGCTTGTGAGCCAGCAGGAGCCTGTTCAACGGGAGGAGCAAGCATGGGCCACGCAGCATTGCAGTCCCATCGCAGCGATCGGCAAAATAGATACGTGCGGTGCCAGTTCCGATACCGGTGCCGTTATTCCATAGTTAATACCCTCCAGCTGCTGAGGCCACAACGATAGGTAAGCATACAAGGTCTGCTCTGAGTATGTGTTACCAGATGCAGTTCCTTAGTTTAATGTGTATGATCAGGATATGTGCATTATTAAACTTCTCATCCCTGCTCTGAGAAAACAAGCAGGTTGAATACAAAGGTTTGATTCTGGGAGTCCAGCAGAGGCAGGGAGATGGGTACAAAGTATTATACCCAATACAGCCACATCAACCCTTATATTGGGAGAACTGTGTGATACTGAGATTAATATAAATATTCTGCAAGTAGAATGTGCCTGTCAGAATCTATAATTCTAAACATGAACATATATGATTATGCACAAATACACAAGAAAATGTAAAGAACGTTACTCTCCTCCAAGAGAGGACAAGAATGTGGGAGAGACTAGAAATGGAGAAAATGCTCCACACTTTGCTCAGTCAAGGGTCCAAAGACCCAAAGATTCCCAGGCAGCCTCCGAAGGAGTTCCATACACTATGTATGGTGCCTGTTAAAAATGTGAATCTGACTCTCCAGTGCCTTCTTAGGTCTGGATGATGTCTCCCTAGAGCAAGACTAAAATGCTCTAAACTTTAAGCAGTCAAGGGTCCAAAGACCCAGAGATTCCCAGGCGAAGGAGTTCCATACACCGAGTATGGTGCCTGTTAAAAAACAAATTAAAAAAAAAAGAAAAGGGAATCTGACTCTCCAATGCCATGTTTAGGTCTGGATGAGGTCTCCTAGAGCAAGACTCGGGAGTACCAGGGCAGGAGGAGACTGACCCTGAAGCTGGTGTCCCTACTTATGTGTATACACCAGAGCATAAGAGCCACGCTCCGGGTGTTCCCGATATAGCATCAAGTTTGCTATATCGGTATGGAGTGGTGAGGCTATGGATGAGACCTGGCTGCCAACATTTTTTGGTTTCTCACCTGCTCCAAGAAACTGTTATGACTGAAACAGTAAAATATATTAACACCTGTCTATTGTGCCTTGCTCAGGGTGCCAACAGTAAACTCAGTAATTTGGGCACCATTGAGTGTTACGATGCGAGGGCAGGAAATGTGTTTCCAGCATGTCCTCTAGCTGATATCAGTTGGCATCACTGCATTTGGGGAAGACATACAAGGGTCGATAAATGTCCAAAATTTATAAAGACATGCTTGCGTTAGTTTGCAGTGCCTATTCGAACCTAATTGTATGATGAAAATTGCCATTTGGCCAACATTATACCCAAAAATGCAGGACTATGTAAGGCAAACAATAACCAGATTAATTATTGGTGAAAATCTGCCAAAACAATTCAGGATCTTCTAGTTCATTTACGGAGGTACAGGAACTTCATTCCATCACACATAGAACTTCTGGGGTACAACCTCTGGTTGGGTGTAAGATTACAATTGTTTTATAATGAATGATGCTGCATAATATTGATCGGTTTGGTGTTTGCTGCACCAGAAACTCGTCAGGTAGAAAATATATCCCAGACAGAAGAAGATGGGGATTGCAAAATCATTCTGGACCTCACAAACTAAATTCATATGTTCAGTATAGGCATTTAATAAAGTACACCTTCAACACTGTAACGCAGTTGTTATCACAAGGCTGCTATATGGTTACTATAGACGTTAGAAAAAAAGATACATTATTCAGTACCAATGCATCATTATCACAGGTACTTTAAGTTAATTCGATGGGTCAGCTGAGGCAATTTAAAAACATAGAAACATAGAAAATAGGTGTAGGAGTAGGCCATTCGGCCCTTCGAGCCTGCACCGCCATTCAATATGATCATGGCTGATCATCCAACTCAGGATCCTGTACCTGCCTTCTCTCCATACCCCCTGATCCCTTTAGCCACATCTAACTCCCTCTTAAATATAGCCAATGAACTGGCCTCAACTGCCTTCTGTGGCAGATAATTCCAGAGACTCACCACTCTCTGTGTGAAAAATGTTTTCCTCATCTCGGTCCTAAAGGAATTCCCCCTTATCCTTAGACTGTGACCCCTTGTTCTGGACCTCCCCAACATCGGGAACAATCTTCCTGCATCTAGCCTATCCAACCACTTAAGAATTTTGTACGTTTCTATAAGATCCCCCCCCTCAGTCTTCTAAATTCTAGCGAGTACAAGCCAAGTCTATCCAGTCTTTCCTCATATGAAAGTCCTGACATCCCAGGAATCAGTCTGGTGAACCTTCTCTGTACCCCCTCTATGGCAACAGTGTCTTTTCTCAGATTTGGAG
Organism: Okamejei kenojei; assembly: GCA_035221665.1. Lineage (NCBI taxonomy): Eukaryota > Metazoa > Chordata > Chondrichthyes > Rajiformes > Rajidae > Okamejei > Okamejei kenojei. Next base: position 168,163,921 of record CM069131.1, on the reverse strand, counting down.
ACCAAAACTGTACGCAATACTCCAGCTGTGGTCTCACCAAAACCCTGTACAACTGCAGTAGAACCTCCCTGCTCCTATACTCAAATCCTTTCGCTATGAATGCTAACATACCATTTGCTTTCTTCACTGCCTGCTGCACTTGCATGCCTACTTTCAATGATTGGTGTACCATGACACCCAGGTCTCGTTGCATCTCCCCTTTTCCTAATTTGCCACCATTAAGATAATAGTCGAATCTCCTGTTTTTGCCACCAAAGTGGATAACCTCACATTTATCCACATTATACTGCATCTGCCATGCATTTGCCCACTCATCCAGCCTATCCAAGTCATCTTGCAGCCTCCTAGCATCCTCCTCACATCTAACACTACCCCCCAGCTTAGTGTCATCCGCAAACTTGGAGATGTTGCATTCAATTCCCTCGTCCAAATCATTAATATATATTGTAAATAGCTGGGGTCCCAGCACTGAGCCTTGCGGTACCCCACTAGTCACTGCCTGCCAAGAATTACCTAAATGGTTAACTTCAGCTCTCAGGCTGTTCACATAATTATTGAAACCAGCACTGGTGTTATTGAGGGCTCAGAATCACATTGTAATGGCTTATCTAGAGGATACGTTAATTGTAAATGCCACTCAGGAGACAGCTGAAGAACTGGTTTCAGCAACCATAAGCCTATTAAAAGGCTAGGGTTCTGTCCATCCAACAACATCTAAGTTACAGCCATCCCAAACAATTGATTATTTGGGGTTTGTCATTAATTCAGTTGATATGTCAGTAACTTGCTAGCAGATAAGGTTGGGGATATTACAAATGTCTACTTGTCTCACTGAGAGACCTTATCCCTCCATCCAAGAAGTAGCTACGGGTATTGGTAAAATGGTAGCAGCATTCCTGCTGTCGAGTTTGGACCTCTGCATTATCAAAGTCTGCTAAGAGCCAGAGGACAAGCACTAAAAATAAAAAGTAAAAAATAAATAAATTATAATTAAAAAAAGAAAAAGAAAAATAATAAATAAATAAATAAATACATAAAAATGAAATAAAAAGCATGCAGGTCATTTGATAGGTCTATGCAGTTACCAACTAAAGTTTTAGCTGAATTGCAATGGTGGATTCTCAATGTTGCACAAGCTACTAGAAAATATTTTGGTTCAGCAACCTTCAGTGGTATTACAAACTGATGGGAGTGCTCTCGGATGGGGAGGTAAGGACAGCGCCACCAGTTGAGGTGGTGATGGATTGTACAAGACGATTAATTCTCCTAACACATGGTATCAATTATTTGGAGTTATTGGGGGCGTTTTACGCATTGATAGCTTATTGTTCTACAATGAATGACTTACATGTTCAATTACAAGTAGACAGTACCACAGCTGTGGGTGAGACAATATTGTGGCAGACAACAGATCACGAAAGTCAATGACAATACAGAATGGATGTTAAATCCAGAAGTTCAAAAAGATTGTCAGTCGGTATGGGTACCAAATATTGATCTGTTTGCGTCCAGATTAAATCTCCAGTTGCCTAAATATGTCATAGGAGCCAGACCCAGGAGCAGTAGTGGTGGATGCATTCTCGCTACATTGGGGAAGTATAGTCTTCTATGTTTCCCCATTTTGCCTGAATGGGGAATAGAGGAAGACTCCGCCGCAGGCGTTTGGTGGTTCCAAACTGTTCTACACAGCCATTGTTCCCATTGGTGCTCAGAATGATGACTCAGCCATTCATGACAATCCCCAGTTGCAGTAATTGTTGGTACATCCAGTACAGGAAAAGTCATCCATTACATGATCGTATTAATTGTTAATCTGCAGGTTCTGATGGACTGTCGGATAGGACAATGGATGTTATAACTGCAGCTTGGAGAGATAGCACTAAAAAACAATATATGTCTCATATAAGGAAATGGGAAATCTTTTGTATACAGTCAGATATATTTTACTTCGGAGTCACGTGAGTGACTACGTGAAGAAGCCCCGCCTGGCGCTTGATCGGCATTACGTCGACGCTGACGGCAGAGCAATGAGCTACAGAGGCAGCTCCTCGACAGCGGTAGGTACGGGCCCGCAGGTAAGTACAGTTGAAATACTTACAGGGCATATCTAAACTCTGTGGCTGGTGTATAGAACCACCAGGAGTTAAAAAGAATTTAAAAGCAAAAAAATAAATAAAAGTTAAAATGGAAAGAAAATACTCTGTGTAAGAAACAACGGAGTTAAAAAAGCGTCCCAGGGGAATACTCAGCGATCGGGACGGGAGATTAAGTACGGAGCCGGTTCCGATACTGGTGGCCGTTAAAATTACGTTAGGGAGACTTTTAGTTGCTCCACAAACTTTTGGCAAGGGGGAAAATTTTAAAAAGTCAGAAAGGCCATAATTTAAAAAGTTTAATAAAAAGGCCTCCAGACTAAAAAAACTTTATGGCTTAAAAATAATGGAGAAAGACTTCAAAAATAAAAAAAATAAATTAATAAATAATTCAACCAAAGGGTTTAAAAGGCCCAAAATATTCCCAAAAACAAACCCTAAGGGGGTTTCATATATTAATACATATGATGGAATTTATCATTGTGGGAATATCTACCTCTGATTGTTTGGAGGTAGTCTCCTTGAGGAAAAACTCAGGAGTAACCAGGGCAGTAAAACAATATGGAAAAACTGACCCTAAAAGTGCATTGATCATGGTGGCTGGTCATAAAGTACCCACCACATCACAAATATATATATAGTACACTAGGTACAATACATGAATGAAGGAGTGAGGCCATGGAAAGTAACCATGGAAACCAAAATTAATTGGTCTCTCACCAAAGCTGTTATGGGTGAAACAGCAGAATTATTGATAAAACGTTTATGTTTTATTAAGGTACACCACAGCACAAATATATATATATATACAGGTGTACTAGGTACGATACCTGAATGAAGGAGTGAGGCCATGGAAAGTAACCGTGGAAACCAAAATTAATTTGTCTCTCACCAGCAGAATATTGATAAAACTATTATGTTTTATAAAGATATCAACGGTGAATCCATTTATGGTACCCATGTCTCAATTATATGAGACATAAGGAAATACGATTTCAAAGTATTTCAAGCTGGTGCATGGCATCACTACTTATGTAAAACAAATAAAACATTGTGCAATAACCAAAACATTTAAAATAAAAAGATAAATTGCCATCAGTTTGTGGAGCTCAATGCGATAAAATATATAATATTATTTTTTAGTTATATATATGTAATTGTTATTGGGACCAATTTTGCACTTTAGATTTGCAGGTCAAAACAGATCAAGTTATGTTAAACTCCTGATTATTACGGAAAAACCTGCCTTATGTTAAATCAAAGACATTGATTACAAAAGACAGACTATTGGTCTTTAAACTTTGGCAAAAATTATGATCCAATGTAAAGATTTGATAATGGATAAAAACAAAGGCAGGAGTATGATAAATAAATATTATCCAACACAGCCTTATGTGAACCCATATGATTGGGAAGAGAAGGCTTCATGTACGTTTGAAGAGGTGCAAAAAACTTCTTACAGAAGAAGTTGATGAAATCTCCAATTGTGGGAGATTACAGGTGTATTATGATCATTGATATAACATAACAAAGGACTACAAAAAATTGTAGAAGGAATTGGTTCACCTGTATAGGAAAACCTAAAAATTGATTTTAGGTTTGCACCCAAAATATCTCCAATAAAGAAGGGGTACGTACATTTGTATTATAAATTTCCTCAGGGAAAAAGATGTGGTGGTAAAACCATACAAAACATCATTTTAAATACACTTTCACAGTGTAAAAACATTTTATTAAAATGGACATCTTCAACATTGAAAAACAGTTGTTATTAACAAATTGTTAATCATATTACAGGTGCTTGAAATTAATTAGAATGGGTCAGCTGTGCAAGTTAAGACATTGTCTAAAGGATTAAATTCAGTACTAGGCTGTTCACATAATACTGGAACAACAATTGTACTGATAAAAAGATCAGCACTTGCACTAATGAGGTATGGTCATGGTTTATCTTGATCACATTTTAAATTGGAAGGTTGATAAGGAGTCAGCTGCAAATTAGTGCTGCAATTACAAGCCTGTTGAGAGGCGAGGGTCCTGACCCATCCCATAAAACCTATGTTTTAGGCATTCATAAACATTCCTAAATTACTATTCTGGATTTAGGAGTAATTCAGCACCATAAGAGGGGGAAAAATGTTTCCGAGATACAAATATGTCTCATTGCTTTGTTGACAGACTTTGTCCCTCCATCAGAGAAGGAGCTTAGGTAAAGAGTAAAAAAGCTCCAAAAGAGAGAAAACAGAAGCATTATAAGAGTATGTATGCCTTTGTGACAGGCCTATGCAAATACCAAATGATATGTTATCAGAATTAAAGTAATGGATAGAAAAGGTCCACAAGCTGCTTTAAATATAAGCTTAGCAGCCATTGCAAGCTGAAGCAAGTATTATCAGATGATGGATAGCTTCTGTGAATATTTGGGTTAAGATAAGAATAATATTTATTCTTATCAAGTTTAAAATTTGATACGTCCCTTGTTTGGGACTACGGACAATAACACCAGGTAATTGCAAATGGATTGTCCTAAGAAATTTCTCCAAACATTTGTATTAATTATTGAAGTATCAGGAGTTTTATGGATTAAATGCCTATTGTTCTATTATGGAAGTGTGCATGTCATATCAGGTGAACAATACCACGGCTGTGGCATATACCAATCACATGAGACAAGTAAGATAATAATCAAGTGATTATCTGAGTAACCAGATGTGGCGTATTCTAAAAATGTTTTAGTCCAGCTGTTTATCTCTAAGGAAGAGACAATGTTGTCGCAGACAACAAATCAGGGGGAAAAACATTGTCAGTAATATGGATTACTTACCATTAATCTGGTTGTATCCAGATTAAATCACCGATCTTTCAAATGTTCTCGTGGGTAAACCAAGAACGGGAGAGGTGGATGCATTTCTCTCAATTACATGAGGAAAGATGTTCTTTTATGTTCCTCATTTTCGTCTGATAGGGCAGTCTGATGAAAATGCAGCAGGACGCTGCCAGGGGCGCTTTGGTGGCCCAAACCGGACCTTCATGGTTCTCATTAATGTTGAGTGATGTTGAACCACTTATGATGACTCATAGTTGCAGTAATTTATTGTTGTACAAAGGCATCCATGACATGAAAATATGAATTTGGCTATCTGCAGGTTTGACCAGACCATTATAACAGTTTGACGGTCAAAAGAAGTCTATGAATGTTTTAACTAATATAACAATATAACAATAAAATAATTATGTACAAAAGGAATGTTATACCTGCAATTTGGAGAAATAATTTTAAAAAACAATATTTTGTTTATAAGAAATTGGAAGTCTTTTGTAGACAATAAAAGTTATTTATCATATTAGATATATGTGAGTTCCTTGTGGATTGCATTTTTTCTCAGTATCTAATTGATAGAGCCAATAATAGGGCTCATAGTGTTTATCGTCCTATTTAGAACAAATTACTAACCAAGAAGTTATCGGGTTCATTCGTAATATCCCGATATGAAAAAGGGATACCTTAGGCAATGTACTCCGATTCCATCAATGATTCAAAAAATTAACATTGAAAGTAATAATGCTAATGACTTTAGTATCAGCATAAGAGTGCAAACATTGCAAATGTTATGTTATATAATTGCATGTGGCTACAGATTACATTATCTTATATGTTATGAATTTACCAAACAAAGCAGACGAAGAAGAGCTGAAACCAAGGTAACCAACCATAAGCATATCCTGTCGGCCATAAATTGTGTGTGGGTCAACATTGACTCAATATTTTATAGTTGGTAAGAGTCTCTAATGGTGGTGAGACAGCACTACTTATTACACATAAACCACATTAGATATCAGTAAAAACTGATGGTTCTAGAGAATTATATTCTAGATGGTTAAAACATGTTTAACACTCAGTGAAACTAGACATTGAGATGTGGAAAATCACTCTATTAAGGAGGTAGATACATTCACAGGAATGGCACAGGATGGGCCGCTCGAGCAAAGATTCAAGGCCGCAGGAGGGTGTAAAATAAATATTAAAGTTAAAAGGAACCAGTCATGGTGTCAGGATTGGGCACGGAGTGTTGGGTTCTCTGTAATTGTTGCTTTGTTTATACTATCAAATTATATTATCAATTGATATTTTAGTGATAAATTTGCCTTTCAATGGAAAGGGCATTACTTTCATTCTTTTATAATGGGAAACAATTTATCACATAAACTGAGGCAATGTTTGGGGAAAAAATGTGTTATTTGCTCATTACTGTGTTGATTGAGCCAGATTGTCGTATGGAATGAGTCTACGACATAAAAAACACAGAAGCTACAAAATCTTCACGTAGTCACTCACGTGACTCCGAAGTAAAATAGTAAGATTAAACGAGAACTTACCAGTTCGAAGTTTGATCGTTATTTTATGAGGAGTGACGATGAGGGATTACGTGCCCTCCACTCCCGACCCTCATAAAATAAATGATCATCTGGTAGTTCTAAATCTATGTTGAGCCTTACTATCTTACTCCAGCTATTATGTTCTGTGTTTTTCATGCCGCTACTTTGAAGTATGCCGATCAAGCGCCAGGCGGGGCTTCTTCACGAAATCCCTCATCGTCACTCCTCATAAAATAACGATCAAACTTCGAACTGGTAAATTCTCCTTTAATCTTACTATTTTATCATACTGCAAACATATCGGATGTATTGGAGTACCTTGCTATGTTGCACCTGAGATATAGTGCCATTAATAGTGCTTGGAGTACTTTGTCCTCCTATTTACTACAATTTTCAGAACGACAATCTATCGGGTTCATCCGTTAATATCTTGATTTATGAGAGGAATTTTAATAAAATCCTACCAAACCCTGATATACAGAAATCTGGGATGTCAGTATAATTCTCACATTGCTTCGGCAGTGGGCTCCAATTAATCACTGTCTTTTCAGAACATAATATTTAAAGTGGTTATGCTCATGTCATTAGAATTAGCACAGTGAGTACAAACATTACAAATGTTGCGCTTAGATTGTATGCAGTTGTCTGTAGATAAAATTACTTTTTATGTCTATGATCTAAGCAAGCAAAGCAAGACAGGGAAGGCTGGAACCAAGGTAATCTTTAAAGCATACCCTGTCAACCAAACATTGTGTGTGGTTAAGCATCTGACTCAATATATTAAAGTAACTAAGAGTCTCCGAGATTGTGAGACACCAATGCTCATTACCCACAAAATAAAATTATTTTTTTTTTAAAAATTTAAAAAAAAAATTTTTTTTTTAAAGTGACAGTACAAACTATTCTAGATGGTTAAAACAGGTTCTGTATTTAGCTGGAGTTCACACCCATGTGTTAAATCTCAACTCCACAAGGGTGGCATCAATGTCCGCGGCGAAGGCGCAGGACATGCCGCTCGACCAAATGCTAGAGGCCGCAGGATGGTCCAAAGAAGTAAATTTTTTTTTAGATTTATGATAAACCTGTTGTCACAGTGCCAGGGTTTGCACATGCTATGTTGTGTTCTGTTCAATTTGTTTGCTTTGTTTCATATCATTTGTTGTAATTTTCCCCTGGGATAGAGGGGTTATTTCTTTCCTTGTTATTATTATTATTAACATGGTTATTGAATAATTTGAAGCAATGTTCAACATATTATTTATTCACTACTGTGTCAACTGAAGCAGTGTGCCGTATGGAGTGAATCTACGGCATGAAAATCACAGAGCTTTAAAATCTTCACGTAGTCACTCACGTGACTCCGAAGTAAAATAGTAAGATTAAACGAGAATTTACCTGTTTGAAGTTTGATCTTTATTTTATGAGGAGTTACGATGAGGGATTACGTGCCTTCCGCTTCCGGCCCTCATAATCTAAAGGTTCATCTGGTAGTTCTAGTCTTCTGTAAGCCTTACTATCTTACTTCGGCTATTGGTTTCTGTGTTTTTCACGCCGCTGCTTTGAAGTATGACGCGCATGCGCCTGGCGGGGCTTCTTCACGTAATCCCTCATCGTAACTCCTCATAAAATAAAGATCAAACTTCAAACAGGTAAGTTCTCGATTAATCTTACTATTATACAAGACATTGGTGTGGCTACACTTGGAGTATTGTGTTTCGTTTTGGTCCCCCAGTTGTAGGAAAGATGCCATTAATGTGGAAAGAGTCCAGAGAAGATTTATGCAATGTTGCTAAGAATCAAGCGCTTGATCCATAGGGAGAAGTTGGGCAAGCTGGATCTTTATGGAGCGCAGCAGGCTGTGGGATAATTTTATTGAGGTGTATAAAGTCATGAGGAGAAAAAATAGGGTAGATGCACAGCGTCTTTCAGGGTAGGAGATACAATAACGAGAGGGTATAGATTTAAAGAGATGAGAAATATTTAATAGGAATCTAAGGAGCATATAATACACTCAGAGGGTGGTGGGTAGATGGAATGAGCTGCCAGATAAAGTAGGGGAGACAAGGACAATAACAAAAATAAATTTGGACAGATACATGTATTGGAAAGCTTTTGAGGGATATGGGCTATAGGTGGGCAGGTAGGACAGGAGACGATGGAGCAAGCTGTTCTGTAGAGCCTCTTTTCATGCTGCATGCAGGGATCGCTGGTCAGTCCGGTGGGCTGAAGCACCTGTTTCTGCTTTGTATCTCTAAACTAAAACTAAACTAAAGGCTAGAGATGACAAGGAAACAAAAGGGGCGGGGGGGATATCGGCGGAAGGGGATGGGAGATGGGGTTTGGGGGCAGACTAGTGGAAGAACTAAGTGTGTATCGGGCTGAAGGAGCACGGTAAAAGACGTTGGGGGTAAAGGGAAAGTGTCACCTTTGGAGAATTTAATGGTTACTCCATTGAATTTAATGGTCACTCTGGAATAGAGGAGTCGCTGGACGGAAAGATCGATATGGGAAGGGGCAGTAAACTGGGCAATAAGCGAGCAATAAGTGAGGGCATCTGTGCAATAAGCGAGTTGGGTATTCCGACTATAGTTATAGGTCACTCGCTATAAACATTATTGGGACCTGAGCTGCTGTGTCAAAGCAGACCTTAGTTTCCAGCTTTGCTTCTAGGTAAGAAATTAATTGTATTTATTGTTCCTTTGTACAAAACTACGATGATTTTGTCGTTTTTATTGCTTTATGCTTCGCTGAGTGAGCGAGATCGTGCTGCTGCATGGGTACAGACCTGCGTTTTGCTCGTGGTTGGGATTGGGCCCATGTGTTCGACGCTGCAGGCACTGTTGAGTTGCTGCTGGGCCATCCCTGTCCCCTCCCGGGTGTCCCGTCCCTGTCCGGGGGCGGCCGGTGGTGTACGGGGTGGCCCGGGGCTGCGGGGCACCAGCGGCCCTAGGCTTGCAGCCGGCGCGGGGGGAGTTGCTAACTCCAGCTCGGCTCTGCTCCCGCGCCCGAGGGCGGGCCGGGGACCGTCGGCTGCGCCTCTCTCCCTGTCCGAGAACACTGATGCAATTATAAAGAAAGCACATCAGCGCCTCTACTCCCTGAGAAGATTACGGAGAGTCGATATGTCAAAGAGGACGCTCTCGAACTTCTACAGGTGCACGTAGAGAGCATGCTGACCGGTTTGATCGTTGCTTGGTTCGGCAACTTGAACGTCCAGGAGCGGAAAAGACTGCAGAAAGTTGTAAACACTGCCCAGTTCATCATCGCCTCTGACCTCCCTACCATCGAGGGGATCTATCGCAGTCACTGCTTCAAAAAGGCTGCCAGCATCATCAAGAATCCCCACCATCCTGGCCACTCACTCATCTCCCTGCTGACTTCAGGTAGAAGGTACAGGAGCCTGAAATCTGCAACATCCAGGTTCAGGAATAGCTACGTCCCCACAGTCATCAGGCTATTAAACTCAACTCAAAAATCTGAACTTTAATAGCCCATTGCACTTTATCTGCTTGTGTGTGTATATATATATTCAATGATATATGGTCACACTGATCGGATGTATTTATTTATGCCTGCTATATTCTGTTGTGCTGAAGCAAAGCAAGAATTTCATTGTCCTATCTGGGACACATGACAATAAACTCTTGAATCTTCAATCTTGTCCAGTGGCTGTCGGTTGGCCTCCTTGGTGCTGGCGGAGGCCGAGTGCCGGCCATCGGTGGGGATGCACACGGGATGCTGTGGTGGCTCGGCAGGTCAGGCACCATCTCTGGAGAAGGGTCTCGACCTGAAACATCACCCATTCCTTTTCTCCGGGGATGCTGCATGCCCCGCTGGGTTGTTGCAGCGCTTTGTGTGTATCCCCATTGATGGCTGGTGCTCGGCTTTCGCCGGCGCCGGGTGGGGGTTGGCCAGTGGCCGCAGGGTAGGGCAGGGGGGTGTGGCTGGTGGTCCCCAGCCCATCGGGGAGCCGGTTCTTCGGGAGTTGGAGCGGGGTTGGGCTGGAGTTGGTGCTTCTCTGTGCTGGCTGTGGGCCTGGTGCTGCCGGTGTCCAGTCCAACCGGGGTTGCCTCGGACGTCTCCGGCCACCCCCCCCTGGACGGTCCAGTGGTGGTTCTGCAGCGCTTGCAGCGCCGGGGACCCAGGTTCGATCCTGGCTGCAGATGAGGTGCGCATCTGTGTGTGCAGTTGCCGCGAATGTTTCTCCGCAGGTCCAGTCTCTCCCCTGTCTCCCACTCGCATCTGCCCCCTCTCTCTCCCTGTTACACCCTGCTCTCCCGCTACCTGGCACCCCCGTCCCTCAGATTAAATATATTTTTACACATAAATTATGAATAAATATAATAATTTATATACAGTGTATACAGGCAGCGCTTCGTACGCTTTTTCTTTCTAGCGAATGACCTTTGACAAATCCCATGAATCCTTGCGTTTTTCCGAATACCTTACTCGCTTATTCAATCGACTGTAAAGGAGCACCAAAGGTAGATGAGGTTAGAGGAGATGGATGTGAACCTCTGATTCACCTGGAAGGGCTGCTGGGGTCCCTAGATGGTTGTGAGGGAGGAAATAGAGGCACAGGTGTTACATCTCCTGCAGCTGCAGGGGAAAGTAGCTAGGCAGGTGTGCTTTAGGGAGGAAGGGATGTGGGAATTCAAGAAGTTGCCAAGAGAGTGGTTCCCACGTAAAGCGGAAAAGGCTGGGGATGGAAGGTATGACTGGTGGTGGGATCATGTTGAATCCGCATGAAATGTGTTGGATGTGAAGGCTGGTGGATGGAAAGATAAGGAGAACTCTATCTTTATTCTGTCTGGAGGGGGGTGGAGGGAGAAAGTAAGAGCGGGGCTTGTTTTTTCAGAGGCCCACAGGAGCCGTTGGAAGAGAAGGAGGGGGAGGAGCGACACCCGACCGGTAAGCTATAAAATCTAGCGCGGGGCTTGTTTTTTCAGAGGCTTACCCAAATCCATAACATTCCACTTGGAGAAGTGGGTTTTTTTGAGGAAGCCGCTGATTGGTGGGAAGTGGACTAGGGAAAGCAGCTGATTGGTGGGAAGTGGACTAGGGAAAGCAGCTGATTTACAGTCAGATCCCAGCAGTTTGTAGTGATTTTATATTGTGTTGCTATTGTATCCTGTGTAAGGGGGGCAGTATGAAGGCCAGGGCAGTGTACTGTTCTGGATGTCAGATGTGGGAGATCAGGGAATCTGATAGCCCTCCAGACGTACACATCTGCGCCAGGTGTGTCGAGATGGGGCTCCTAAAGGATCGTGTTAGGAACCTGGAGCAGCAGCTCGACGACCTCCGTCTGGTCAGGGAGAGTGAGGAGGTCATAGAGAGGAGCTACAGGGAGGTAGTCACTCCCAAACCACAGGAGGCAGACAAGTGGGTCACGGTTAGGAAGGGCAAGGGGCAGAGGCAGGGGCTAGAGAGTACCCCTGTGACCGTACAACTGGAAAATGGGTACTCGGGTTTGAGTACGATTGGAGGGGACAGCCTAGCTGGGGGCAACAACAGCGGCCGGGCCTCTGGCACAGAGACCGGCCCTGATGCTCAGAAGGGTAGCAAAAAGAGGAGGGCAATTGTAATAGGGGACTCTATAGTTAGGGGGTCGGATAGGCGATTCTGTGGACGCAGTCGGGAGACCCGGATGGTAGTTTGCCTCCCTGGTGCCAGGGTCTCGCATGTGTCAGAACGTGTCCAAAAGATTCTGATAAGGGAGGGGAGAGGAGCCTGATGTTGTGGTACACATAGGTAACCTATGACATAGGCAGAAAAAGTGACGAGGTCCTGAAGGGAGAATTTAGGGAGTTGGGGGAAAAGTTAAAGAGAAGGACCAAAAGGGTAACGATTTCAGGATTACTGCCTGTGCCGCGTGACAGTGAGAGTAGGAATGAAATGAGGTGGAGGCTAAATGCGTGGCTGAGGGACTGGTGCAGTGGGCAGCGATTCAAGTTTCTTGATCACTGGGACCTCTTTTGGGGAAGGCATGATCTGTACGCAGAGGACGGGTTGCACTTGAACCCGAAGGGGACCAATATCCTGGCAGGGAGATTTGCAAAGGCTACTGGGGAGACTTTAAACTAGAAAGGCTGGGGGGAGGGACTCGGGTAGAGGGGGCTAGGGGACAGGGTGTGGGGCAAGAGACAGAGAAGGGAAGCACCCGGACCCAAAATGTAGGCGAGAAAGATGAAAAAGATAATAGACAGAGAATAAAGGATGGTGGGTTTATAAAATGTGCATATTTTAATGCTAGGAGCATTGTAAGTAAGGTGGATGAACTTAGAGCCTGGATTGACACCTGGAAATATGATGTGGCAATCAGTGAAACATGGTTGCAGGAGGGCTGTGATTGGAAACTAAATATTCCAGGATTTCGTTGCTTCCGGGGTGATAGAATTGGAGGGACCAGAGGTGGAGGTGTTGCATTGCTTGTCAGAGAGGATATTACAGCAGTGCTTTGGCAGGATAGATTAGAGGGTTCGTCTAGGGAGGCTATTTGGGTGGAACTGAGAAGTGGGAACGGTGTAGCAACACTTTTAGGGGTGTACTATAGACCGCCAAATGGGGAGCGAGAATTGGAAGAGCAAATATGTAAGGAGATAGCAGATATTAGTAGTAAGCACAAGGTAGTGATTGTGGTAGATTTCAATTTCCCCAAAATAGACTGGGAAACACATTCTGTAAATGGGTTGGATGGTTTGGAGTTTGTAAAATGTGGTGTGAGCACTTCGGGACCAGTGATCACAATACCATTAGTTTCAATATAATTATGGAGCGAGTCAGAACAGGACCTAGAGTGGAGATTTTTGATTGGAGAAAGGCTAACTTTGAGGGAATGCCTGAGGATTTTAAAGGAGTGAATTGGGACACTTTGTTTCATGGGAAGGATGTAGAAGAGAAATGGAGGACATTTAAAGGGGAAATTGTAAGAGTACAGAATCTTTATGTCCCTGTTAGGTTGAAAGGAAATAGTAAAAATTGGAAAGAGCCATGGTTTTCAAGGGAAATTAGACACTTGTTTCGAAAAAAGAGAGATATCTACAAGAATTATAGGAGGCATGGAGTAAATGAGGTGCTAGAGGAGTATAAAGAATGTAAAAAGAATCTTAAGAAAGAAATTAGGAAGGCTAAAAGAAGATATGAGGTTGCTTTGGCAAGAAAGGTGAAAGTAAATCCAAAGGGTTTCTACAGCTATATTAATAGCAAAAGGATAACGAGGGATAAAATTGGACCATTAGAGAACCAGAATGGACAGCTATCTGCAGAGCCAAAAGAGATGGGGGAGATATTGAACAATTTCTTTTCTTCGGTATTCACCAAGGAGAAGGATATTGAACTCTGTGAGGTAAGGGAAAAAAGTAGAGTAGCTATGGAAACGATGAGATTCAAAGAGGAGGAAGTACTGACACTTTTGAAAAATATAAAGGTGGATAAGTCTCCAGGTCCTGACAGGATATTCCCTAGGACATTGAAGGAAGTTAGTGTAGAAATAGCAGGAGCTATGACAGAAATATTTCAAATGTCATTAGAAACGGGAATAGTGCCGGAGGATTGGCGTACTGCGCATGTTGTTCCATTGTTTAAAAAGGGTTCAAAGAATAAACCTAGCAATTATAGACCTATTAGTTTGACGTCAGTGGTGGGCAAATTAATGGAAAGGATACTTAGAGATAATATATATAAGCATCTGGATAAACAGGGTCTGATCAGGAACAGTCAACATGGATTTGTGCCTGGAAGGTCATGTTTGACAAACCTTCTTGAATTTTTTGAAGCGGTAACTAGGGAAATTGATGAGGGTAAAGCAGTGGATGTTGTCTATATGGATTTCAGTAAGGCCTTTGACAAGGTTCCCCATGGAAGGTTGGTTCAGAAGGTTCAATCTTTGGGTGTTAATGGCGGAGTAGCAAGATGGATTCAACAGTGGCTGAATGGGAGATGTCAGAGAGTAATGGTGGATGGCTGTTTGTCAGGTTGGAAGCCGGTGACCAGTGGGGTGCCTCAGGGATCTGTGTTGGGTCCACTGTTGTTTGTCATGTACATCAATGATCTGGATGATGGGGTGGAAAATTGGATAACTAAGTATGCAGATGATACTAAGATAGGTGGTATTGTGGATAATGAAGTAGATTCTCAAAGTCTACAGAGAGATTTGGGCCATTTGGAAAAGTGGGCTGAAACATGGCAGATGGAATTTAATACTGATAAGTGTGAAGTGCTACATCTTGGCAGGACAAATCAAAATAGGACGTACATGGTAAATGGTAGGGAATTGAGGAATGCTGTGGAACAGAGGGATCTAGGAATAACTGTGCATAGTTCCCTGAAGGTGGAATCGCATGTAGATAGGGTGGTAAAGAAAGCCTTTGGTGTGCTGGCCTTTATAAATCAGAGCATTGAATATAGGAGTAGGGAAGTAATGTTAAAATTGTACAAGGCATTGGTAAGACCAATTCTGGAGTATGGTGTACAATTTTGGTCGCCTAGTTATAGGAAGGATGTCAACAAAATAGAGAGAGTACAGAGGAGATTTACTAGAATGTTTCCAGGGTTCCAGCAACTATGTTACAGAGAAAGGTTGAACAAGTTAGGTCTTTATTCTTTGGGGCGCAGAAGGTTAAGGGGGGACTTGATTGAGGTCTTTAAAATGATGAAAGGGATAGACAGAGTTGACGTGGATAAGCTTTTCCCATTGAGGGTAGGGAAGATTCAAACAAGAGGGCATGACATGAGAATTAAGGGACAGAAGTTTAGGGGTAACGTGAGGGGGAACTTCTTTACTCAGAGGGTGGTGGCTGTGTGGATTGAGCTTCCGGCAGAGGTACTACAGAGATATATTGTAGTAGTAGGCGAGTTATACTCAAAAAAAGTGACTCTCCTTAATGTATATGGACCAAATTTTGATAGCCCACTGTTCTTCAAGAGAATACTTAATACTATTCCGGAATGCACACAAAATAATTTAATAATCGGTGGAGACTTAAATTGTACACTAGATTCCTATTTAGACAGATCATCAACTCAAAGAAAATCAAAATCTTAGTCAAGTGAATTTTTAAACTCATATATTAACACTACCAACATTAAGGATGTCTGGAGAATTGAAAATCCATCCGGACGAGAATATTCATTTTATTCACCTGTGTATAAAACATATTCAAGGATAGACTATTTTTTAGTAGATTCTAAACTTATTCCATTTACCTACAATTCGCAATATCATAACATTATAATTTCGGACCATGCTCCATTAACGTTTATGATTAAATTAAACGGAATGGACAAGAAACAGACACAATGGAGACTTAATCCTCAAATTTTAAATGAAAAGGGATGTTGTGAATACCTAGTAAAAGAGATTAATATGTTTTTCGAGGTCAATGACCAGCCTGAAATTTCTCCCTCCCTTCTCTGGGAAACATTTAAAGCATTTATACGAGGGGCATTAATCTCCTCCCAGGCATTTCTTAATAAAGAGAATAGGGTAAACAACAGACATTGGAAATGGAAATAATGCAATTAGACATAGAAAATGCAGGAGCACCTTCATTGGCAAAACATAATAAAATTGCAGCACTGAAATATGTTAAATAAAATATATTCTGACCAAGTAATAAAACTATATCAACATACAAAACAATTACATTTTGAATTCCGTGATAAACCACAAAAACTATTAGCACATCAGCTTCGTAAATTGGACGGGGGAAAAACGGTTCATAAGATTAGATCAGATAAGGGAGAAATATTAACACTCCCTAAAGATATTAATGACAGATTTTCACAATACTATCAATATGTTTATTCAACTAAAGTGACAGAACAATCAACAGGAATGGAAGCATTTTTACAGAAATGTAACCTTAAAGGTTTAGATTTGCAAGAGCAAGAACTATTAGGTGCTGAAATAACGATAAAAGATATCGAAGAGTCAATTAGATCTCTAAAAAATGAAAAGGCCGCAGGCCCTGGTGGCCTAAGCTCCGAATTTTATAAAAAAATTTATGATCTGATTTTTCCACGCTTACAAACATTGTATAAACACGTTTATACTCAACAGAAACTCCCGGAAACTTTAAACAAATCTACAATAATACTTATACCAAAAACTGATAAGGATCTGGAAGACCCAGCCTCATATAGAGCAATAGCTCTTTTAAATACTGATCAGAAAATATTAACTAAAATCCTATCTCATAGATTG
Organism: Okamejei kenojei; assembly: GCA_035221665.1. Lineage (NCBI taxonomy): Eukaryota > Metazoa > Chordata > Chondrichthyes > Rajiformes > Rajidae > Okamejei > Okamejei kenojei. The sequence continues at coordinate 168,147,247 of CM069131.1, read as the reverse complement.
AACTTAGTGATTAACAAATTAATACACCCCGACCAAACAGGTTTTATCCCAAAACGTCTCTCATTTTACAACCTGAGATGTTTATTTAATATTATATACTCAAATAGAATTCCTAATGCAGATCTAGCAATTATTTCGCTAAATGCTGAAAAAGCCTTTGATCAGGTAGATTGGTCATATTTATTTTCGGTGATGGAAAAATTTCAATTGGGAGAGAAGTACTGTACATGGGTTAAACTTTTATATTCCAACCCAACAGCTAGAATACTAACAAACCAAGTGTTATCAACTAAATTTAATCTTTCTAGAGGTCGTAGACAAGGATGCCTGCTATCTCCATTATTATTCACTATAGCAATTGAACCACTCGCAGAAAGTGTCAGAGCTCATCCAGAAATACATGGGTACAATACTAAAGATACAATGAATAAAATCTCTTTATATGCAGATGATGTATTAATATATATTACAAAGCCAGAAATTAATATTCCAAATTTATTATACCTAATAACTTAATTTGGTCAGTTTTCAGTATATGGAATTAATTGGAATAAAAGCAAAGTCATGCCAATAGCTAAACTCAATTTACATACACTACAACAATCACCATTTAAAATAGATGAGGAAAGATTGAAATATTTAGGTATTTATGTAACTAAGACATATACTTCTTTATTTAAATCAAATTTCCCACCTTTACTGAATAAACTAAACAAGAATATTCAATTTTGGAAAACACTCCCCATTTCAATGTTCGGTAGAATTAATGCTATAAAAATGATTTTTTTTGCCGCAATGATTGTACTTATTTCAGTCAATCCCTATCTATATCTATATATATATATATATATATATATATATATATATATATATATATATATATATATATATATATTCATTCAGTCAATCCCTATCTATATCTATATATATATATATATAATAAATATATAAATATATATATAAATATATATATATATATATATATATATATATATATATATATATTTATTATATTTATTATATATATATATATTCCAAATTCTTTTTTTTTTTTTAAGTGGACTCTACTGTTACAAGTTTCATCTGGGATTATAAGAATCATAGAATAAGTAAAAAACATTTATGTAAATCAAAGATTAATGGAGATTTAGCTCTACCAAATTTTCTGTTTTATTTTTGGGCAGTCCGTATTAAAAACATGAATTTTTGGCTGGAAGAAATGAATCAACAACCAGACTAGTTAAGGATGGAAAAGGAGGACTGTTTACCTTTTGAAATCGGTTTGATTATGTTTACACCGACAAAATTGCATAAAAAACCCTATAGGGAAAACCCAATAATACATAGTGGTACACGAATCTGGAAACAATTAAAAAAGGCTTTAAAATTGGATAATATACCACTCTGTCTTCCTATTATAAACAATCCCTTATTCAAACCTTCCATGCTGGATAAAGGTTTTACACAATGGAAAAATTATGGAATTAAAAAGATGGAACATCTTTATAAGAAAGGCACTTTTCTTTTATTTCAGGAATTACAACAGATTTATGGAATACACTCAAATAATTTTCTTCGATATCAACAACTCAGAGATTATGTTAAATCAAATACACAAGATTATAGGAATAGGGAACCAGAAATCCTTGATGAAGGTTTGAATAAGCAGCCTAACACAGGAAAACTAACAACTTATATTTATAATATTCTTTTAGACAGCGAGGTACCATCGACGGAATCACATAGACATACATGGGAAAATGAATTAAGCCAACCCATAACGAAAGATATATGGGACAAAAGTTTACAATATATACACCAATGCTCGTTAAATGCCAGACATGCTTTAATACAATTTAAAGTATTACACAGATTACATTACTCAAAAGTTAAACTGAATAGAATCTTTCCACATGTCTCTCCTATCTGCGATAAATGTCAGCATCTAGAGGCTAACTTAACACATACTTTTGCAAATTGTATAAAAATTAAAAACTTCTGGATTGAGATTTTTAGAATAACTTCTGAAGTTATTAATACTAAACTGGATCCGGACTCAAAACTAATAATACTTGGAATATCAGAACAAAGTTTAACACTCACAACAAGCCAAAGAAATTTCCTAGATTACAGTATAATAATCGGGAAGAAATTAATATTAAAATTTTGGAAAGGCCCTATAACCCCCACAATTAAAATGTGGATTATGGAAATGTCGGAGATCCTACACCTGGAAAGAATCAGACTTGCCTTAATGGACAAACAAGAACTCTTTGTTAGAATATGGTCTTCTTTCATCGATTATTTTAAAGGGTAGATTGGTTCGGCAGGGTGACCTAACTGAAACTTGGACTCAGGAACAGATGAAAAGTTATACTCTATATTCCTTGATCTTATCTCCAACGATGTATTAATGGTAAATTATTCCATTCCTTATGATTTTATTTTTTGATTTTTCTTCTTTTCTCTTTTTTTCTCTCTCTTTTTATTACTTTTAATCTATAAAAAACCCAAAAACTATTAGAGGCAGAATGACTCAATTGATAATATTAATAATGTATGAGTGAAGTACTCGAAATACCTATACCATAATTTGTGTTTGCCAATTTATTGCTTACCTCTAATAATTTTTTTTTTTTATTTAAAAAAATTAATAAAAAAATAAAATTAAAAAATATAATTCCTAACTGTCACTGTATGCCCTGTCACTTGCGGGTGGAGCACCAGGGCAAATTTCTTGTATGTGAATACTTTGCAATAAATTATTATTATTCATTCATTCCATTACTTCCTGAATCTTCTACTCAATGCACCGAGCAATTAAGGCAAGCATAACACATGCCTTCTTAACCACTTTATGTACTTGCGTTGCCATTTTCTGGGAGCGATGGACAGACCCCAAAATCCCTCTGTACATCAATGCTGTTAAGGATTGATGTACTTTTACCTTACTTTCCACCTTCCAAAGTGCAAGACTTCACATTTCTTCAGATTAAACTCTATCTGCCATGTCTCCACCCATTCCTGAAACTGATTTCTATCCTGCTGTATACTTTGACAGCCTTCCTTAAAGTTTGCAAATCAAGCAATCATGATGTCATCTGTAAACTTACTTGCCAATCCACCTACATTTTTATCAAAGGTATCTATATATATCACATATAACAGATGTCACTTCGGAGCTCCACTGATCATAGATGTCCAGCCTGAATAACGATGCCCTTGCACCACAACTCTCTGTTCTTCTTTAGTAAGCCAAGTCAGACTCCATACGTACAAGTCATTAAGGTTGCTGTGCTTCGTAATCCTCTGGGTCAGCCGTGATTGACTTTATCAAGTGTGTCAGGGATTATGGGAAGAAGAAAGGAGAATGTAGTCGGGAGGGAGAGATAGATCAGCCGTGATTGAATGGCAGAGTAGACTTGATGGGCCAAATGGTCTAATTCTGCTCCTATCACTTATGAACTTATGCCTTACTAGACGACAATATACACTGCCCTATCTTGATCGATCATATATGTCACCTCTTCAATCCTGAGAGAATTTTCCAAAAAAAAGCAACTCTGTGGCCCTGTATTTCACAATATCTGGGAGGCCAAAGAATAATCATTTATTTTGTAGACATCAGCAAATTAATGTAACAGAGTGATTTTTTTCTTAACAGTTAGGGAAGAGTTTAAAAACGTGAAGTTTGAAAACAGTAAATCTCACTAAATGTAGAGTCAAATATGCAGCCCAGACAAAAAGCTCTTCAACCCATTAAGAACAGTGCTGGAGACCTGGGTTCGATCCTGACTACTGGTGCTGTCTGTACGGAATTTGTACGTTCTCCCCGTGACGTGCGTGGGTTTTCTCCGATTCGTTTAGCCCTGAGAACTAAATCTAGCACTCTTGAAAACATCCAGTGAATTAGCCTCCACTGCCTTGTGTGGCAGAGAATTCTACACAGAGAACTCTCTGGGTGAAAAAAATATATAATCTCAGTCCTAAATGGCCTACCCCTTATGCTTAAACTGTGACACCCCAACATCAGGAACATTTTTCCTGCATCAAGCCTGTCCAATCCTTTAAGAATTGTATATGTTTCTATAAGATCCCCTCCCTTCGTTCTAAATTCCAGTGAATACAAGCTCAGTCTACCCATTCTATCATCATATACAGCTGTGCTCCAATATTGCAATTGCCTAGCCAGATGGTGGCGCCATATTTCATCAACTCCCACCCACAGCATCCTTGTGTAACCATAATCGCAACCACAATGAAATTAGTTCTGGCAATGGTTTATTTCAGTTCACTTGTGATTACCAGCATTTGATCTATCTTACTATATAAAAAGCACACACTCTTTTTCCTTTTTTGATAGTTTCAGTTAATGGTTCATAGGTTCTCTGAACAGAATATGGTCATTTGGCCCATAAAATGAGCTCTGCCATTCAATCTTGGCTGATCTATCTTTCCCTCTTAACCCCATTCTCCTAAATTCTCTCCATAACCCCATACGATTCCCCTTGGCAAAGATGAATCAATGAGATATAAAAACACAAGTTTGGTAGTGAACACAATTTCCTACTACCTCAAATTTCTCTGAAAGCCTACGGATATGATTATTGATTATTCATGAAATATGATTATTCATGAAATATGTTTCCAATTTCTGTAACCTTGGCTAATTTAACATGCTTTATTCACACCGCAAGTCTGGCCAATTACCAACACCTTACAAATCAGCATTGAGTTTGCAAAGTTATGAATGCACACATGGAACATAGAATGGTACAGGACAGGAACAGGCCCTTCTGCCACAATGTTTGTGCCAAACATGATGCCAAGTTAAAGTATCTCATCTGTCATGTATATGATCCATATTCCTCTATTCCTTTCACTTCTATGTGCCTATTTAAAAGCTTCTTAATGCCACTTTCGTGTTTGTCTCCTACACCACCGCTGGCAATGCGTTCCAGGCCTCCACCACTCTCTGTGTAAAAACAAAACTTATAACCATATAACCATATAACAATTACAGCACGGAGACAGGCCATCTCGGCCCTTCCAGTCCGTGCCGACCATTTGTTTTCCCCTAGTCGCATCTACCTGCACTCAGACCATACCCCTCCATTCCCTTCACGTCCATATACCTATCCACTTTACTTTTAAATGTTAAAATCGATCCTGCCTCCACCACCTCTGCTGGAAGCTCATTCCACACAGCCACCACCCTCTGAGTAAAGAAGTTCCCCCTCACGTTACCCCTAAACTTCTGTCCCTTAATTCTCATGTCACTTGACCAGCAAATCTTCATTAAACTTTCCTCCTCTCACCTTTCAGCTATGCCCTCTAGTGTGAACATTTACACCCCAGGAAAAAGGTTCTATCAAGTCTCCCCTCAACCTCTGACATTCCAGAGAAAACAAACCAAGTTTATCCAACCACTCTCCTTGTAGCCAAATCCCTCTAAACCTGGCAGCACTCTGGTGAACCTCTTCTGCACCCTCTCCAAAGCCTCCACATCCTTCCTGTAATGGGGTGACCAGTGCATGCAATACTCTAAACAAGGCATTTTTGCTAATGTGACAACATAAGATGGCGCCTACCTGTGGCGACATTTTGCCAGCGTCACAACAGAAAATCTTCAAATATTGTATTTCTGAGCTCACCTGTATCAAAGAATCTGCAGAAATCAATGATGTAAGTAGTGAGCAGCTGATGCATTTAAATGCATTAGCGCTACTGCGAACACCTGAAGATAGCGACTGTAAGAGAATCCCCGATCGGACGGGAATCTCCGAACTTGCGGAAGCCGGGGAGGCCTTCATGGAGTCCGGAATCGAGGCCGTCGGTCAGGATCTCCCAGCAGCAACGGAGCTGGAGGTGCCGACTGTAAGGAAATCCCCAATCTCAGGGGAATCCCCGACCTCTCGGCTTCATGGAGTATGGAAATGTGGTCGTCGGGAAGGACTACAAGTAGGACTGAAGCGTATTAATGATCTGGATGAGGGAATTGAAGGCAATATCTCCAAGTTTGCGGATGACACTAAGCTGGGGGGCAGTGTTCGCTGTGAGGAGGATGCTAGGAGACTGCAAGGTGACTTGGATAGGCTGGGTGAGTGGGCAAATGTTTGGCAGATGCAGTATAATGTGGATAAATGTGAGGTTATCCACTTTGGTGGCAAAAACAGGAAAGCAGACTATTATTTAAATGGTGGCCGATTAGGAAAAGGGGAGATGCAGCGAGACCTGGGTGTCATGGTACACCAGTCATTGAAAGTAGGCATGCAGGTGCAGCAGGCAGTGAAAAAAGCGAATGGTATGTTAGCTTTCATAGCAAAAGGATTTGAGTACAGGAGCAGGGAGGTTCTACTTCAGTTGTACAGGGTCTTGGTGAGACCACACCTGGAGTATTGCGTGCAGTTTTGGTCTCCAAATCTGAGGAAGGACATTATTGCCATAGAGGGAGTGCAGAGAAGGTTCACCAGACTGATTCCTGGGATGTCAGGACTGTCTTATGAAGAAAGACTGGATAGACTCGGTTTATACTCTCTGGAATTTAGGAGATTAAGAGGGGATCTTATAGAAACTTACAAAATTCTTAAGGGGTTGGACAGGCTAGATGCAGGAAGATTGTTCCCGATGTTGGGGAAGTCCAGGACAAGGGGTCACAGCTTAAGGATAAGGGGGAAATCCTTTAAGACCGAGATGAGAAAGACTTTCTTCACACAGAGAGTGGTGAGTCTCTGGAACTCTCTGCCACAGAGGGTAGTTGAGGCCAGTTCATTGGCTGTATTTAAGAGTGAGTTGGATGTGGCCCTTGTGGCTAAGGGGATCAGAGGGTATGGAGAGAAGGCAGGTACGGGATACTGAGTTGGATGATCAGCCATGATCATATTGAATGGCGGTGCAGGCTCGAAGGGCTGAATGGCCTACTCCTGCACCTAATTTCTATGTTTCTATGTTTCTATGTAGGGGACTTCGGCCCCCTCTCCCTACCATCCGACTGGCCAACGTACACTCACGAGAAAACAAAGTGGACTTAAGGGCAAGGCTGCTTTATCAAAGGGAGCTGAGGGAGTGTTCTGTTTCACAGAGACATGGCTCACCCCCAGCTCCCCAGACTCAGCGGTCCCGCCTGAAGGGTTCTCCATCCACCGTATGGACCGTATGCAGGCATCTGAGAAAGGGAGAGGAGGGGGCGTCTGCCTCATGGTCAACACTTTGTGTTGCAGACGTGGCAGTCCTGTCCAACTCCTGCTCTCCACACCTCGAACATCTGGCGGTGAAGTGCCGTCCCTTCTACCTACTGAGGGAATTCACCTCCATCATCCTGACCGCGGTCTACATCCCACCCCAGGCAGGCATCCGTCTGGCTCTGGAGGAGCAGCACGCCGTGGTCAACAAACACGAGACGGCTTACCCCGAGGCATTTACCACCGTAGCCGGGGACTTTAACAAAGCCAACCTGATGAAATTGCTCCCACCAATATGTCTACTGCAGCAGCAGAGAATCAAACACCCTTGACCTCTGCAACACGACCATCAAAGACGCCTATCGCTCTATCCCTCGTCCTCACTTCGGAAAATCCAACCATTCAGTGGTGCTGCTTCTTCCTGCACACATGCAGCAACTGAAGAGCGCACCCCCAGAGGTGAGGACTGTACAGAGCTGGTCGGGGGGGGGGGGGGGGGGTGGGGGGGGGGGCAGGACTCCAGGACTGCTTGGAGGAAACAGGCAATTAGAAGTGCGTGCAACAAGGGTAACACAGTTATAATGGGTGACTTCAATCTGCATATAGATTGGGTGAATCAAATTGGCAGGGGTGCCGAGGAAGACGATTTCTTGGAATGTATGCGGGATAGTTTTCTAAACCTACATGTGGAGGAACCAACGAGAGAGCAGGCTATTCTAGACTGGGTATTGAGTAATGAGGAAGGGTTAGTTAGCAGTCTTGTTGTGCGTGGCACCTTGGGCAAGAGTGACCATAATATGATTGAGTTCTTCATTAGGATGGAGAGTGACATAATTAAGTCAGAAACAAGGGTTCTGAAAGTAGGCATGCAGGTGCAGCAGGCAGTGAAGAAAGCAAATGGTATGTTAGCATTCATAGCGAAAGGATTTGAGTATAGGAGCAGGGTGGTTCTACTGCAGTTGTACAGGGTTTTGGTGAGACCACAGCTGGAGTATTGCGAACAGTTTGGTCTCCTAATCCGAGGAAAGACATTCTTGCCATGGGGTTCAGAGAAGGTTCACCAGACTGATTCCTGGGATGTCGGGACTTTCATATGAAGAAAGACTGGATAGACTCACTTGTACTCACTGGAATTTAGAAGATTGAGGGGGGATCTTATAGAAACTTACAAAATTCTTAAGGGGTTGGACAAGCTAGATGCAGGAAGATTGTTCCCGATGTTGGGGGAGTCCAGAACAAGGGGTCACAGTCTAAGGATAAGGGGGAATTCCTTTAGGACCGAGACGAGGAAAACATTCTTTACACAGAGAGTGGTGAGTCTCTGGAATTCTCTGCCACAGAAGGTCGTTGAGGCCAGTTCATTGGCTATATTCAAGAGGGAGTTGGATGTGGCTCTTGTGGCTAAAGGGATCAGGGGGTATGGAGAGAAGGCAGGTACAGGATACTGAGTTGGATGATCAGCCATGATCATATTGGACTTTCAGAAGGCTTTCGACAAGGTCCCACATAAGAGATTAGTAAACAAACTTAAAGCACACGGTATAGGAGGTTCAGTATTGATGTGGGTATTGAACTGGTTGGCAGACAGGAAGCAAAGAGTAGGAGTAAACGGGTCCTTTTCAGAATGGCAGGCAGTGACTAGTGCGGTACCGCAAGGCTCAGTGCTGGGACCCCAGCTATTTACAATATATATTAATGATCTGGATGAGGGAATTGAATGCAACATCTCCAAGTTTGCGGATGACACGAAGCTGGGGGGCAGTGTTAGCTGTGAGGAGGATGCTAGGAGGCTGCAAGGTGACTTGGATAGGTTGTGTGAGTGGGCATATGCATGCCAGATGCAGTATAATGTGGATAAATGTGAGGTTATCCACTTTGGCGGCAAAAACAGGAGGGTAGATTATTATCTGAATGGTGGCCGATTAGGAAAAGGGGAGATGCAACGAGACCTGGGTGTCATGGTACACCAGTTATTGAAAGTAGGCATGCAGATGCAGCAGGCTGTGAAGAAAGCGAATGGTATGTTGGCATTCATAGCAAAAGGATTTGAGTACAAGAGTAGGGAGGTTCTACTGCAGTTGTACAGGGTCTTGGTGAGGCCACACCTGGAATATTGCGTACAGTTTTGGTCTCCTAATCTGAGGAAAGACATTCTTGCCATAGAGGGAGTACAGAGAAGGTTCACCAGACTGATTCCTGGGATGGCAAGACTTCCATACGAAGAAAGACTGGATAGACTCGGCTTGTACTCACTGGAATTTAGGAGATTGAGGGGGGATCTTATAGAGACGTACAAAATTCTTAAGGGGTTGGACAGGCTAGATGCAAGAAGATTGTTCCCGATGTTGGGGAGGTCCAGAACAAGGGGTCACAGTTTAAGGATAAGGGAGAAGTCTTTTAGGACCGAGATGAGAAGATCTTTTTTCGCACAGAGTCTGTGGAATTCTCTGCCACAGAAGGTAGTTGAGGCCAGTTAATTGGCTATATTTAAGAGGGAGTTAGATGTGGCCCTTGTGGCTAAAGGGATCGGTGGGTATGGAGAGAAGGCAGGTACAGGATACTGAGTTGGATGATCAGCCATGATCATATTGAATGGCGGTGCAGGCTGGAAGGGCCGAATGGCCTACTCCTGCACCTATTTTTCTATGTTTCTATGTCTGTAGACTGGGCAATGTTCAGGGACTCGGCTACATACCTGAATGAATACACCACAGTCGTCACAGACTTCATAAGGAAATGTGTGGAGGACTGCGTTCCAACGAAAACCTTCCAAGTGTTTCCTAACCAGAAGCCTTGGATGAACCATGAGATCCGCATGCTTCTGAAGTCCAGATCCCGGGCATTCAGGTCTGGCGATGCAGAGGTCTATAAGAAGTCCAGATACGATCTTGGTAAGACCATCAAAAAGGCCAAAAGGGATTTCTGCTCTAAGCTGGAGGATGAGACGGATGTTCGGCAACTGTGGCAGGGCTTGAATGGCATCACCTCCTACAAGGCAAAATCAGGAGGTGGCTCAAATGACAGCAAAGCATCACTCCCTGACGAGCTCAATGCGTTCTATGCACGGTTCGATAGGAAGAACACTGATGTGCCTTCCCGAGCCCCTATTCGCCCTGACGGTGTTACAGTCATAGTCACAGAGGCCGATGTCAGAAGATCCGTCAGGGGAGCAAACCCTCGGAAAGTGCCTGGACCTGATGGTATACCCGGTCGAGTTCTCAAGACCTGTGCAGACCAACTGGTGGGAGTTTTGCAGACATTTTCAACCTCTCACTTCTGAGGTCTGAGGTTCCCACCTGCTTTAAGAGGGCATCAATAATACCGGTGCCCAAGAAGAGTAAAGTGACATGCCTCAATGACTATCAGTGGCACTAACGTCTGTTTTGATGAAGTGCTTTGAGAGGTTGGTTATGGTACACATTACCTCCTACCTCGACACGAATCTCGACCCACTACAGTTCGCTTACCGCCACAACAGGACGACGGAGGATACAATTTCACCGGCTCTCCACTCTGCATTGGATCACTTGGACAATAAGAACACCTACGTCAGGCTGTTGGTTATAGACTACAGCTCGGCGTTTAATACCATCGTCCCTTCCAAGCTAATTACCAAGCTCACGGTACTGGGCCTCTGCGCATCCCTCTGCAATTGGATCCTCGACTTCCTCATCCACAAACCACAGTCTGTTTGAATTGGAGGAACCACTTCATCCTCAGTAACAATTAGTATGGGAGCACCTCAAGGCTGCGTGCTCAGCCCCCTGCTTTACTCCCTCTATACCCATGACTGCGTAGCTGGTCATAGTGCGAACTCCATCATCAAGTTCGCCGATGACACCACTGTGGTTGGACGAATCACTGATGGGGACGAGTCAGAGTATAGAAGTGAGATCGACCGACTGACCATATGTTGCCATCACAACAATCTGGCTCTCAACATCAGTAAGACCAAGGAACTGATTGTGGACTTTAGTAGGGGAAGGATGAGGATCCACAATCTTGTTTATATCAACGGGACGATGGTGGAGAGGGTCAATAACTTCAAATTCCTGGGCGTGCATATATCAGAAGATCTTTCCTGGACCCAGCACACCTGGGTCCAGGAAAGATCTTCTGATATTGTAAAGAAGGCACATCAGTGACACTACTTCCTGAGAAGATTACGGAGATTTGGCATGCCAAAGAGGATTCTCCTAAACTTCTACAGGTGCACGGTAGAGAGCATTCTGACTGGTTACATCGTGCCCTGGTTCGGCAACTTGAACGTCCAGGAGCGAAAAAGACTACAAAAAGTTGTGACCACTGCCCAGTCCATCACCAGCTTTGACCTGCCCACCGTCGAAGGGATCTATCATGGTCGCTGCCTCAAAAAGGCAGCCAAAATCATCAAGGACCCACACCATCCTGGCCACACACTCATCTCACCACTGCCATCAGGAAGAAGGTACAGGAGCCTGAAGATTGTAACGTCCAGGTTCAGGAACAGCTACTTCCCCACAGCCATCAGGTTATTAAACACAACGAATAAGCTCTAAGCTCTGAACTGCAAAAGACTATTATTATTTTCCCCGTTATATACAATGTTTACATATTCACATATTCTGTTGTGCTGCAGCAAGTAAGAATTTCATTGTCCCGTCCGGGACATATGACAATAAAACACTCTTGACTCTTGAGTCTTGACTTTGGCCTAACCAAAATCTTAAAGCTGCATCATGACTTCCTGACCCCATGTCCGTAGTAATGAAGACAAGCATACCACACATTGTAACACAATAGAATAACTTAGGCACTGGATAAGTCATAGTCATACAGCATGGAAACAGGCCCTTCAGCACACTTGCCCACACCGGCCAAAATGTCCCGGCTACACTAGCCCCATCTCCCTGCGTTTGGCACATATCCATCCAAACCTCCTATCCATATGAATCCATAAGTAGTTTCTGGGGGGAAAAAAAAGCAGACAGATGTTGGAATTTGTTTTTAAAAGCATTATAGGAAGCCTAAGTGCAAAGAGAAACACAATTGATGTTTTGGGTAAAAGTGTTTCAGCAAAACTGAATAATGTGGGAAATAAAAGTGGATTTAGCGAGCATAGGGGCAGTGAGATGGGAACAGAACAAAGGGGAGACTCTGCAATGGTAGCAATTAAATGTGAAAAAGGCTGCTGGTACAAGAGAAACGAGGATGGTCAAGACATAATTAAGAAAGCGAAGGTATGGTGTAAGCGGGAATAACATTTATTACCAAATGTTAACTCAAACTGGGGCTGTGAATCAGTGTTCCACCCTTGACCTGCTCCACTGAGTCTGCGATGACTGCCGCTCACTCTGCACACTATCCTACGCACTAGAGACAATTTACAATTTTACCATGCCAATTAACCTACAAACCCGTGCGTCTTTGTGTGGGAGGTACCCAGGGAACCCAGAGAAAACCCAAGCAGGTCACAAGAAGAACAAACAAACTCCTTACATACAGCACCCATAGTTAGGATCAAACCCGCACTCAGGGATCCAAAAGAACTATCGGAATGACTCTTTGCGCCACGAGGACCCGACTAGTGAGGCCTACCGTGATCATCACGACCTGCAGCCTACTGATCTTTCATAGCCTCCAACCAACTCCACTGTTGCCCCCTCCTCCCTCCCCCCCCCCCCCCCTCCCAGAGCTGCTGACCCCATTACTTTGAATACAATAAGAATCAGATGGCATTTCGGGCAGAAGTATTTGCCAGCCTTGTTGGCTTCCCAATAATGCAGACAGTCATTGATTACACTTGTGAGTCCATACGGGGTGTCTAGAATAATCAGGACCACTTTAAGAACGTGAAAGCTTTACACTCGCTTAAAATGTAGGTCATACTGGATCATCAGATGCTTTTCCTCATGGCCTGTGCCATATTTCTGGGAAACACATATCACTCCATCATAATGAGTGGGACTCGACTGTCAGATGATTGCAGTAGCTGGTGCTGTCCAGATGGATGGAGCCGGGGGCAACAACAGTTAAGCTCTACTTCCCCGATTTACTTCTCTCAGTTCCCTCATTATCAATGCTAGCTGAAAGCAGATGTAACCCAGGCCAGCAAAAAGCTAGGATGATTGGGGAAGTTGAGATGGTGCTACTGAGATGTGTAGACTGTACCATTACCTGATGGGTCCTGCGCAGACATGCCAATCACAGAGAGCAGCCCCTGTCAGGGTGAGAGCAGCAAGAACCCTGAAGCTGAGGGACCATGAGGTGGATCCTGATGAGCATCAGGAGCCAGAGGACCGAGAATGGTTGGGGTGGTGTCCCCCAGGGGTGTGTCCCCTCTCAGAATCCAAAGCCTTATCTCCCAGCTAAGTAGAGGAGACAGGGATTGGCTGCATGGGATATAATGGACTCTCTATTGGAAAGACAATTTTCATAGCAAGCCTGGAAAATAAAAGTACCCAATGACATTTAAATCATTGACGCCGTGCTATAATTCTAAACGCCAATATCCTCCATCAATAATCAGCATTGAGAACCAAACCAATGCATAAAATCCAGTCACATTCGACTGCAGGTGTATCGTCCTGCCCTGCCTGCAATCTCCTGGCATATTTGCTCTTCTAAGTCTTCGTACAATTTGTTTTTCTGGCTCCTGTGGTCAACGTGGTCATGCATTCCTACTCCAATGAGTTATTTCAAGAAGTGAAATAAAACACTACTTTCACCTTTGGGCGAACAAAAAGGGTAAATACAAGGTATTATAAAATGAAAATGCATTGTAGTATTTGGGATTATTTGGGAGTCCAAGGAATAGCTTTCCTTTCAATTTCTGGTCTGCGGAGATTATATTTTTAAATGTTTCATAGGCACACATACCTCAATAAAGTAACATGGAATCATACAGCACAAAAACAGGCCCATCAATCCAATTTGTCCATGTCGACCAAGATGCTCCATTTAAACTATTTCCATTTACCTGCATTTATAACTCTCTAAAGCTTTCCTATCCATATAAGTGTCCAAATGATTTTTAAATGTACTTATTGTACATGCCTCAAATACTTAATCTGGCACCTTATTCTATATACCTACCACCTCCAAGTAAATTTTCTTCCTTCGCTCCACAGATGCTGCCTGAGTTTCTCCAGCTTTTTTGTCTACCTTTGATTGTTCCAGCATCTGCAGTTCTTTCTTAAACACCTCCAAGTAGCAAATGCTGCCCCTCAGATTCCTATTAAATATTTTACCTCTCACCTTAAAATTATGCCCTTAACGACTCTGTGCATTCACCCAATCTATTCCCCTCAATATTTTATACACCTCTATAAGATTACCCCTCAGCCTCCTGCACTTCAAGGAATAACATCCTAGCCTGCTCAACCTCTCCCTACAACTGAGCCCCCCGCGTCCAATGCAATACTCCAAGTGCAATATCACCAATGTCTTGTAACATAATGTCCCAACATCTATGCTGAATTCCCTGAATGATGTAGGCCAAAATGCCAAAAGCCTTCACCATCCTGTCTCCCAGCAATGCCATTTACAGGGATCTATGTACCTGGACTCCTAGATCCCTCTGCTCTACAACACTATATAGGGTCCCATCTTTCACTCTGAAGGCTCTGCCCTGGTTTGACTTCCCAAAAGACATCTTGCACTTATCTGAATTAAACGCCATCGGGCATTTCTCAGCCCACTTGCCCAATTAATCAAGATCCCGCTGTAATTCTTGATAACCATCTTCACATACCATTTGTAGTGTCATCTGCAAACCTACTAATCATGCCTTGTGCACTCTCAACCAAATCTTTGATATAGATGACAAACAGCAATGCCCCCAACACCAATCTCTGAGGCAACCACTAGCCACAGGCCTTCAGTCCAATACATGGAATATGGTAATACAAATTATTCAACAATATACATTCAGCAACAGCTTGCAGAAATTCAACTAAATAAGTAATGACCCAGCCAAGGAAAAATCCAAAGTATATTATGTGATCTTTTATTGAGTTGGTACAGTTAATCAGTGCCACCATGTGGGCATTTAGCTTATACTCAGCTGTGGAAAGCTAATTTATTTTGCCTACAATTCCTAAGACACCAGATAAATGCTTGACTGGAAGAAAACTGACGATCTACCAGACAGAAGTGATCCCTTCCCTCCTATATGCTTACAAGATCTGTTCGACTTGCAGCACTCTACTCTCTCAACGTCTATGACTGTGTAGCTATGTCGATGTGTAGACGTGCCCTGGGCAATCACAAAGAAATATCGTCAATGTCTCTTCAATTCAATTCAATTCAATCTTTAATTGTCATTGTGCAGTGTACAATACAGAGACAACGAAATGCAGTTGGTATCTCCGAAGGGCGAACTTACGAATAAACAAGTAATTGCGCAGTAGTATGAGTGTATACATCTATACATATCCAGTGGTATCCGTGCAATTTGCTGGTGATTGGATAGTCCTGGGGGGGGGGGGGGGGGGGGGAGGGTGGAGACAGGCAGTCATTAAGGTGCAGCGTTTAGAATCATAGAAAATAGATGCAGGAGTAGGCCATTCGGCCCTTCAAGCCTGCACCGCCATTCAATATGATCATGGCTGATCAACCAACTCAGTATCCTGTACCTGCCTTCTCTCCATACCCACCGATCCCTTTAGCCACAAGGGCCACATCTAACTCCCTCTTAAATATAGCCAATTAACTGGCCTCAACTACCTTCTGTGGCAGAGAATTCCACAGACTCTGTGGCGAAAAAAAGATCTTGTCATCTCGGTCCTAAAAGACTTCCCCCTTATCCTTAAACTGTGACCCCTTGTTCTGGACCCTCCCAACATCGGGAACAATCTTCTTGCATCAAGCCTGTCCAACCCCTTAAGAATTTTGTAAGTCTCTATAAGATCCCCCCTCAATCTCCTAAATTCCAGCGAGTACAAGCCGAGTCTATCCAGTCTTTCTTCATATGGAAGTCTTGCCATCCCAGGAATCAGTCTGGTGAACCTTCTCTGTACTCCCTCTATGGCAAGAATGTCTTTCCTCAGATTAGGAGACCAAAACTGTACGCAATACTCCAGGTGTGGCCTCACCAAGAACCCTGTACAACTGCAGTAGAAACCTCCCTACTCTTGTACTCAAATCCTTTTGCTATGAATGCCAACATACCATTCGCTTGCAGCCTGCTGCACCTGCATGCCTAACATGTGTGTGAACATTTATCTAAAAGTGATCATAATATGCTGAAGTTTGCTGGAGCCGCTACTTTTCACGTTGTATATTAATGATTTGGATGGGGGAATTGAAGACTTTGTGGCCAAGTTTGCAGATGACACGAAGATAGGTGGAGGGGCAGGTAGTGTAGGCAAAGCAGGGACTCTGCAAAAGGACTTGGACAAGTTGGGAAAGTGGGCTGAGAAGTGGCACTTAGAATACAGCGTAGCGAAATGTGGAGTCGTGCATTTTGGTAGTAGGAATAAAGGTGTAGACTGTTTTCTAAATGGGGAGAGAATTCAGAAATGGGAGGTGCAAAGGAATTTGGGAGTGCTGGTACAAGTTTCCTAAAAAGCTAATTTACAAGTTGAATTAGTAGTAAGGAGGGCGAATGCCAAGCTAGCTTTTATTTTGAGAGGGCTACAATACAAAAACAGGGATGTAATGCTGAGGCTTTGTAAGGCACTGGTGAGACTTCATTCGATTGGAAAAAGACTATGAGCATTTTCTCAATCCATGCTCCTCATGATTTTGTATATTTGAATGACGCAATTGCATAACATTCTGATGAATCTCCTCTGAACCCTTTCCAATTTAATGACATCCTTCCTGTGGCTGAGCAACTGTAGTTTGATCTTGAGTTTGAGTTTAGTTTTTGTAATGTGTATCGAGGTACAGTGAAAAGCTTTTGTTGTGTGTGAAGCAATCAGCAGAAAGACAATACATGATTACAATCGAGCCATCCACAGTGTTCAGGTACGTGATAAAGGAAAGAACATGCATAACATTCAGTCCAAGATAAAGTCCTGTAAATTCTGCTGGGATGGTTTCTCTGAGTCCATAGCTATGTGACAGTGGCAACACAGGTAGATAAAGTGATAAAGAACACATATGGTATGCTTGCCTTCATCAAGCAGGGCATTGAGTATCAGAGTCAGGAAATTATGTTGCAGCTATTAATAACTTTGGTTAGACTACATTATCTTATAAGATAATCCATCTTATAAGACAGAGTAGCTATCTTATTCTTATAACTGCTCTCCATCGTAAATAATAATTAAAAGTGGATATTTTCTGTCTTTTTCCAAGGTTCTTAAACCAGAGGACATTGATTTAAGATGAGAAGGGAAAAAAGGGGCAACCTTTTCACACACAAGTTGATGGGCATATAGAATGAGCTGCTAGAGGAAGAGGTAAAGATAGTAATAGAGTGGAAACAGGCCCTTCAGCCAAACTTGCCCACATCAGCCTATGTGTCTCAGCTACATTAGTCCCACCTGCCTGCATTTGGTCCATATCCCTCCAAACCTGTCCTATCCATGTACTATCCAAGATGGACAAAAATACAATGCCTAAAATACATTTAGACAGGTACGTGGATAAAAAAGGTTTTGAGTGATAAGGGGCAAATATCCAAAATCGACACAGTGCTCGAGTAACCCAGTAGGCCAGGCAGCATCTGTGAAGCAAAAAGAAGGGTGACATTTCAGGTCGAGACCCTTCATCCGTCTCTACATCACTCCTTCAGGTCCCCATGTGTTTCTGCCTGATGATGTCACAGGTTATTCATTTTAGAAAGCTGGGGTTACCTGGGATCCCTAGGAATGCTTGGTGGCTAAGTATGTTGTGCAGCCAAACCAAATAGAAACAGATCTTCCAGGTCTGTGGGGATGATAGGTGCTGTGTCAGGAATTGCACATGGGTCCTTAAAAAAAAGCTTCAAAACTACAGAAGCTTTACCCAGGTCCAAGCTCTTCAAAGCGCAAAAATAAATATATCTTCTGGAGCCTAATCAGTTGGTAAGATGATAAGCTGTGTTTTGGAAACAGTCTGAGACAGCTCATCAGTATTTACAACCAGCATTAGTTTAGTTTAGTTTAGAGATGCAGCAGGGAAACAGGCCCTTCGGCCTACCAAGTCTGTGCCGCCCAATCGATCCCCGCACACTAATATTATCCTACACACACTCGGAACAATTTACAATTATACCAAGCCAATTAGCCTACAAACCTGTACGTCTTTGGAGTGTGGGAGGAAACCCGAGCACCAGGAGAAAACTCACGCAGATCATAGTTACAAACTCCGTACAGACAATACCCGTAGTCAGGGTCAAACCCGGGTCTCTGGCGCTGTAAGGCAGCAACTCTACTGCTGTGCCACTGTGCTGCCCCTAGTTGTCACAGAACTGAGGGGACAAGTTAATTGATATTTATTTTGAGAATTAATGTGCTCTCAAATCTCTGAATTTTGGTAGTGATATTGGCGGCCTCCATTTTATCTCTTTGTCGCTGTGACCACTTCCTGCTCACCATCACCCAATAAAATTCTATCACTTGTCATCCTCACCTGCTTTGTAACATCAAACGTCTGATAGTCTGGCTGCTCTAGTTATGTCATTGCAATATGAAGATGCTTTATGGATGGGTAATGGGTTATCTTTTAAACATTTTATCAATATGGAATTCCTTTAAACACTGGATTTACATTATCTTCCATGAAATAACCTTGTCCGCATTGTAGGATTCTCAATAAGAAACAATGGGCCAAAATCTCCTTGAAATACTCTTTCACCATCCTCATGTTATGACCATTCTAGAAGGTTTCACCACTCACCAGCAGAGGGAGTTCCACACTAGATTCCAGAGGTGAATTAATTTAATTATTCATTTTTCAAGACGCCAGTAATGCTCCGATAATATGGTACTCTTGGATGTTTTGTTTTGTTGTGCAGTGGATCCAGTGTATTTTCCAGACTTTTGCATGTTGTTCCTATTAATTCCCAAACACTTTTATTTCATTTTATCATCACACAATCGTATAATAATAGTGAGAGTTTAAATGGAGCACAAAATACAGGGACACCCAGCTCCGCCTACAAACTGAAGAATGTTCCATCCTTCACATATTCTCAATCCTGGCCCCTGACTCATTCCAGAGACAACCTCAGGCCACATGAGAGGCACAGTGACGCAGCGGTAGTGTTGATGCCTTACAACACCAGAATCCTGGATTCAATCCCGAGTACGGGTGCTGCCTGTATGGAGTTTATATGTTATCCCTGTGACCGCGTAGGTTTTCCCGGGTGTTCCAGTTTACTCCTACACTACAAAGGCGTTCAGGTTTGTAGTTTAATTAGCTTTGATAAAATTGTGAATTTCCCCTAATGTGTACGTAGTGTATGGGGTGATCACTGGTCAGCGCGGACTTGGTGGGCCAAAGGGCCTTATTCCTTGCTGCAAGTCTAAAGTCATGCACACTGCTTGCATTCTGGGCCCCGGCTCACATTCCAGATTAATGAGTAAACCATATACAAAACCATCAGGATTTTTAAACAAGTTGATTTGGATTATTGGAGTTTCACTGCATGTACTGTATATTGTTGACTAGACTACAGCAAGTCAGAAAGCTTCCATGCATTAACATTGTTGAAACCTTGCACTCTGCAGACAGCTGCAAAGCTCTATCTAAAACTATTTGCACATTGGCCTATTGAGTCCTTGCCTACTTCCGATCTCATCAATTCCTTTCCCTATGTATTTCTCCATAACCTATTTGTGTGTGGGAGGAGGGGGCGAATGTATGGGGGGGGGGGGGGGGGGGGGGGGGGGGGGGGGGGGGGGGGGGGGGGGGGGGGGGGGGGGGGGGGGGGGGGGGGGGGGGGGGCGGGACCTCCCGACTGCACACAGCAAGTTTCCGACCCCACACAGCGGCTTTCCCGACTCCACTCTTGCGGACTCAATCAGCACGGCTTGTTTACTCAGCCCTGCCTCCGGGGATTTATTCTCCAGCGGGTGCCGGAAGGGGCATTAACTTCATGATGACTGACATGCGAGAAGACCAATCTGCTGATCTCACGATTTTTTTTATAAACCTTCATAACTTTTCTCATATTTCACTGATCGGAACAAAACTTGGAGCAGAGGAGAATGGTGATTAAGGTGGCGAAAAAATCCTAGCAATATAGTGTAGCGTTTTTGCACAAATTTAATTACAACGTAGACCGGAAGTGGTCAAGGTGAGAGTTTTAGTAATAGTATAGATAGCAGATGCCACTCTACTGAATAGTTAGGAAGGAACTACAGATGCTGGTTTAAAGTGAAGATAGACACAAAATGCTGGACTAACTCAGCGGGACAGGCTGAAGAAGGGTCTCAACCCGAAGCATCACCTATTTCTTTCGCTCCAGAGATGCTGCCTATCCTACTGAGCTACTGAATAGTTAGCTGAGTTTCCAGAGTTAACACAACTTAATCCTTATGAACCAGCATGAATAGAAACATAGAAAATAGGTGCAGGAGGCCATTCGGCCCTTCGAGCCAGCACTGCCATTCATTGTGATCATGACTGATCGTCCCCAATCAATAACCCGTGCCTGCCTTCTCACCATATAACCATATAACCATATAACAATTAAAGCACGGAAACAGGCCCTCTCAGCCCTTCCAGTCCGTGCCGACCATTTGTTTTCCCCAGTCCCATCTACCTGCACTCAGACCATACCCCTCCATTCCCTTCACGTCCATATACCTATCCACTTTACTCTTAAAATGTTAAAATCGATCCTGCCTCCACCACTTCTGCTGGAAGCTGATTCCACACAGCCACCACCCTCTGAGTAAAGAAGTTCCCCCTCACGTTACCCCGAAACCTCTGTCCCTTAATTCTCATGTCATGCCCTCTTGTTTGAATCTTCCCTACCCTCAATGAGAAAAACGTATCCACGTCAACTCTGTCTATACCTTTCATCATTTTAAAGACCTCAATCAAGTCCCCCCTTAACCTTCTGCGCTCCAAAGAATAAAGACCTAACTTGTTCAACCTTTCTCTGTAACATAGTTGCTGGAACCCTGGCAACATTCTAGTAAATCTCCTCTGTACTCTCTCTATTTTGTTGACATCCTTCCTATAACTAGCGACCAAAATTGTACACCATACTCCAGAATTGGTCTAACCAATGCCTTGTAACAATTTTAACATTTACTTCCCTACCTATATTCAATGCTCTGATTTATAAAGGCCAGCACACCAAAGGCTATCTTTACCACCCTATCTACATGCGATTCCACCTTCAGGGAACTATGCACAGTTATTCCTAGATCCCTCTGTTCCACAGCATTCCTCAATTCCCTACCATTTACCATGTACGTCCTATTTTGATTTGTCCTGCCAAGATGTAGCACTTCACACTTACAGCATTAAACTCCATCTGCCATCTTTCAGCCCACTTTTCCAAATGGCCCAATCTCTCTGTAGACTTTGAAAATCTACTTCCCTGGAATCCCTCGATTCCACCAGCCCCTAGAGCTCTATCTAACTCCCTCTTAAATCCATCCAGTGACTTGGCCTCCACTGCCCTCTGTGGCAGGAAATTCCACAAATTCACAACTCTCTGGGTGAAAAAGTTTTTTCTCACCTCAGTCTTAAATGACCCTTTATTCTAAGACTGTGGCCCCGGTTCTGGACTCACCCAACATTGGGAACATTTTTCCTGCATCTAGCTTGACCAGTCCTTTTATAATTTTATATGTTTCCCCCTCATCCTTCTAAACTCCAGTGAATACAATCCTATTCTTTTCAATCTTTCCTCATATGACTGTCCCGCCATCCCAGGGATCAATCTCGTGAACCTACGCTGCACTGCCTCAATCACAAGGATGTCCTTCCTCAAATTAGGAGACCAAAACTGTACACAATACTCCAGATATGGTCTTTCCAGAGCCTTATACAACTGCAGAAGAACCTCTACTCCTATACTGAAATCCTCTGGTCATGAAGGCCAACATTCCATTAGCTTTCTTCACTGCCTGCTGTACCTGCACGCCAACTTTCAGTGACATGTGTACAAGGCCACACAGGTCTCGCTGTACCTCCCCCTTACCTAACCTAACCCCATTGAGATAATAATCTGTCCCCCTGTTTTTGCCACCAAAGTGGATAACCTCACATTTATCTATATTATACTGCATATGCCACACATCTGCCCACTCACTCAACCTGTCCAGGTCACCCTGCAACCTCCTCTTCACAGTTCACACTGCCACCCAGCTTTGTGTCATCCACAAACTTGCCAGTGTTGCTCCTAATTCCCTCTTCCAAAATCATATATCATATGATAAGCATGATTTTGCTTTCATAAATCAATGTTGACTTGGACTAGTCCTTTTACTGCTGTCCAAATGCCCCATTATTACCTCTTTAATATTTATTCCAGCAACTTTCCCACCACCGAAGTCAGGCTAACTGGTCTGTAATTCCCCGTTTTCTCTCTCGCTTCTTTCTTGAAAAGTGGGATAACATTAGCTATCCTCCAATCCACAGGAACTGATCCTGAATCTATTGAACATTGGAAAATGATCACCAGTGCGTCCACTATTTCTAGAGCCACCTCCCTGAGGACCCTGGGATGCAGACCATCAGGCCCTGGGGATTTATCATCCTTCAGTTCCATTAGCCTACCCAATACTATTTCTCACCTAATGATAATTACTTTCAGTTCCTCTACCCCCTTTGATCCTCCAGTACTTCTGGGAGATTATTTGTGTCTTCCTTAGTGAAGACAAATCCAAAGTACCTGTTTCAACTCTTCTGCCATTTCCTTGTGCCCATAATAATTTCACCCGTGTCTGCCTTCAAGGGGCCCACATTTGACTTTGCTACTCTTTTTCCCTTAACATATCTAAAGAAGCTTTTCCCGTCCTTCTTTATATTCCTGGCCAGCTTTCCCTCGTACTTCATCTTTTCAGCCCATATTGCCTGCTTTGTTTCCTTCTCTTGTTATCAGAACTGTACGAGGAAGAGGACACAAATGCAGGCTCAGACACAGGGCAGATCCGTTTTCAGAGCTTAATCGGTCCAAGTCGGTACACAGGTAAGCAAAAACAGAGGCAACAGTATAATCTAGGAGCAGGCAAAAACAGTGGACCCGAGGGGGTGTGGAGGCAGGGACCAGAGGACTCGCCTTAAATGGCTTCTGTCGGGAGACATGGAAAGTAGGGTGGACTGAGTGGAGGGCACACTGGACTCCTTCTCCACAGCAGGGAGCAATGGCGGTTGATAACCATAGGCACACTGGAATGGAGAGAAACCAGAGGATGAGCAAGGAAGTGTGTTGTGTGCATACACCACCCAAATAAGGTGTTTGCTCCAAGTTGAAGGATTCTGTGCCACCAAGCACCACAGTCCTGTCTCCAATTCCTGGTTAAGGTGTTCAGCCTGTCCATTGAATTCCGGGTGATAACCAGATGCAAGGCTGACCGTGCTGTCCAACAGAAAACAAAACTCCTTCCAAAACCTGGACACGAACTGAGGCCCCCGGTCAGACACAATGTCTCTGGGAAATCCATGAATTCGAAAAACAAGAGACATGACCTCTGCCGTTTTCCTGGCGGAGGGAAGCTTGTGCAATGAAAAGAAATGGACCATCTTAGAAAATCTGTCCACCACAGTCATGACTGTGGTGTTACCTTCAGAAAAGGGCAGGCCTGTGACAAAGTCCATGGAGATGTCTGACCAGGGGCAGCAGATTCAGGAGGCTAAAGGCGGGCCGACGTGAGGTCTTGTTCTGTGCACAAATACTGCAGGCGGCAACATACTCCTTAATCCCCCTCTCCATGGAAGGCCACCAAACAGGGTTCGGCGGACACCGTGATGACAGGAGATCTGAGACGTATGAGCCCAGTGAATCACCTGTGAACGAAAAGACTCAGGAACAAACAGACGATTAGGAGGACACCCTGGCGGCGACTGAACACCAGCAGTTGCCTCGGAAACTCTCCTCTCAATCTCCCAAGTAACCGCCCCCACAAAACAGTAAGCAGGCAGAATGGGAGTTGAAACCTTAGGGGACAGGTCAGGATCAAACAGTCTGGAGAGAGCATCAGGTTTGCCATTCTTGGCACCAGGGCGGTAAGACAGTACAAAATCAAATAGATTAAAGAGAGCCCACCTTGCTTGGCGCGAATTGAGGCATTCGGCTGACTTGATGTATTCTTTGTTGGGTACGTCGAACAATCCTTGTTCTCGGCGTACCAGGGCCCCATCCCCGACCTCTACCTCCGTTACATCGATGACTGCTTTGGTGTCACCTCCTGCACCCACACACAACTGACTGACTTCATTCATTTCACCACCAACTTCCATCCGGCACTCAAATACACTTGGACCATTTCCGACATTTCCCTACCATTCCTTGACCTCACCATCTCTATTGCAGGTGATACACTCCTGACCGACATCCACTACAAACCCACCAACTCCCACAGCTATCTGGACTACTCTTCTTCCCACCCTGCTTCCAGTAAGGACTTCCATCCCCTATTCCTTCGTCTACGCCGCATCTGCTCCCAGGATGAGGTTTTCACACCAGGTCATCACAATGGCCTCATTCTTCAGAGAACGGGGATTCCCCTCACCCACTATTGATGAGGCTCACACCAGAGTCTCCTCCATACCCCGCAACACTGCCCTCTCTCCCCATTCCCCACTTCGCAAACAGGGCAGAGTCCCCCTGGTCCTCACCTTTCACCCCACCAGCCGGCCAAATACAACAGATAGTCCTCCGCCAGTTTCGCCACCTCCAACGTGACCCTTCCAACCGCCACATCTTCCCCGTCTGCCTTCCGCAAAGACCGCTCCCTCCGCGACTCCCTTGTCAATTCTTCCCTCCCCTCCCGCTCTATTCCTCCCCGGCACTTTCCCTTGCAATCGCAAGAAATGCAACACTTGTCCCTTCACCTCCCCCCTCCACTCCTTTCAGGGACCCAAGCAGTCCTTCCAGGTCCGACAGAGGTTCACCTGCACCTCCTCCAACCTCATCTACTGCATCCGCTGCTCCAGATGCCAGATGATCTATATTGGTGAGACCAAGCGGAGGCTTGGCGATCGTTTCGCCGAACACCTCCGCTCGGTCCGCAAAAACCAACCCGACCTCCCGGTCGCTCAGCACTTCAACTCCCCCCTCCCATTCCGTATCCGACCTCTCGGTCCTGGGCCTCCTCCATGGCCAGAATGAGCAACACCGCAAGTTGGAGGAACAGCACCTCATATTCTGCTTGGGGAGTCTGCATCCTTTGGGCTTGAACATTGAATTTTCTCAATTCTGTTAACCCCTGCTGTCTCCTCCCCCTCCCACCTCTCCCTCAGTCCTCGGCCCTGGCATTCCCTCTATCTCTATCTCTATCTCCCTTATTCCCCCACCCTAGTCGCACTAGCTTCTCATTTTCACACCACAAACAGCTTACAATGGCTTGTTCCCTTTATCATCGATACTTTTTTGCATATCTTTCATTCATTGTTCTTTATCTCTCCACATCACCGCCTATATCTCTCGTTTCCCTGATCCCTGACCAGTCTGAAGGAGGGTCTCGACCCGAAACGTCGCCCATCTCCTTCGCTCCTTCGATGCTGCTGCACCCGCTGAGTTTCTCCAGCTTTTTGTGTAACCCTTGATGTATTCCAGGTTCTTGTGGTCAGTCCAAACTAGCAACGGCTGCTTGGTACCCTCCAACCAATGTCTCCATTCCTCCAAGGCTGTTTTAACTGCTAACAGTTCAGTTATCCACATCGTAATTTCTCTCAGCAGGAGAAAACTTTCTTGAGAGGAAAGCGCAGGGATGTAGTCGACCATCTGTGGAGGATTTCTGGGAGAGTACAGCCCCGATGCCCACACCCAAGGCATCCACCTCAACCACGAACTGGAGTGACAGGTCAGGGTGAACCAGGATGGGGGCTGAGGAGAAGCTCCTCTCGGGTCTCATAAATGCAGTTTCTGCTTGAGAGGACCAAGAGAAAGGCACGTGGGATGAGATAAGAACATGGAGTGGTGCAGCAGTGACACTAAAGTTCCGGATAAACTTCCTATAAAAATGAGCAAACCCAAGGAACCCCTGAAGTCAACTTACAACTGGAGGGTGTAGGCCAGGTGGCCACAGCACTGACCTTGCCTGGGTCCATCTGTATACCATCAGGTGACACAACATAACCAAGGAATTGAACAGTGTTAGCAAGAAATTCACATTTCTCAGCTTTCACAAACAGATCATTCAAGAGCACGTTCCAGCACCTGGTGTACATGCTGCACATGGGAAGTTTCGTCTGGGGGAAAAAAATCATAATGTCATCAAGGTACACAAACACAAATTTGTTCAGTATGTCCCGTAATACATCGTTAACCATGCCTTGAAAAACTGCTGGAGCATTAGTAAGACCAAACGGCATGACCCAATATTCATAATGACCACTGGGTGTGTTAAACGCAGTCTTCCATTCATCTCCCTCCCTTATCCTTACCAGATGATAAGCATTTCTAAGATCTAACTTAGTGAATACTTTAGCGTCTTTTAACAGTTCAAATGCAGAGGAGATAAGAGAAAGAGGGTATCTGTTTTTAACGGTAATATCATTGAGCCCCCTGTGGGCAATGCAGGGCCAAAGTGTTCCATCCTTCTTATCCACAAAGAAGAATCCAGCTTCTGCAGGTGAAGAGGAAGGTCTGATGATCCCAGCAGCAAGGGCATCGTCAATGTACTTCTCCATGGCGAGCCGCTCAGGTGAAGACAAGGAATAAAGATGACCCTTAGGAGGTGCTGTACCTGGCAGAAGGTCAATGCAGCAGTCGTATGGTCTATGCGGCGGAAGAGAGGTGAATCACCCTGTACAGTAGGCGCCCATCCAGTGCACTAGCCTCCTGAGGATCTTGAAGCTGTTCTCGTTCTAGCTTCAATTCATCAGCCAAGCGAATGGCATGAAGTTCTCATCTGCCCCAGAATCAACCAAAGCCTGCAGGGAGTGCCACTGGGAATGCACCAACAATTGTACAGTTGCGAGTTGACGAGAGGAACGGCTCATAGGATTGGTACAGCTCACCAATGTCCTCTTTCATTGGTGAGCCTTGTCTTTTACTGAACAGCTGTTCAACAAATGTCCCAGTTCACCACAGTAAAAACACCTCCCCTCCCTTAGGCAATGCTGCCGTTCCTCCGGGCTGAGTTTGGCTCGTCCCACCTGCATGGACTCCTCCGAAGAGACAGGTGGCGCTGTAGGCTGACTGGACCGGCCGAGAGGGACGAAGTCTCGACCGGAAGGTAAAGGGCGACGTTGCTGCCACTGTTGGGAGGAGGACTGAACTGCCGCCGATCTCCTCCCTCGCTCTCTTTCTCCGAGCCTAGCGTCAATCTGGACAGCCAGGGAAATCATAGACTCAAAGTCAGAAGGCAGGGTTAGTGGACCAACTGATCTTTGATAGCTTCAGACAATCCATTGCGAAAAGCATCCAACAAAGCAGCCTCATTCCATCCACTCTTAGCAGCAACAGTTCAAAATGCAATAGCAAATTCCATAACTGAGCGATTACTTTGTTTCATGGAGACCAGGTTCTGTGAAGCCTCTCGGCCAGGATTGGAGTGATAAAACGTGCGGTACAGAGCTTCCATGAACAGGACCGACGTCTGGCAACCAGGAGAATTCCGAGACCATTCCGCCGTGGCCCAAGCCTCTGGTCTACCCGACAGGTGCGTGATGATAAAGGCTACCCTTGAGCGTTCTGATGGAAAGGAAGCCGCTTGAAGTTCGAAATGCAGCCCACACTGAATCAAAAAAGGTCTACACTTCTCCGATTCCCCCGAAGAGTGTTCCGGTCTTGCCAGGTGGACGAATGGAGACGCTGCGGCAGCCGTGGCCATCGGAGCCCCTGGAGACACAGACAAGGAAACAAACTTGGCAGGCACGGGAGCCGCAGCAGGAAACAAAGGATTCAGCCGAGTAACCAGGTGTTCAAACCGAAAACTTAAAGTGTTCACCTGTGAACTGATGTCCGCCTGGAACCCCTGCTGACGCTTGCCGAGATCCCGGAACCCAGCGACGATCGAGGCGAGTTGACCCTCAAAATGTAAGATGCGCTCCTCTTGCTTCTGGAGCACTGCATGAAAAGGATCAGAGCCCGCTGAGTCCATTGTTGGCCAGTTCGTAATATCAGAACTGTATGAGGAGGAGGTCACAAATGCAGGCTCAAACACAGGCAGATCCGTTTTCAGAGTTTAATCGGTCCAAGTCGGTACACAGGTAAGCAAAAACAGAGGCAACAGTATAATCTAGGAGCAGGCAAAAACAGTGGTCAAAAAACAGGCAATGGTCACAATCACAAGATTTCTAGAGCTGGAACGAAGTGATACCAAGTAGCATACACAACGAACTGGCAATGAGAACTGAAACACAAAGGGCTTAAATACAGACTAACAGGGGATAACGAGACACAGGTGAAACATATAAGGGCGGGGACAACAATCGCATGAGGGTAAACGACATGACAGGAAATGGGACCTGAAACAAGAGGAGATGTGAGACACCAAAATAAAACAAGAATGCAAACTCTAATACCAAAAAACCAATAAGAAACAGAAACTAGATCAAATGCGAGACCTGACAGTTGTCCCATGAAAGTTTTACAATCCTCTGGCTTCTGACTACTCTTTGCTGTGTTATACATCTTTTCTTTTAATTTTATTCTATCCCTAACTTTTCTTGTCAGCCACAGTTGCCTACTACTCCCCTTAGAATCTTTCTTCCTTTTTGGAATGAAATGATCCTGCGTCTTCTGGGTTATGCCCAGAAAATCCTGTCATTGGTTTTCCACCGTCATTTCTGCTAGGATCCCTTTCCAGTCTACCTTGGCCAGCTGCTCTCTCATGCCTTCATAGTCCCCTTTGTTCAATTGCATCACTGACACTTCCGATTTAACCATCTCCTTCTAAAATTGCAGATTAAAACTAATCATATTATGATCACTACCTCCAAGCGGTTCCTTTACCTCGCGTTCTCTTATCAAATCTGGTTCATTGGACAACACTAAATCCAGAATTGCCATTTCTCTGGTCGGTTCCATTACAAGCTGCTCTAAGAATCCATCTCGGAGGCATTCTACAAACTCTCTTTCTTGTGGTCCTGAACCAACCTGATTTTCCCAGTCTACCTGCATATTGAAATCCCCATCACCACAGTGGCATTACCTTTGTCACATGCCAGTTTTAACTCCTGCTGCCACTTACACCCTACATCCGAGTTACTATTTGGGGGTCTGTAGCTAACATCAATTAGTGTCTTCTTGCCTCTGCAATTCCTCAACTCAATCCACAGTGACTCAACCTCTTCAGCCCCTATGTCTTCCCTCGCAAGGGACTGAATTCCATCCCTCACCAGCAGTGATTCCAGCAATGAACTCACAAGGAACTGCAATTGCTGGAATCTTGAGCAAAACACAATGAGCTGGAGTAACTCAATGGGTCAGGCTGCATCTGTTTATGGAAGGATTTTCAGTTTGAGAACTTTCTTCAGACCTTTCAGACTTATTTAGTCTGAAAAGGGGTCCTGAACTGAAATGTCACCTCTCAATGCCCTCCATTGATGTTGTGCGACCCTCTGAATTATTCCAGCTCTCAGTGTTTTGATCATGAGTGAGTTATTTGGCAAGTCTTTCTCTAGGTATTTGGCTCCATGCAGATTATTATAGGGTTTTTTTTTAATGTCACCTACTGCTATAGAAGTGCCTTCCATTCATTTTAGATAATATGCTGCTGGGTTAAGGTGCTAGAGGTGAACTATTTCACCTTCTTTGATGTCAGGGAAACTTGTAAGTCAAAAGTAGATGTTAATGCCCATTTTCTTCTGGCTGGTACTCTGATGCAATCCTAACCTTTTAAATTATACTTCCTGTCCACAAGTGATGGCTTTCCACATTTTCCTATGTAACAATCTCCAGCTGTGAAAACTATTAAAAAAAGTCTAAATCAATGATGCCTTGCCATTCCACATTACTTATTAATTCTCTAGTTTCTTAGATCTTTTCTAAATTAAGGGATGCACCGTGGTCCGTATATAACATAACTGGGACAGAAATTATGTGCTAAATATGCTGTGTGCTCATTGTGAAACTTGGTAACTGTACTGTGAATTTTGCACAAAACAAAGGAGTGAATCACTGCTGTATCACTTAAGACTATAGTTTCTTCTCTCAGGTAGTTCTGATTCTTTTAAACTGGATGCTGTGAATGCTTAGACATGAAACAGGATGAGAGGACTATTTTTTTGAACTACAGGAGAATCAGTGATCAGAGAAGAAAATTCATAATGGAGTACATGTCCCAATCTGCATCAATGGTGCTGGAGTGGAGCCAGTTGAGAGCTTCAAGTTCCTTGGCGTTAATATTACCAACGATCTGTCATGGACTAGCCACATTGATGCAACATCCAAGAAGGCACACCAGCACCTCTACTACCAGAGGCGACAGGAAATTTTGTATGTCTCCAGTGACTTCTACAGATGCACCATACTATCAGGTTATATTACAGTGTGGCGGTCACTGATGGTTAGCCACTCGTGCTGCGAACCTTTGGATCTGGGGGTTGGGTAATGTGACTTGGTATGGCGGGAAAAGCGGGTCACGGGTCCTACCAGGGGTATATATACTGTTGGTTACACCCTTGCCCCTTGTTGTGGTTCTGAGAGCGGTTTTGTGTTAATTGAATAAAATCACTTTGTTTGACAACAGGTGTCTCGCTACAACAGCTTGGTTTGAGACTTTGTCTATGGAACTGATGCGTCACAATGGGCTACAATGCTGAGAATTATATTCTGCCCTCTGTGTCTTCCCCTTTGCTCTATCATTTGCACTTGAGTTTGATTTGATTGTACTTATGAATGGTATATCTGATATATTTTCATTATACCTCTGTACACGGGACAATAATAACCTAGACTTAAACTTAAACCTAAATATATTTACTTTCTTAGGTTCTGAAAATATTTGGCATTTCCATGAGGATTGTCTCAAATTTCTACAAAGGCATTAAAATAGTAAGATTAAACGAGAACTTACCAGTTTGGTTTGATTTTTATTTTATGAGGAGTTACGGTGAGCGATTATGTGAAGAAGCCCCGCCAGTGCGCATGCGTGTCAATTTTCAAAGCAGCGGCATGAAAACACATTAACTACAGTCGAAGTGATATAGTAAGACTCAGAAGACTAGAACTACCAAATGATCTTTGCGATTATGAGGGCCTGGAGCGGAGGGCACGTAATCGCTCACCGTAACTGCTCATAAAATAAAGATCAAACTTCAAACTGGTAAGTTCTCATTTAATCTTACTACTTTACTTCGGAGTCACGTGAGTGATTCCATGAAGATTTCAAAGCTCTGTGATTTCATGCCGTAGATCCAGTTCCATACGACACACTGCTTCGGTTGACACAGGATAAACAAATAATGTATTGAACATAGTTTGGATTATACAAATGAGTGTTTTAAATAATAAAAGAACAGTAATAACCCCTCTCTCCAGGGGGAAATTACAAAACAGAACCCAAAACAGCTTGCCCAAATTCTCCCGTTGTGAGGATAGGTTTGTCATAAAACCGTGAAAAAGTCCCTTCACTGGACCATCCTGCGGCCCCGAGGATTTGGTCTAAAGGCACGTCCAGCGCCTTCGCTGTGGATGTTGACGCCGCCCTGGTGGAGTGAGATTTAAACACATGTGTCTACTCCAGCACAATCCAAAACCTGTTTCAGCCATCTACAAACAGTTTGTACCAACACCTTTCTATGAGTTTTTTTGTGGTTGATGAGCATCGTTGTTTCGGAGCCTCTGAGACTCTTGGTGACCTCGACATATTGACGGAGGTGCGTAACTACACATAGTCTCAGGTCAATGGGGTATGCTTTAAAGCTTATTTTGGTTCCAGACGTCCCTGACCTGCTTTGTTTGATTAGATTATATACATAAAACGTAATATTATCTACAGAAGAATGCATGCTGTCCAGTTGTAGCTTTTGCAATGTCTGGACCCATTGCGCTGAAACTAGCGCCATGAGCATGATCACTGTGAGCGTTAGCTTTTGGAAAGACAGAGATGTAATTGGAGCCCATTGCCGAAACAGTGTGAGAACTATGCTCACATCCCAGATTTCCGGATATCTAGGTCTGGGAGGGTTTTTGTTAAAAATACCTTTCATGAATCGGGACTCCAATGGACGAGATCCGACAGAGTGTTGTCCCGACCCCTGCCATAAATAGGAGGACAAAGCACTTTGAGCACTATTAATGGCACTATAGCTCAATTGCTCGTCAAAATGCAATGTAGCAAGGAACTCCAATACATCAAGCATGCCTGCAGTATGATAAGATTTATTTGACTGTAAGCAGAATACCTCCCATTTCTTAATATGAGATACGTATTGTTTTTTAGTACTATCCTTCCAGACCGCAGTAATCGCATCCACGGTCCTACTTGATAGTCTGAGCCCCTGGAACGGTCTGGTCAGAATCTGCAAATCAACAGATTAATATGATCATGTAAAGGGTGACTCTCTCCTGTCACAGGGTGAACCAACAAGTTGCTGCATTTGGGGATAACCATGAATGGCTGTGTCATCAGTCTCAGGACCAATGGGAACCATGGCTGCGTGGGCCAGTCTAGTACTACCAAAACGCCTGAAGCAGTGTCCTGCTCAATTCTGGTGAGAAATTGACTGATGAGGCAGAATGGGGGAAAAGCGTAAAAGAACGTACCTCCCCAATGTAGCGAGAATGCATCCACCGCTACTGCCCCTGGATCTGGTTCCCATGAGACGTGTTTAGGTCACTGGTGATTTAGATCTATGTTTGGCAATCCATACTAGTGACAAACTTTTGGAAAACTTTTTGATTCAGCATCCACTCTGTGTTGTCATTAAATTTACGTGACCTGGTGTCTGCCACCATGTTATCTCTACCTGAGACCCAGATGTTTCTCATAATAAACCAGTGCCAGATGAGGTTAGCCAGATTATCACATGATAATGACTTTATTCCATGTGATTGATATATGCAACAGCTGTGGTATTGTCAATCTGAGCATGTAAATCATGCATTGTTGAGCAGTATGCTTTTAGCTCACAGAATGCCCCCAACAATTCTAAATAGTTTATCCCATGCATCCGCAGGATCAATGCCTCTTGCATACTCCATCTGCCGCCACAGCTACACTTGGTATCAGTGGCTCCCCATCCCGAAGCTCTCACATCATTTTGTAAAATAACTGAAGGTTGTTTAGTCAGAATGTCTCTAGTACATCGTGAGACATTAGTTATCCACCATTGCAACTCGGTGATAGCTTCGACTGGCAACTGCATTGGTCTATTGAAATGACCTGCATGTTTTTTGAGTGCTTGTTCCTTGGCTTGTTGCACATTCTGATAGTGTAGAGGCCCGAATTGCACTCCAGGGAAAGCCGCCACTAGTTTACCAATAACACTGGCTACTCGTTGGATGGAAGGTTGCTGTTCATCTACCAGATTGCTGCAGGCCTCCATAATTTCTAACGTTTTGGCCATAGGCAAAGTCACTGACATGTTAGTTGAATCAATGATCAACCCCAAATAGTCAATCATTCTAATTTGGATTTAGTTGGATGGATGAGGAAACCTAACCTCTCGAACATGTCTTTGGTAACTGAAACCAACAATTCAGCTGCTTCCTGAATTTTGCCTATGATTAGAACACCATCCAAGTATGCCATCACAATGTGATTCTGAGCCTGGAGTAGTCCTAATACTGGTTTCAACAATTTTGTAAATAACCTTGGGGCTAAGGTTAAGCCATTGGACAAAGTTTTAAATTGCCACAGGTGTCTCATCCAACTAAATTTTAAGTATCTACGGTATTTGTGATGAATTGGTACTGAATAATATGCATCTTTCGGATCTATACTTGCCATATAACATCCTTTGGAAACCAGTTGCTTAGCAGTACTGAAAGTTTCCATTTTTAAATGTTTATACTGGACATAGGAGTTCAGTCGGGTTAGGTCCAGAATGACTCGACACCCACCATCCTTATTTTGCCTGGGGAATATATTAGACACAAATTGTTGATGCTGATAAGCCGTCCTTTCAATTACCCCTTTTTGAATAATATTTCAATTTCATCATTCACCTGTAGAGTTTCTGGTTTTGAAAACACCAATACCTGACTTGGTGTATGTTGTACAGGTGGATGTACTTCAGAGATAAACTCGATTCGAGACCCCCAGATACTGTCCAGTATAAACGGATCTGATGTTTGCAGCACCATTCATCGTAGAACAATTGCAACCTACCTCCTACTGGTGACTGATCTCTAGAGGATATGTCCTGGACAAGTCCAGTTACTCGTACCTCCATAGTTGCTGGATTCCTCTGTCTCCTAGTCCTGTTGGGAGTATGCATTGGTGCATGCCAATGGTGTAGAGATGGAATCACCCGGCTTGGTCCTTGCCCTGCACCAGCGTCTGTAGCCCGTCTGATGGGGTATGGTCTACGAGGCGGCATCCTGCCTGCGGGATGTGTTTTGATGCCTCATCATCCAGGTCTTTAACTTGTTTTGCTAGATCCTCCCCAAATAGTAAGTTTGGTGGCTGAATATTGGAGGATCTGCATAAGGCTGCAAATCGTGAGTTGAGCGTAGGCTTGATTGCAGTTTTCCTTCAGGAATTGTTTTCAAAATGAGCGTTACACAGCAGGCCCAACCTGCTGTGTGTTCGATAGTGGTGCCCCTTCAACTGTTCGCCCAAAAGCCGTTATTCCCGCTCCAATTAATTAAAGACTTTCTGCAGCCTTAACTCATGCGCCCGCATGGATACGCCCATTTGCCCCCAGATGGCCTTGTTCACTGTGGGCACTCTGAGCAATGCACAGTTAACAAGTGTTTCGTATCTTTTTGAGGTTTCATCCATTATGGATTCCTGGAGCTGGTGAGAGGCCATATAGTTGATCTTCCTGGCCAGGTTTTCTTCCATTTCCTTACCAGTTCCAGCCGGTATGGCAAATTTACTTGCCACATCCGGAACACCTGGAGCGAAGCTCGTGTGATTTTGTGTATGCTCCTCCGCTATATCACCAACTTCAGGGTCAGAGTCATACTGCCCTGGCTCTCCCTGCTCATGCATAAGGGAGGTATCATGCAGCCCTTGACTTGGCGCTGCTGGTATGGGTCCCCGTGCAGACTCATGGGCATATGGTTCTTCCTGCAGGTATAGCTCTTCTCTATATGGACCTCTGCTGGAGGTTGCTGCTGAGAACGGCTGGGGAACCCCAGGGGTATAAAACACTGGCTGGAGCACCTCATGATTAAATATTTTCTCTAGGAGGTGTTCCATTTTATCCAGACGTCCCCAAACCATTTTGCTGGTAGGAGGGGAGTCTTCTTGGCCTGGAGCCGGTGTCTCTGGAGCCAGCATGAGCGCCGCTCGCTAGCCGCAGTCCCGTGGTCAGTCTTTTTACTTTTGTCGGCGGCACACCTCGCCTTACTTTTGGTTGATTTGTTCATTGTAAAGTTGTTCCTGCTGGCTCCTGCAACCAGCCTTATGGAATCAAGCAAAATCGCAGTGAAGTTTAAAAATTTACCTGCGAGTTTTTAATTTACCGCTGGTGGAGCTGCGCTCTCCAGCCCGTCGCTATGCCATACGTCTGGCGTAATGACGCGCATGCGCACTGGCGGGGCTTCTTCACAGAATCACTTCTTCACAGAATAAGTATTCTGAAGGGATGCATCTCAACTGCTCTGACCACTGGTATGGTTAATGCTCTGCTCTTGACCACTTGAACCTGCAGAGAGTGGTGAATGCAGCCCAGTGCCTCACAGTTTACCACTTCCTTCCACCAAGTCCACTTTCATGTTCCATCAGGAAAGCTGGAAGTATTGTCAAGAATTTGTCACCTGGTCATCCTCTTTTCTCTCTTCTATCATCTGGGAGAAGATACATTAGCTTGAAAGTATGAATGTCCAGACTTAAGAACAGTTTCTTCTCCAATGCTATCCAATTGCCAATTAAGTAATCGCCTCTTTGACACCCCATTCCCAGAGGTGCTGTCATGTACTCTTCCTATTAACTCTATCTCTTGGTTATTCAGTTACTTTAATATTCATTTGCACAACTTGGATTTTGCGCTGCAGTCCCACCATTCTGCAGCTTTGACTTTGTTATTATATTTATAGTTGTATTATCATTATTATATATATATATATATATATACTGAGATTCATGTGAATAAGGAATTTCATTACGCCCTGGTGTATATGACAATGAATTAATCTAAATCTGATTCTTTTTATTTGCTTCTTGGTGTCAAGTTTTATCGGACTGCCTTGACTTTTACTAAGTTCAAGGTGCCACATAATTCAACTCTGTTGTTTGGGCAAGACTGCAAGAAATGAGAGCAGGAGTGGACCTTTTAGACCAGTGTGCCTGTTTCAACAATCCAAGATTATGTGGGCAGCATAATGGCAGAGTGGTAAAGCTGCTGCCTCACAGTGCCAGAGACCCAGGTTCGATCCTGGGTGCTGTCTGTGCAGAGTTTAATGTTCTCCCTGTGACCAAATGGGTTTTCTCCAGGAGCTCTGGTTTCCTCACATCTTCCAAAGACATGCAGGTGTGTAGGTTAATTGGCTCTGTAAATTACCCCTTAGTGTGTAGGATGTGAAAGTGGGATCACATAGAACTAGTGTAAGGGTGATCGATAGTTGGCATGGACTTGATGGGTCAAAGGACCTGTTTCCATTATGTATCTCTAAACTAAAAATGTTTCAGCTACAGGGAGAGGTTGGATAGACTTGGATTGGTTTCTCTGGAATGTCGGAAGTTGAGGGGAGACTTAATAAAGGTATATAACATTATGAGAGGCCTAGATAGGGAATTTTTTTTTTCCCAGAGTGGAAGTGTCCAACACAAGAGGGCATAGCGATGAGGTGAGAGGGGAAAAGTCTAATGGAGATGTGCGGGGCAAGTTTTTTAAACAGACGATGTTGGGGGCCTGGGATGCATTGCCAGGAATGGTGTTTGTGGCAGATATTGCAATGGTGTTTATTAGGCTTTTGTATAGGCACATTAAAATACAGGGAATAGAGGGATATGAATCATGTGCAAACAGATGTGATCAGTTCAGCTAGGCATCATGTTCAGGGCTGCCAACTCTCACCCTTTCAGCGTGAGAATCACGCCTTGGAGCAAATTCTCACGCCCTCACGCTCATGACCGAGTTCTCACGCTGAGTTCAGTCCCTGCGCCAGTTTGTCCCTTTGCGCCGCCTGCCAGCGATCTGTGCGGTCTGGGGAAGCGCATCGGTTGACGGCTGTGAGTAACGTCGCGTCTCTTCTCTTCTCTTTGATTGAATGTGCAGCTGCTGACAACAACAACCAGGTGAAGCATTTGTCAAATATGGGGGGGGGGGTGGGGGGTGGGGGGGGGGGGGGGGGGGGGGGGGGGGGGGGGGGGGGGGGGGCGACGCAGACCACAATGAGGCCAAAGATCTAGGACAGGGTTTGGACTACGGGCACACGGCCCGTAACCCAAAAAAACGCGTATTTTTTTTCAATTTGTTTTCGCGGAGTCGGGGCAGGCGAGCCGACCTGGGAACTGCGGCCAGTCCCTGGGACGCGAGCTGACCTGGGAACGGCAGCCAGTCCCGGGGCACGCAGAATGCCAACTTGATCAGTATGGACAAATTGGGCCAGCCATGTACATGTTGTATAACTGACTCTATGCAGATCTGAATGGGCTTAGAATTACCATTTAAGCAAAATTGTCCTTACTTTCCCCATTTTGATTCTTGAGATTAATATCCCTTTGCTCTGTTAACAGCGTTAAAGTACTTATGAGGTAGAGTCAGAAAAGGGAACGTCATTTTTTTTTAGTTTGCTTTAATTTGTTAGTTTATTTTTTTGTTGACTGCCATAATTTCTGAAATAGTCTTAAAGTAACTTAACTGTTATAAAGCAGTAATAAGTGATTTTTGTCCAAACAATTGGAACTTGCAAAAATGTTTGAATTATTAGCAAGGCTGCCAACTCTCACAAATTGAGCATGAGACTCGCGCATTTCACAAAATTCTCATGCTCTCTGGATTAAACTGAAGACAGACACTAAAAACTAGAAAAACTCAGCAGGACAGGCAGCATCTCTGCAAAGAAAGAATGGATGATGTTTCGAGTCGAGACCTTCAGCCTAAAGAGGTTGAAAACCAGCCATAAAACACAATGACTGGACATGTGTGTTGTCCAACTAAGGGCAGAAATCAAAATCATGTGTTCATCTTTATTCACGTGACACCATATTAAATATATTACAGAAAAAATAATTTAATGGGTTGACACGATAGTGCAGCGGTAGAGTTGCTGCCTTACTACCACATGGGTTTCCTTTGGATATTCCGGTTTCTCCCATATCTGAAAGAAGTGCAGGTTTGTAGGTTAATTGGCTTCTGTAAATTGTCCCTGGCGTGATGGATGGAATTGGTGTATGATAGATTGCTGGTCGGTGTATTATATATATTTTTTTTACATATATATCTTAATTTCATTGAACCATATATGATTGAATATGTGGCATTATTTTCGTCTTGTTTCTATATTCAAAGGGTAAGGTTGAAACTGTCTGAAGAAGGGTTTTAGCCCGAAATGTTGCCTATTTCCTTCGCTTCATAGATGCTGCCGCACCCGCTTTATTTGTGCAGAACAGTGATGGAGGTCTGACTTTTTGCTTTGTTTCTCTGAGTTTTTCTCTCTATATATGCATAACAGCATGAATATAATCTGATTTCCATACATGAATATAGTCATTCGTGTGCTGCACCTGTTGAGCAGAGCCTGGCTCTATTGTGGAATGTAATTAGGAATGCAATTTAGCCTAATCTTATTCATATCTAATCCAATTTAAAGCATAAATGTTGCATCCAAGTGTAAGTTAAAAGACTCGCTACAGTATGCACCAGATTGCACAATTTCAAGCTGAAAAATGTAAAAGCTCCTTACCTTTGTGAGAGGGAATACTCCCCTCCCACAAACTCCCCCCTCCCACCCCCTGGTCGCTACGCTCCCTCGCAATTTCTCATTCTGAACTTTCACCAATGTTGGCAGCCCTGTCATGTTTAGCACAAACATTGTGGGCCAAAGGGCCAGTTCCTGTGCTATACTGTTCTATGTTCTATAAATCCAAACTAAATTGGTAGATTTTCTACCTCAGGGCCGTTTTCGTAGACTAACCTCACATCCTCTGTTTTTCTTAACATCCAAAGATCGATCACGCTCTCTTAAATATATTGAGTAACCGTGCCACTGCAGCTTTCTTGAATACAGAATTCTAAACATTTACTACCATCTGGTTAAAAAAGCTTCTTCTGATCTGTGCCTTAAATGGCCATGCACGATTTTAAGACAGTGACATCTGTTTCCAGTCAGTCTAGCTTTTGAACACATCAACGTTGCATCTACCTTGTCAATCTCTGGCAAACTTTTGTATATTTTAATAAAATCATCTCAATTTTTTAATATCCTCTAGACGATATGGTTGATATGTTTATTCTCCCCACATGGAGCAAGCTTCTGCCCTGTCCCAGATATATCTTAGTTTAATTTCTTCTAGAGAAAATGTATCACTCCTTTGACAGCTTTCCAGGTGTTGTCTCACCGGAACTCAAAATAATTGAAGTAAGGCATTTTCAATCATGCTCAATAAAGGCCAGCATTTTTGTTTTTGCCTTTTTTTTTATCACTCTCTGTTGAAAAAGATTTAAAACTGTTGCGAACCAATCAATGTGAGAGATTTAGTAAAAGAGTTCCTGAGCTTAGAGTCTAGACGGCTCGCTCATGCAATGAAAACACGTTACAGTAAAACATTAATTGAGTGTTTCAATATTGGACAAATGGGATTGTCCAATAATATTGAAACTACATCTCCCACAATGCCTGAATGCAGCAATGTTCATGCCCAGAAGAGGGTGCCGGGTCTGCGTCACATTCCCGCATCATTGCGTGTATTTTGTGGCACCAGGATCACGGTCATAAACCCCTGAGCCTGGGCTTCAGGAGGGCGATAGATCCCCTGGAAGGGGGGAGGGAAGGGGGTGGGGGTATCAAATAAAAGCGTTCAGCTCAAGGACACACAGATGTAGGAACTCCTTGCAAAGCAGCCTCGGAGATATTTCAAAGGTTCGATAATTATTTTATGTGCCTTAAATTGGAGTGTGTTGCATTGTGACGGTAGGAATATTTCCAATTTGTTAACGTTAATTTGTTGCAAAAGTTGCACAAGATTTATTGCATTTATTGATATATATGCGTGTATGAAAGGGGCTACAACTGATTTGGTTATTGGGGTTTCGAGCGGCCAGCCGTGCCAATCCGGGGTACGTTGTCAAACGGACACAATAACTGGAACGCAACAATATCTGTATCTTGCGTATTGCAGTGATTCTTCTATGTGTGCATTTGCAATACGGCAATTGTAATTACATTCATTGCAATTTCTGATTAATACCACATTGTCTGTGTAATTGGTTGTGTAAAATTCATGTTGTGTCTGCGTGCGTTGTTCAATTATAATGGTTTAAGGGATCTACGACAAAGGGAGTGGGTCTCGTTCTTTAATTGTACAATAGGGAGGCAGAAAAGTCAACTATAAATACTGTTTATTTTGATTTCTAAATAGAAATCTTCAGGAAAACCAGTAGTTTTCCCTTTAAATGCGTAACTGTGGACCTATTGTATTCCTAACATTCCCATGAAGATTGTTCCACGTTGGTCATTTTGCAACGATGACTTGTTAATGAGCTGTGATGGTGTTTATCTCTGTAGTGATTTATATTTAACACTTACGATCTACAATGACAAACCGACCCTTAAAAGGACTGGGCGCGGCTGTCTATTTTTCCCGGTCCACCTCTCTTCGCCCTCCCCATCCCCCAAAGATGAGTCAGACATGGATTTCCTCTGCGCTTTTATTTTTCTTTCTCTCGCGGCCGACCGGCCCGGGCTAAGCCTGTGGAGAAGCTGGTTGAGGCGTCCGATTGTGGACT
This sequence comes from Okamejei kenojei, assembly GCA_035221665.1. NCBI lineage: Eukaryota > Metazoa > Chordata > Chondrichthyes > Rajiformes > Rajidae > Okamejei > Okamejei kenojei. Next base: position 168,106,016 of record CM069131.1, on the reverse strand, counting down.
GCTGAGGCTGGGGGAAGGACGGCAGCTCTGCAGATCAAAGAGACGGCTGCCTCCTTGACCAACTGCTGCCACGTGATACAGTCAGATCCTTGCAGCCAGACTCCTTCCTTCCAACAAGGCTCTGCAGCACCAAAACACAAATGCCTTCAACCCCACATGTCATAAGTGGTAGGAGCGGAATTAGGCCATTTGTCCCATCAAGTCTACTCCGCCATTCAATCGTGGCTGATCTACCTTTCCTGCTCAACCCCATTCACCTGCCTTCTCCCCATAACATAAACATAGAAAATAGGTGCAGGAGTAGGCCATTTGAGCCTGCACCGCCATTCAATATGATCATCCAACTCAGTATCCCGTACCTGCCTTCTCTCCATACCCCCCCTGATCCCTTTAGTCACAAGGGCCACATCTAACTCCCTCTTAAATATAGCCAATTAACAGGGGCAGAGAATTCCAGAGATTCACCACTGACACCCATACCATTCAAGAACCTATCTATCTCTGCCTTAGAAATATTAATTGACTTGGCCTCCACAGCCTTCAGTGGCAATGAATACCACAGATTCACCACCCTCTGACTAACAAAATTCCTCCTCATCTCCTTGAAGTACTATCTCATGAAGTATGGCGTTGCTTATCTGATAGCTGGATTGGTTGAGATATGCCGTCCACTTGCTCAATAATCTATTACAGAGCATAATTTAAATTGGCCCTCATTTTCTTTCTGATAAAATCATCAGAGTGATCTTAATATATTGCACAGCTTGATGTGTTAGGCGAGACGCCAGTTCTTAAATGCTAAAGTGAAAATTGGGAGAATTGCAGATGAGTCTGACTGTTTTTATCCCCATTATTAAGCACCTGCAGAGATCTAGTGGTATAACGAAACATAGGATCAGTATCCTTTCTTGATTAGTAAGATTGTCAAGGGTTATGGGGAGGAGGCAGGAGAATGGAGTTGAGACGGAAAGAGATCAGCCATGATTGAATGGCAGAGTAGACTCGATGGGCTGAATAGCCTAATTCTGCTCCCATGACTAATGAACCTATTACTGGACAAGTAAACCAGCAATGTAGAAACCAGGAACTGCAGATCTTGGCTTACAAAAAAAGACAGTGCTGGAATAACTCAGTAGGGTAGGCAGCATCCCTGGATAACATGGATAGATGATGTTTTGGATCAGGACCCTTCTTTAGACTTGCACACGTGGCTGTGGTAATGAGCCTCGGTCAGAACATGGTCATAATTCAGCAACCTGGACCAAAGTTACAATTGTATTTTTGTAGCTTGAAAAATTAATTTTTAACTCATTGAATAAATGGCTTATTCTTGAAACAATGGTTCAGTGGTAATTTATGGTCACTTGACTACTTGACCTTTTGTAGAAACCAACCTGATTCACTTGCATAATAACTTTTGAAACGCAAACAAATCTGATGGCCCAGTCTATGCATGGATAAGACTAGAGCAATGTGGTTTTGTTTTGACAGTCATATGAAATAGACTGAAATCTTCCAATTGTAATAAACCATTCGAAAAGTAATTGGGTAGAATATCCAGCATCAATTTGACAAAAACAAAATGAACCACAATTCACTCTTCAAGAATCTCCCTCTTTAAAGGGTCCTTCTGCATTTGTACAGGGCCCTGGTGAGACCACACCTGGAGTATTGTGTGCAGTTTTGGTCTCCAAATTTGAGGAAGGACATTCTTGCTATTGAGTACAGCCAAGGTTCACAAGGTTAATTCACAGGATGGCTGGACTGGCATACGTTAAAAGAATGGAGCGACTGGGGTTGTATACACTGGAATTTAGAAGGATGAGAGGATATCTTATTGAAGCATATAAAATTATTAAGGGATTGGACACGCTAGAGGCAGGAAACATTCCAATGTTGGGGAGCCCAGAACCAGGGGCCACAGTTTCAGAATAAGGGGTAGGCCATTTAGAACGATGAGGAAAAACTTTTTCACCCAGAGAGTTGTGAATTTGTGGAATTCTCTCCCTCGGAAGGCAGTGGAGGCCGACTCTGGATGCTTTCAAGAGAGAGTTAGGTAGAGCTCTTAAAGAGCTGGAGTAGTTCCTGAGGATTGGAGGGTAGCTAATGTAACCTCACTTTAAAAAAAAAAGGAGGAAGAGAGAAAACGGGGAATTACAGACCAGTTAGTCTAACATCGGTAGTGGGGAAACTGCTAGTCAGTTATTAAAGATGGGATAGCATGGGAAAGTGGTGAAATTATTGGACAAAGTCAGCATGGATTTAAGAAAGGTAAATCATGTCTGACGAATCTTATAGAATTTTTTGAGAATGTAACTAGTAGAGTGGATAAGGGAGAACCAGTGGATGTGTTATATCTGGACTTTCAGAAGGCTTTCGACAAGGTTCCACATTAGAGATTAGTATACAAACTTAAAGCATACGGTATTGGGGGTTCAGTATTGATGTGGATAGAGAACTGGCTGGCAGACAGGAAGCAAAGTGTAAGAGTAAACGGGTCCTTTTCAGAATGACAGGCAGTGACTAGTGGGGTACCGCAAGGCTCAGTGCTGGGACCCCAGCTATTTACAATATATATTAATGATTTGGACGAGGGAATTGAATGCAACATCTCCAAGTTTGCGGATGACACTAAGCTGGGGGGCAGTGTTAGGTATGAGGAAGATGCTAGGAGGCTGCAAGATGACTTGGATAGGCTGGGTGCATGGGCAAATGCATGGCATATGCAGTATAATGTGGATAAATGTGAGGTTATCCACTTTGGTGGCAAAAACAGGAGGGTAGACTATTTTCTGAATGGTGGCCGTAGGAAAAGGGGAGATAAAAGTAGGCATGCAGGTGCATTGTTCCCGATGTTGGGGAAGTCCAGAACAAGGGGTCACAGTTTAAGGATAAGGGAAAATTCCTTTAGGACCGAGATGAGGAAAACATTTTTCACACAGAGAGTGGTGAGTCTCTGCAATTCTCTGCCACAGAAGGAAGTTGACGCCAGTTCATTGGCTATACTTAAGAGGGAGTTAGATGTGGCCTACTCCTTCACATATTTGCTATGTTTCTATGTAAAGATAGCAGAGTCAAGGGACATGGGGAAAAGGCAGGAACGGGGTACTGATTGTGGATGATCAAAGTGAATGGCAGTGCTGGCTCGAAGGGCCGAATGGCCTACTCGTACATCTATTGTCTATTAATTAAAGGGGTTAATTAAGAGGGGAAAAAAAGAGCATGAAAGAAAGCTTGCGGGACATATAAAAACTGACTTTAAAAGTTTCTATAGGTATGTAAAAAGGGAAAGATTAGTGAAGACGAATGTAGTTCCCTTACAGTCAGAGACCGGTGAATTTATAATGGGAAACAAAGAAATGGCAGAACAGTTCAATTAGTACTTTGGTTCTGTCCTCACTAAGGAATACACAATCTCCCGGAAATACTAGGGGACCGAGGATCTAGTGAGAGGGATAAACTGAAGGGAGTCCACATTACTCAGAAAATGGTGTTGGGTAAACTGTTGGGATTGAAGGCAGATAAATCCCCAGGGCCAGATGGTCTGCATCCTAGAGTACTCAAGGAGATGGCCCTAGAAATCGTGGATGCATTGGTGATCAGTTCGTGTGACTGGAGGGAGAGAGAATTCGGGGAATTATGGACCATGGGTAGTAGGGAAGATGCTTATTAAAGATGTTATAACAGCGCATTTGGAAAGCAGTGACGGAATCGGTCAAAGTCGGGCATGGATTTGTGAAGGGGAAATCATGCTTGACTAATCTTCTGGATTTTTTTTGAGTATGTAACAAGTAGAATGGATAAGGGAGAGCCAATGGATGTGGTGTATCTGGACTTTCAATAAGCCTTTGACAAGGTCCCACACAGTGCAAAATTAGAGCACATGCTATTGGGGCTTGGGTATTGACATGGATAGAGAACTGGTTGGCAGACAGGAAGCAAAGAGTAGGAAATAATGGGTCCTTTTCAGAATGACAGGCAGTGACTAGTGGGGTGCCACAAGGCTCGTGTCCATCTCTCGGGTCTCTGTTCGGCTCTCGGGTCACCACTCGGCACGGCCGGCCGCCTTATACATGTGCACTGCCATGGGCAACACATCATCGTGTCGGCCACTTTCTCCCTCCCTTTGCATTGTGGGAGTTCTGGCCGCCATTGCTGTCCAGTCGTTGCCTCACCGAGATGCTGAAAAACAACGCAGAATCACTCCCTGGAGCTGGAGTAACTCGTGCTTCTTGGTTTCCTGGTCCTCCAAAAAATATTCGAAATGGAATTTAAACTGGTGGACCCACCACCACCAAACTCTGAAAAATAACAGCCTATTGCATTTTATCTGTTTATTTATTGTGTATATATATGGTCTTTAGTATATACACGGTGAACTTTTATCTCCCTGTTCTGTATTATGTTTACATATTCTGTTGTGCTGCAGCAAGCAAGAATTTCATTACCCTTTCCGGGGCACATGACAATAAAACTCTCTTGACTCTTGACTTGGACTTAAGCAAAAAAGGGTTTTTGGGAAAAAAGAGCTACCTTAAATTTAGTTGCGTCTGGTTGGTTACCCATGGTAGGGTGAAGACTATTCCATGCTTTAATTGTGGGGGGGAACTCCATAGAGCAGCCAGCATCTCTGGATAGAAAACATTGGGTGACGTTTCGGGTAGAAACCCTTCTTTACATTTCCTCTGGTTTTAGCATTTTTAGTTTAATTTATAGATACAGTGTGGAAACAGGCCCTTCGGCCCACCGAGTCCACACCGACCACCGATCACCTGTACTATCCCACACATCAGTGACGTGAGTCAAGAGTGTTTTATTCTCTCACCACCCAGTTAGAACAATTAAATCCTTACTTGCAGCAGCACAACATAATATGTCAACATAGTCCTCTGTAAACAATGTTATAAATGAGAAAACAAAACTCCATACAGACAGCATCCATATTTAGGATCAATTCCGGGTCTCTGACAATTTTAGGCAGCAACATTATGGCCATTGTACTGCCCCAATAGCCTTGAACTGAATTAAAACATACAGTAGCTGTAAAGGGGGCATAGTGTCACTTAGAGATTTAAGACTGAAAATGGATAGTTTCTTTTTTTAGTAACCAAAGTTATCAGCGTATAATTTTTTGTGTGTTGGAAAATAAAATGTAGTGGTACAGCTGGTGGACTTGCTGCCTCACACGCCAGAGATCTGTGTTCGATCCTGTTCTCGGGCACTGTCTGTGTTGAATTTGCACATTCTCCCTGCAAGCGGTGGGTTTCCCACTCCCACATTCCCAAAGACACAAATGCTGGAGAAACTCAGCAGGTGAGGCAGCATCTATTGAAACATAGAAATTAGGTGAAGGAGGAGGCCATTCGACCCTTCGAGCCAGCACCGCCATTCATTGTGATCATGGCTGATCGTCCACTATCAATAACCCGTGCCTGCCTTCTCCCCATATCCCTTGACTCCACTAGCCCCTAGAGCTCTATTCAACTCTGTCTTTAATCCATCCAGTGATTTGGCCTCCACTGCCCTCTGTGGCAGGGAATTCCATAAATTCACAACTCTCTGGGTGAAAAGGTTTTTTTCTCACCTCAGTCTTAAATTACCTCCCCTTTATTCTAAGACTGTGGCCCCTGGTTCTGGAGACTATGGAACGAAGGAAATAGGCGACATTTCGGGTCGAGTCCCTTCTTCAGACTGATGGGGGGGGCGGGAAGAAGCAGAGACAGTGGACTGAGGGTGACCTAGGAAGCGGATAGAGCAGGGGACTACCTGAAATTTGAGGTCAATGTTCATGCCGCTGGGGTGTAAACTGCCCAAGCAAAATATGAGGTGCTGCTCCTCCAATTTACGCTGGGCCTCACTCTGGCCATGGAGGAGGCCCAGGGCAGAAAGGTTGGATTAGGAATGGGAGGGGGAGTTGAAGTGCTGAGCAACCGAGAGATCAGGTGGGATCTCGTTGGTAGACAAAGTTGGAGAAAATCAGTGGGTGAGGCAGCATCTGTGGAGCGAAGGAATAGGCGACGTTTCGGGTCGAGACCCTTCTTCAGACTGATGTTGGGAGAGATGGGGGGCGGGAGAAGAAAGGAAGTGGTGGAGACAGTAGGCTGTGGGAGAGCTGTTAATAGGAGGGAGAAAGCAAGGTCTACCTGAAATTGGAGAAGCTAATGTTCATACCGCTGGGGCGTAAACTACCCAAGCAAAATATGAGGTGCTGTTCCTCCAAATTGCGTTGGACCTCACTCTGACCATGGAGGAGGCCCAGGACTGAACGGTAAGATTCGGAATGGGATGGGGAGTTGAAGTGCTGAGCCACCGGGAGATCAGGTTGGTTATTGCGAACTGAGTGGAGGTGTTGTGCAAAGCGATCACCAAGCCTGCGCTTGGTCTCGCTGAGGTTGATCATGCGCTGAATAACCACATTTTTGTTTGGAAGTGGAAAGAGATAATAGAGATTGCATTCATAGCAACGTGTAAAAAGAGATGAGATACAGTATTATAATTTTGCTGCATGTCATTGTGGTATATATCATTTCTTGATTGGCGAATATGTTTAGTTTGCGACTTTATTTGAAGCAGAAATAATATGTGAATCCTTCTTTGACCATAATTCCAACTGGTACCTACGCACTTCATCCGAGCACATTATCGCTTAAACGACCACCTAAACTGTCATTTGGCAACCTAAAAAGCTGCCAAGGTTGCCCGGCTGGCAACAGGGAAAAAAGTTAAGCGAGAGCCCTGAAGGGGTAGGCCATTTAGGACTGAGATGAGGAAAGACTTTTTCACCCAGAGAGTTGTGTATCTGTGAAATTCACTGCCACAGAAGGCAGTGGAGGCCAATTCAGTGGATGTTTTCAAGAGTTGGATTTAGGGGGGGAAAGCTGGAACGGGCTACTGATTTTAGATTTATTGAATGGCGCTTCTTGCTCGAAGATCCGAATGGCCTACTCCTGCACCTATTTTCTATGTCTAAGAGCCCCCTTTCTGATCAGAACTGACTAGTCCATTGACTAGTTATCCATTGGAAAGTGATATGTGTAAAATTTCATTTTTCATCCACTGTCACAGATTCTTCTGTTACTATTTCAGGGAATCCCCTACCAGCATGTTTTTATTTATTTATTTATATATTTTTTAGAAGCCATGTACAGTAGTATAAACCGCAGCATATTACAAAATACATTTTGTGTACAACTTCTATTTTAAATTTAACAAGAAAGTGGAAGAACAAGAAAAATAAAGCGTGAAGGAAGTAGTGATGTGTAAACCCCTAGACTACCAGATGTGCAGTCCAGGGGTGAACAAGTGACAGCCTATAGAAAAATAGAGACAAAAACCCATAAAATAATGGAAGAGAAAAGAAAAAGAAAGAAAAAAAAGGAACCCTTATGTGTGGATATAGTTCAAGTGAGTTCATTGTCATGTGTCCCTGATAGGACAATAATGGACTGGGCAGGGTTTACTACTTTTTGAAGTATTTTCCGCTCCAGGGCGCTCAAGTTGCCGAACCAAGCCACGATGCAACCAGTCAGCAAGCTCTCTATTGTGCACCTGTAGAAGTTAGAGAGAGTCCTCCTTGACAAACCAATATACCTGCTTCATATCTCACCACACCCCTCGCCCAATTCGTGAATCGGTTTATTTCCAGAGTTGTGTTGCACTGTACTATACTTGTAATGAATCAATAAAAGGAGACAATGTCTTTAAAAATTGTACTGATTTTCCTGCTAAGACGAGTCTCATATCTTCAAGATGTAGCGTCTCAGACATGCTTGTGATCCACATTTTAAGCGTTGGGGTGGATGCATTTTCCAAAATTTAAGTATACGTTTTTTGCCATTATCAGACTTTAGTTAATGAAACGTCTTTGAAATATTGATAACAGGCATCTGGTGTTCCAAAAATAATATATTCTATATGGGGGTCCAGTTGTGTTTTTAATAATTTTGTGAAGATTTCCAAAATTTATGGAGTTTTATGCAGGAGGCGAAGGAGTGTGTTATAGTTGCTTCTTGAGATAAACATTTGTCACAGATGGGGGATACATTTGGAAACATTTTGTTCAGTTTAGTTTTAGAGTAATATATATGTAATATTTTTAATTGGATTAGAATATGTTACATTAATCGAACAGTTATGTACATAGAAAATATATTTATCCCATCTGTCTTTGGGAATGGTATGTTTTTTCCATTAGCTATGGACCAATCCTCACCAATCTATATAGCAGATGAAGTTATCCACGACGTATTAATAGAAGCAATCACCACATAGTCCACATGGAGACAACATTACAGATTTTATATTGAAGAATTGCGATCTACCCGAAGGACATGCCCTCTCATATTCTTCACTCTACCATTGAATGAATGAAAGATATGCAAAAATGTAACGATGATAAAGGAAACAGGCCATTGTTAGCTGTTTGTAGGGTGAAAACGGGCACGTGCCCTCAGGGTAGGCAAGGTAGGCACTGCCTACCCTGACTAAAATTATAACATGGTAATAACTAAATATAAATAGTAAAGGCATGGGAGAATTAAGCCTATGTAAGAGATCGATCTCTTAGGTAGGCATAATTCTCCATGCCTTTCATCTGCAGCGCTTGTAACACGGGAAGCTTTGTGCAACCCACGTGCCATCAGCGCTGCCTGAAGCCGTCAATGATAATCGGGGCTGAAGGCAGCAGTAATTCTGTCTTTGCAGCACTGCGCATGCACTTCGGTCTACTTGCCATGCGCAGAGCAAGTTTCTTGGTGGGGTTTTCAAATATGGCTTGTCAATATTTTAAATGTATGTTAGGTAACAAAGAGAGAAGAATGGAGCTTGTGTACCAATAATGTGGTAAGTACATTTTGTGCTTATGTTTTTAAATACTGTATTTCCCGGGGTATGGGGGGGGGAGATCTCCTTTCACAGTGTTTGGGGAGTCTGGCCCGGGGTAAGGTTGTGGGGAGGGCACGAATGCTATGAATGAGGGGATTGGGATAATGCCACTTGCGACGCGCCTTGCACGGAGGCGTGGAATGCCGCCACATTGAGGGGGGGGGGGGAGAGAGAAGTAGCTCGGGTGGCTGAGCGGCCGCCGGGCCGGACAGCGGAACCAGCCGACTCCTTAGCTCCTTCTGCCGGTCCCCGCTCACCTCTGGCAGCTCTCCGTCTACAAACCATTCTCCTGCCGCTCGCTGGCCTCACTCATGTCCTTAAATTCCGACAGCGCGATTGAGGTTACTCGGCTGTGGGAATTTAAGGATTTGCAGGAAGCCGCTGACATGAGCAAAGTCGGTGAACGGCAGGTGACAGGTGTTCCGACGGAGAGCACTGCCAGAGGTGAGCGGGCCGGCTGAAGGCGCTGAAGTGGCGGCCAGTTCTGCTGTCGGGTACCGGCGGCAGCTCATAGCTACCCGAGCTGCTTCTATCCCCAGCTACAGTGCGGGTGCTTTGTGCCCGGAAAGCTGCGGCAGCAGTGAGTGAGTAAGTTTCTGGCATTATCCCCGACACCCTCCTTGTCAACACTCGTGCCCTCCCCACAACTTTACCCCTGACACAGACTCTCCACACGCTGTGAAAGGAACTGTTCCCCCAATTGGTCTAGGACTAGGAAGCCTTGGGCAAATTGAAATGTCACTTTTTATTTATTTATTTATTTAACGGAGCGAACAATCTGTGCATGCGCGGTTAATTTTTTTTAGTGGACTGAGTGCCTACCCTGAGTAATTACTCACGGCACGTGCCTGGGTGAAAATGAGAAGCTAGTGCGACTTGGGTGGGGGAGGGATATAGAGAGGGGGAATGCCAGGGCTACCTGAAGTGGGAGAAATCAATATTCATACCACTGAGCTGTAAGCTGCCCAAGTGAAATATAAGATGCTGTTCCTCCAATTTGCGTTTAGCCTCACTCTGACAATGGAGGAGACCGAGGAAAGAGAGGTCTGTAGGAATGAGAAGGCAAATTAAAGTGTCCAGCACCTAGGAGATCAGGTTGGTTCACGCAGGCTGAGCGAAAGTGATCTGCGAAACGATCGCCCAGTCTGCGTTTGGTCTCACTGATGTATAAGAGTCCACATCTTGAACAACGGGATATAGTAGATGAGGTTGGAGGAGGTGCAAGTGAACCTCTGCCTAACCTGAAAGGACTGTCAGGGTCCCTGGACAGAGTCGAGGGAGGAGGCATAGCGACAGGTGTTGCATCTTCTGCAGTTACCAGGGAAGGTACCTGGGGAGGGGGTGGGAAGGGATGAGTTAACGAGGGAGTTGTGGAGGGAACAGTCTCTGCAGAAATCAGAAAGGAGTGGAGATGGGAAAATGTTACTATCACATGGGATCCCGTTGAAATTTTAGAGGATTATGTGTTGTATGCGATGGCTGATGGGGTGGAAGGTAAGGACTCGGGGGACTGTCTCTGTTGCGACTAGGGGGAGCAAGGGTGGAGCTACGGGATACCGAGGAGACACAGGAGGAAGTGGCGGCGCTGCCTGGCAGCTGCCGTCCTACTTTTTTCTTTTTTTTCTTGTGTCTGTTTAAGTTAAAATTTTGGTTTATTAGGCTGTGTATGTGTGGGGGAGGGGGGGTTGGGTGGGAGAAACAGGGTTTTTAGTCTCTCCCTTCGGGGGGGGGGGGGGCGACTTTTCTTGTCGTGTCCACCGTCTCCGTCTGTGCTGAGGCCTAATGGCATAGCTGGCGGCCTCGGAGCTGTGGTGGCGTTCCACCATTCCAGCGGCGGTAGCGGTCGGCCTTCAGAGCTGTGGTGCTCCAGCGTTCCAGCGGCGACCCGGCTTCAGAGCTGCAGTGCTCCAGCGGCGGTCCAGTGGTGGCGTTCCAGCGGCGACCCGTCTTCAGAGCTGCGGTGCTCCAGCGTTCTAGCGGCGGACCCTGCTTTAGAGCTGTGGCGGTGTTCCAGCATTCCGGTGGCGGCAGCCCGGCTTCGGAGGCTCGGCAGCAGGTCTAGTGGAGAACAACATCGGAGGCCTGGATCGCCTCAGCGCAGAGGAAGAACAAGGAGGGAAGAAGACAAAGACTTTTAAGACTTTTGCCTTCCACCACAGTGAGGAGGTGCTTGGTGAACTCACTGTGGTGGATGTTAAATATGTGTTTATTGTGTGTTTTATTATATGTTATGACTGCAAGGCAACAAAATTTTGTTCAGACTGAAAGGTCTGAATGACAGTAAAGGATACTTTGACTTTGACGTTTGAGGGCCTCATCTATGATGGGAGAGGGGAACCCCCGTTTCCTGAAGAGTGAGGATATCTCGGATGTTGTGACACACAGCTGACAGTGCTATGTATGATAAAAGGACTAGAGCTACCTTATTGGTTGCATGTTTATGTAATGTCAACATTATTTATGTAATGTCAACAATGATGTATCATCCAATGCTAATCAAGGTACAATTTGATGCTCCTCTTTCAGAAAAATGCAAAACGAAAGTAGGATGAGGGAAGCTTTCGTTGAGGAATTGCTGTAAAAAAACTTAAAAGAGGGGAAGGCGGGAACGCTGCAGGATATGAGGAGACATGATGAAATGCATAGTTTTTCAGGAGCAGATTAAGTGTGCGCATGATGTCTTTCTGTGGTTTTGTTACTCTTCTATTTAGTGTTTACCTGTTTGATTGGATCCAACATCGAGTTTCCTCATCTTTAAAGATTACTGTTAGATAGTATTTGTTGGAGTGGTTACCAAAGAAGCAGGAGGTTAACATAGAACCATAGAAACATAGAAATTAGGTGCAGGAGTAGGCCATTCAGCCCTTCGAGCCTGCACCGCCATTCAATATGATCATGGCTGATCATCCAACTCAGTATCCCGTACCTGCCTTCTCTCCATACCCTCTGATCCCCTTAGCCACAAGGGCCACATCCAACTCACTCTTAAATATAGCCAATGAACTGGCCTCAACTACCCTCTGTGGCAGAGAGTTCCAGAGACTCACCACTCTCTGTGTGAAAAAAGTCTTTCTCATCTCGGTCTTAAAGGATTTCCCCCTTATCCTTAAGCTGTGACCCCTTATCCTGGACTTCCCCAACATCGGGAACAATCTTCCTGCATCTAGCCTGTCCAACCCCTTAAGAATTTTGTAAGTTTCTATAAGATCCCCTCTCAATCTCCTAAATTCCAGAGAGTATAAACCGAGTCTATCCAGTCTTTCTTCATAAGACAGTCCTGACATCCCAGGAATCAGTCTGGTGAACCTTCTCTGCACTCCCTCTATGGCAATAATGTCCTTCCTCAGATTTGGAGACCAAAACTGTACGCAATACTCCAGGTGTGGTCTCACCAAGACCCTGTACAACTGAAGTAGAACCTCCCTGCTCCTGTACTCAAAGTTTCACAGTGGTATGGATGATTATCAGAAGGTTTGTCAACACTCAGTGTTTCTGTTTATGCATGAAAAATGCCCACTTGGAGGAACTACTATCATGCTTGCTAATCTTGCATTTATTTGGCGGTGTATGAAATCATGATCTTTTAATGAGAAAATGTGATATGTTCAGATCTTCAGTATTTTTCTCCTTCCATGAAATGAAAAAGCACTAGTAATTAGGCTATCCAAATAGCTAAGTTAGTAAAGGGCTTTTAAAATGTTTGTATTAGAATGTTAAATTTGTATTAACAGTATTATTTGTATTAAATTATTTGTAATAGAGATTTATCAAAACGTATTTATCGAAACGTCACCTATTCCTTCGCTCCAAAGATGCTACCTCACCCGCGGAGTTTCTCCATGATTTATGTCTACCATAAACTATTAAAGTTCAGATTACTGATTTTTGGTTGTATTACTGTTGATGTCTCTTTGCCCAATGCCCTTTGAGCTATTTTTGTTTTATATGTTTGATGTCGTAGACATCGCTAATTAGCTCCTGAACTATATGCTTATAAGTGCGTATTGGCTGGTTTGAGTTGGTACACCAGAATTCCTTCCATAAAGAACATTAGTTCGTCCCCTAAGATCTTGGGGATATATCTACCTTGATGCTCTTCAAGAGCCCCAGTACCACCAACCGCTTAATCTCAAACTGCCTTGCGTATTGACATTGTCACCATTGATCTCGCTACCTCCATGTCCGTCTCCCTGGTGAAAATGGATGCAGCGTGCTTGTTTAATACCTCACCTACATCCCCAGACACCATCAGAAATTCCTTCCTTTATCCTTGAACAGTCCCAGCTTCTCCCTGGTTATGCTCTTGTTTTTAATATGGACATAAAAAGTTTGATGTTTTTAATATGGACATAAAAAGTTTGATATTTTAATTCTACTCGCCAAAGCTATTTTGTGGTCCCTTTTGGCCCTCCTAATCGCCTGCTTGAGTTCTATAGTCCTTTCTTTATCTTCAAAGGTCCTGTCTAATTCCATCCTCTTAAACGTGCCTCTCCAATTAGTTGCATCCTGATCTGTGAAGTCTCACCTAGTTTGGCTTGAAAACGTGAATTATATTGATTTATCCCTTAAAAAAATGCAGGGCCTGCTGGCTTATCAGAACATTATATCAAACATTATTTTAAAGTAATTTCAGTAGCAGGATTGCTGATTCATTGAACTCTCAGATAAGGTCCTTAATAGCAAAATGTGTTTAACTGCACTTTATTTTTCTTCCTCATCAAGAACATAATTCTTCGTTCCTTTGTGACCAAAACTCTAAAGAGTTTTCCTGCTTTAAAAAAAAAAAATTACATTTACCAAGAAGTAAGAGAGCAGAAAATTTAGTTCTCCTGTTGCTTGCTCTCTGAGGACTGCATCTGTAAAATAATCCTAAAAGTCATACATATTTTAGTGATGTTGCCACAGGAAGAGAAAATGCTGCCTTACCGAGAGGAAAATTGAATTTTCTTAAATTTGTTATGCCATTTAATTATTTTGAATTTAACCCTCTGGTTTCATTTGAGCCTGTGTCACACTGATCTACATTGTATTTAAAAATACAATTGTTAAACATCCTACACAGTAAGAATCCCGGGTGATATGTTTTGCTTCGTTTAGCTTTGAAATTTCTACTGATTTGTGTCCCCAGATTGGGAATTATGTGGCCAAGACTCTTATTCCAGATCGTTGTACGGTCAGCCTTGACTCTTTAGACTTCAGAGATACAACATGGAATTAGGCCCTTCCATGTTCGTGCATCATCCAGTACACTGCCACTATCCAACACACTAGGTACAATTTGTATTTACGGAAGCCAATTAACCAACAATCATGTATGTCTTTGGAGCCCAGAGCACCCGGAGAAACCCCATGCGGTCACAGGGAGAAATTACGAACTTCATACAGGAAGTTTTTTTAACATCCACATATCCGTAACGATGCATGTATGTGTTAGGAAAGATGCCTTTGAATCTGTAAACAACAAAGAATGCTTTTGTGCAAAAATGTACAGGGACATTTTCATTTTTGGTTATTCCTCTGGAGCTCTGGATGATTCCTTTTATCATTTGCATGTGAATGGGACAAGTAAATCTGCATGTAAAGTATTTGTACCTCCAGTGAGCCTTGCCATGCAGTGAATTGTGCTCTTTGCAAATTATGTCTTTTGGTTGGTGAAGGCGGTTTTGAATATTGGCCATCAGCACACGTGACTTTGCGGAAGTAAATTGCAGAATTCATACAAAAGGTGGTAGGTGTATGGGACGAACTGCTGGAATAGATGGTCGACGCAGGTACTATCGCAACGTTTAAGAAACATTTGGACAGGTACATGGATAGGACAGGTTTAGAGGTATATGGGCCAAATGCAGGTAGGTGGGGTGAGTGTAGATGGGACATGTTGGCTGGTGTGAACAATTTGGGCTGAAGGGCCTGTTTCCAAACTGTAAGAGGCTTAAGAAAAGATTGTCATTACTTGCACAAAATCATAATTATGGTTCAATGTGGCAGCTTAGAGGACTTTACCTGCATTCCTATCAAATTAAAATGAATAATCTCCTGGCATTTTCAGGTTAGCTAAATTGGCTGGGTTGGCCTGACATCTTTCTCTATGGCTGTAGAATTCATCGTATAAGTTGGTGGGAGTCCTCCTTTTGGGTTTAGGATTTTGATGTCATTGGTGTATGTTTGCAAATTTACACTAAGATCTGAGCAAATGGCTAAACTTCCTCTAATGGGATATGTATCAGTGCTGGAAGAGGCCCAAGAATTATTTCCTATGTGGATTGAGTTATTTCCTTGTGGACCAGGAGCAGCAGCCACACGTTGTAAGGAAACTAGTTATCAATGCTTCTCCTTCCTTGACCACTATCCATTGGCAGTCTCAATTTTTAGCCTACATTGTGACTTTGCAGAACTGTTCATCTTGGTTTGGTGGTCTGCTTCTGCCTCCTAGGACAAAGATGGGTATCAACATCCTGGCAGGCAGGTTTGCTAATGCTATGCGGGTGGGTTTAAATTAGATTGGCAGGGGCGGTGGGATCTCATGCAGGACACAGATGAGAGGTCAAAAGTTGATATGGAGGATGGTGAGAGAAAGGTTAGTGGACAGAATAGACAGGTGCAAGGCGGAGAGCGAGGAAGTAAGGTTGGTTTAAACTGCACGTATTTTAATGCAAGGGGCCTGACGGGTAAGGCAAATGAGCTTAGGGCATGGATATGTACATGTGACTGGGACGTTGTAGCCATTACTGAAACCTGGCTAAGGGAGGGGCAGGACTGAACGGCCAATGTTCCAGGGTACAAGAGCTTCATGAGAGGGTAAAAGAGGAGGGGGGGATTGCATTATTGGCTAAGGAGGATGTCACCGCAATGGTCAGAGGTGACATTACGGATGGTTCGTCTAGTGAGGCTATATGGGTGGTGCTGAGGAACAAGAAAGGGGTGATCACCTTACGGCAGACCCCCAAATAGTCAACCGGAGTTAGAAATACAAATATGCCAGGAGATTGCAGACAGCTGCAGGTCAAATAAGGTTGTTGTAGGGGATTTTAACTTTCCCAATATTAACTGCGAAAACTATAGTGTGAAGGGTTCAGATGGGGTGCAATTTCTCAAAAGTGTTCAGGAGAGTTTTATCCAGCAGTATGTGGAGGCCCCCACACGTGAGAGGGCAACACTGGATCTGGTATTGGGAAATTGGGAAGGGCAATTGAATTAAATGTTCGTGGAGGAGCCTTTTGGGACCAGTGACCACTGTTCAATTAGATTTAAGATAGTTATGAATGGGGACAGAGAGGGCCTATGTGTTAAAATGCTCAATTGGGGTAAGGCCAACTTTGAGGATACGAGAGGTCTCGCTCAAGTTGATTGGACCAGGTTATTTTAAGGGGAAAGGAACATCAGCCAAGTGCAATGTTTTCAAGTGTGATGATATGTACGCCCCTGTTAGAGTGAAGGGCAAGACAGACAAACGTAAGGAAGCTTGGCTGATGAGGAAATTTGAGACATTGGTCAAGAATAAAAAGGATGCATGGGACAGGTATAGACAACTGTGATTGAGTGCATCCCTGGAGGAGTTTCGGGAACAAAGGAGTAAACTAAAAAAGGTAATCAGAATGGCAAAAAGGCGCCAGGAGATAGCTCTGGCAGAGAGCATGGAGGACATTCCCAAGAGATTTTATAAATACATAAGGGGGAAAAGGGTAACCAGAGAGGGAGTGGGACCCCTCAGGAATCAAAGCGGTCACCTCTGTGTAGAACCACAGGAAATGGACAAGGTCCTCAATGAGTATTTCACCTCTGTATTTACTGAGGAGAAAGACGGGAGGGCAGAGGAATTTGGGACAGTCACTGGAAGTGTCTTGAGAGCAGTCAGGGTTATGGTGGAAGAGATGCTGAAGGCACTGTCGTGTATGAAGGTAGACGTATCTCCAGGGCCTGATCAGATATATCACAGACATTGTGGGAAACTAGAGAAGAAATTGCCGGAGCCCTGGGTTGAGATTTACGAGTTGTTATTAAATACAGGAGAGGTGGCGAACAACTGGAGGGTGGCGAATGTTGTGCCTTTGTATGAGAAGGGCTGCAGGGAAATTGCTGGGAACGATGGGCCGGTGAGCTTAACATCTGTAGTTGGTGTGTTACTAGTGTGTATTATGAGGGATAGGATATACAAGTTTTTGGATGGACTAGGGCTGATTAGGAATAGTTAGCATGGTTTTGTACGAGGGAGGTAGACACAGGAGTAACTCGGCGGGATGGGCAGCATCACTGGAGAGAAGGAATGGGCGACGTTTCGGGTTGAGACCCTTCTAAAGACTTTGAGGGTTGAGACCCTTCTTCAGACGTGGGTGGTTTTGTCTCACATCTGAGTTTTTTGAAGATGTGACCAAAAAGGTAGATGAGGGCAGGCCTGTAGATGTGTACATGGATTCAGTAAGGCATTTGACACGGTTCTCCATGGTAGGCTGCTCTAGAAGGTTAGTTAGATCGCATGGGATCTTTAATTTTAACTAAAAATCAATTTAATGGATAGTTTATTCATTTTATTCTAGTAAGTATACATTATATTATGGAAAACTTTTGTTTACATGCATACCTTAATCCAAAATAAAAATGTATGCAATTTTTATCGACTTTTACAATGAAATACAATTGTTTTTAACAAGGGGTACAAGATGCTTATGAAAATTACAAAGGGGTACATGGGTATCAAAACTTTGAGAATCAGTGGTCTAAGGCAAACTCAGACTGGAAACATTCAGCTGGTCATGCAGCATTTGTGGAAAAGAAACAATTGACTTTTTATGTCCAAGACATGTCATCAGAATTTGAGAAAGAGAGAAAACAAGTAGATTTTCAGCCATAGAGAAGGTGGGTAAGAGTTGGTAGAACAAAGGGAATATCCTTGATAAATTGAAACCAAATGAGTTAATGTAGCAAGTACATGTATGTTTTGTTCTGTATAATCTGGTGTTAACAGTAACTTTGAAGAGTACTCCCAGCAGCACAGACCAAAGATCCTATAGTGGAGCAAGATAGGCCACTCCTGCGAAATGCAATGGGCTGACGTGTAGTACGCAACGGAGCGGAACATGGGCATTTTTTTCCGTCCATTTCATTACCCGGAACCTACCCGACCCGACTGGCAGTATAATCAACGGGGGGCACAGTTTGTGTGTGTGATATAGGGCTAGATTCATAATTCTGTTCGTTCATAATTCCACTCTAGGATCTTTGGCACAGACCATGCCAATTGTAAAAGGAAAATGAAGCTAAATATATGATCAGCTTCTTTCTGTCTCTTTATCAGGACTTGCCATTTCTGCCTGTCTTGTGGAAATTTGAAATAACAGCAGAAAATGGCATGTCTTTGGGGTAAGGGATCCAGTTATCACTTCCCAAAAGCCCCCTAAAGATATAATTGCCCCCTACTCCCGGGAACAGAATCTTGCTTTTTGCATGTGGGATGGGTGAGCTGGACAGAGAATTGGCTTAATGGAAGGAAGCAGAGGGTGACGGTGGAAGGTTTGTGTGTCTGTCTGTCAGACTGGAGACCTGAAAATCGTGGTGTGTGTTGGGGATCGATGTTTAACTAGTTGCTGCTTGTGGTTTATGTCAACGACTGGGATGAGAATGTCGAAGGTATGATTAGTAAGTGTGCAGATGACACTAAGGTGGGTGGTATCATAGGTATTGAGAAGATGGTTTCCACATTACCACAGGACCTTGATCAGTTGGGCAAGCGGGCTGAGAAATAGTAAATTGAGTTTAATGCAGTTAAGTGCAAGGTGTTGCATTTTGGGAACCCACACCAGGGCAGAACCTTCCCAGTGAATGGCCAGGCCATGAGGAGCCTTGGAGTGCAGGTACATGATTCCTTGAACATGGCATCACAGGCAGATAGGGTGGTCCCCCACAGCCATCCGGTTATTAAACCTGGCTCGGACAAAACTCTGAACATTAATAATCCATTGTCTGTTGTTTGCACTTTATCAGTTTATTTATTCATGGGTGTATTTACATATATAATGGTATATGGACACACCGATCTGTTTTGTAGTCAATGCCTACTATGCTTTGCTGTGCTGAAGCAAAGCAAGAATCCCTATCAGG
The DNA here is from genome assembly GCA_035221665.1 of Okamejei kenojei. Taxonomy (NCBI): domain Eukaryota; kingdom Metazoa; phylum Chordata; class Chondrichthyes; order Rajiformes; family Rajidae; genus Okamejei; species Okamejei kenojei. Next base: position 168,087,038 of record CM069131.1, on the reverse strand, counting down.
GACACATGACAATAAACTCATATGACTTGACTTGGTCAAGAAGCCTGTTGGTACATTGGCCTTCATCAGTCAGCGTAGTGAATATAAAAGTTGTAGATGTACAAGATGTTGGTGAGGCTTCATTTGGAGTATTGTCCTCGGTTTTGGTCACCCTGCGAGTGGATGGATGTTGTTAAGCTAGAAAGAGTGCAAGTTTTGAGGATGCTGTCCGACTTAAGGGCCTCAATTGGAGTTTGGGCAGTCTAGGACTTTATTCCTTGGAGTGCAAGAGGATGAGAGATGATCTTATGGAGTTGTATAAGATCATGAGAGGCATATATAGGGTAGATACCCAGTCTTTTACCCAGAGTACGGGAATCAAGAATAAGGTAAGAGGGGAAAGGAAGCTGAGAGGCAACCTTTTTCTGCATAGGGGATGGTGGGTATATGGAATGAGCTGCCATTGGATATAGTTGAGGCAGGTACATGGATATAGGCCAAACACAGGAGGATGAGAGATGATCGTATGGAGGTGTATAACTATTCCTTTGGACAGGTGCATGGATAGGACAAGCTTAGAGGGATATGGGCCAAATGCAGGTAGGTGGGACTAGTGTAGATGAGGCATCTTGGATGGCATGGACAAGTTGGGTTAAAGGGCTTATTTCCGTACTGTATGACTCTATGACTTTGAGTCTAGTTAGTATTTCAAAATTGCACTGTGTGTATCAAGGCGCTCTTTCCATTTCCTTTGCTGCCTTTGTCAACCTTTGCTGCCATGAGGTATACACGTGCTTTTCTAAAAAATTGACTTGCACCCAGTGCTTTATCTGTGGTGCCTTGTGGCCTGTGTATATGTAAACAGAAGTAGATTTAAAATTTACCTTTTAAGCAGAACCATATAGATCACTTTAACCATGGCAGAACACTCTTTTCTAAATGCAGTTGGCCAATGGACTCTGCCCTCATGATTTTGTTGGTTAGAACTGGAAGGGGGAGAATAGAAACCACCAGACTTATTTGTACTGGGAACTTTTTAAAGCTTTTAGTTCCTTGTATAATTTGACTTGTTGTGAAATGTGCCTTAAGAATTAGTCATAGATTACAAGCATATGGTACAACATAATATAACCTTAGAAATTAAATGGCTCAGAACCGGGTGACGGATGGGTAAAGATATTAAATAGGTATATCTCTCCTAATTTATTTTCTTTCTATTTTCTCTTTTCTTTTCAATCTCTTTAGCTTCTTATCTCTGCTTTTTGTCTCTCTCACTATTCGTTTCTACTCTCTTGTCTATCTATCTTGACACTTTCTATTTTCCTCTTCTTATCACTGCTCTTTTATTACTAAATTAAAAATATGAAGTTGTACAAGAATGGTAACGTATGTATGCATCAGGTACTTAGGTACCATGTTACTGTACTTCTAACAACAATAAATTAAAAAAAAATTAAAATAAAAAAAAAGAATTAGTCATAGAGTGATACACTGGAAAGAGGCCCTTCGGTCCAACTTTCCCACACGCCAACATGTTCCACCTACCCGCGTTTGGACCATATCCCTCCAAACCTGTCCTGTCCATGTACCTGTCTAACTGTTTCTTAAATGTTGGGATAGTCCCAGCCTCGACTACCTCCTCTTGCAGCTTGATCCATACACCCACACCCTTTGTGTGAAAAAAATATTGACTCACAAATTGTTAACTTTATTTGATGGTTCTTCATACACAGAATTTGTTAAAGTATGATGTTTTGTGTTTCAAGTATGAAATCCTAGATATTTTAATTTGAAAGGGAGATCAAATTTACATGCCTGTATTGGGCTTGTACCCCTTTAATTAGTACTGAATATATATTCTCTGTTGCCTTCAGTAAAACATGGAGACAACATAATTTGTTTTATCTGCCAGCCATAACAATTACAAGGGTATTTAATAAAATAATGTGTTCTGAGAAGCTGCTTTTTTTTCTGCACCACTGTTCAGTTAGGATAAATCCTAAATTGATGTGCATATCTGTTTTCTTCTTGCTATGGTACTGAGAGAGCTGAGTTTTGACTGATTATACCAATCTTTGTTTTGTTTGTCCTCTTTTTAAGAGAAGCAATTCTCTTTCCCTTGCAGATTTCTTCCTCCTTACGAGGCAGAGCACAGTTTAATGCAGAAAATTAATGATGCTGCACTTGTTAGTGTACAAGTGGACCAAAGGGATTATGGTTAATGTGTGTATTACAAGGTAATCGTGAATGAGGAGGACCATTTTGTGTAAATGTACGCACTCACCAAACATGGAGGCACCACTTTCAATACCCAACACACCACTCCATTGCAGCAATGGATCTTCACTTCAGTGTTCAATCAACTTCTTTAGCTTGTTGACTAGTCTGCTTATTGTAGACAATTTCCCATTGTCAATCCTGTATTCCTAACATATACCCTCTTATTTTTCCTAAATTGTTTGCCTTCTGCAACAAAAAAAAATCGCCGTGGAACTCGAAAACTTTTAAATTATATCCTCCTGATATTTTATCCTATTCCTTTGAGAAAACCACCTCTATCTTCACTTGTTTTCCATTAACATCTGCTTATTTTACCGTTTAAACTTACTCTGTTGCGAGCAGTATCAATAAAATAAACAGTATCGGTACTATCTGGCCCTTTTTTTGTATTGGCTTTTTTGGGGTGAAGACTTGTTTCTGTCTTGTCCACATGAATCTTCCAACACTTCAATGCACTTGCTTGCATTAAAATTTATCCCATTATGTCCTTAATTTGTGCGTGAGCTGTTAAATTCTGTTGCTGTGATGAAAAGAACGGTAATTTATTTGACAGTGCAATTGGCTGCTGATGTGATTGATAATAACTTGCATTTATAAAGCCTTGGTACGTAGACCACCTCCGAAGTATTTCACACAGGCACGGTTTGGTTGGGTGGGAAGAATAAATGTGTTGGTAGGTACAAGATCAGATTGAAAGGACAAGTTTCATGGAGGCTTGGAGAAGCAGAAAAAAGAAATTGTAAGATCAAGTCATTTTGAAGGAGAACTAATGATTCACATGTGGAATATGCCCAGGGGTTTGCAATTCAGGTAACATTAGCATGCCAGAGTAAAGATGGTGATATGAATTGGGGGGGGGGGGGGTGGGGTAAATGAACAACCTAGCTTTTCTGATCGCTGTTATTTTAAAATAAATACTATTTCAACATTGCTCATTACTCCAGATAGAAAACCCCAGCTGTTGAGTTTTAAGACCTTTGATTATATGGAGTTTGTAAAAAAATGTGAAGGGTGCATCCAATCTTGAAACAATATGTGCTTCAGAAACAGTGACTCGGTGATAATAAAATAAGTGGGCATCTCATCTGCTACTGTTGAATATTCCAGTCATTTTCTGTCCTGCTTCCTGCCTTCCACTTCCATTGTCTTGATCTCATTTAAAATTATTTTGCTCATATCTGAGCTTGAATCAAATCCTGTACATTCTTTGCCAAGCCTGGTCCTGTCACATTTGATTTCCCATACTTGTTTTTAAATTATTTTATGGCATGCCATTAATCTCTAGTACCATGGCCCAAGTATAATGTTTCTCCAATCTAGCCTATTCTCTTGATTATTAATTGTTTTAATTATGTCTGTTGTTCTCTAGTTTAGAGTTTAGAGAAACAGGCCCTTTGTCCCACCGAGTTTATGATCCCTGAAAAGCAACACCATCCTACCCACATACACTAGGGACAATTTACAATTTTACCAAGTCAATTAGCCGATAAACCCGTACATCTTTGGAGTGTGGGAGGAAACCGGAGCTCACGGAAAAAATCCACTTGGGTCACCGGTAGAACGTACAAACACGGGGAGAGCGTACAAACTCGTACAGCAGCACACGTAGTCAGGATCAAACTCGAGAGCGTACAGCAGCACACGTAATCAGGATCAAACCCGGTTCTGAGGCATTGTGAGGTAGCAGCTCTACCATTGTGCCGCCCTTGTGTGGTACCTTTTTGTCAGAGTCCTGTTCAAAGTGCATAAATGCCACGTCCACTATTTTCCAATATTATTTGCTGGTAACAATTTCAAGAAAGACTAACAGCTCCATCAGAAGTGATTTCGTACTTTTATAAATCCATGCCTGCTCCACGCAAACTTATTGTTATTTTCTCATCATTCTGTTAGCCATTCCTTAGTAATAGCTTCCAGCAATTTCCTTATTTCTGATGGTAATAAGCCCTAATCTTTTTAGCTTTCAGCCAAATTTTACTGACTATGTCCTTGGGAGGTTCCATGAACAATTAAACTCTACATGCATTTGCACAGAATTGCAAGTGCCTTTCTGATCTTTTGAGGTGCTCTAACAAAGAACATAATACATAAGCAAATCAGCAAATTATGTATTTTCCGTACTTTAAATGTCTAGTCAAGAGTGTTTTATGGTCGTATGTTAACGGAACAATTGCATTCTTTCTGGCAGCAGCACGATAGGTTTGTAAACACAGTACTCAATAGCTAATATAATAAACAAAACAATTTGTTTAAAAAGCGAGATTGTATAGGTATGCTCATAGATTAGAACAAGAATAAAATTATAATAATCTTCCAACATCAATGTGAATGGAATCTACCCTAGTTTCCCTGAAGTTGATTATCTTCACAGTGTTTGTTGCCTTTTACGAGATGACGCTTTTTGGAAAAAATTTCTGAACTGAAAATCACTCCAGTTCAGGATGCCAGTTCCCAACAGAACATCAGAGATCAAAGGATTAAACCAAGTTTAGATTGGATGCATTTCCCTTGGTTGAGATGTGGAATCACATAGAAACATAGAAATTAGATGCAGGAGCAGGCCATTCGGCCCTTTGAGCCTGCACCGCCATTCAATATGATCATGGCTGATCATCCAACTCAGTATCCTGTACCTGCCTTCTCTCCATACCCCCTGATCCCTTCAGCCATAAGGGCCACATCCAACACCCTTTTAAATACGGCCAACGAACTGGCGTCAACTACCTTCTGTGGCAGAGAATTCCACAGATTCACCACTCTCTGTGTGAAAAACGATTTTCTCATCTCGGTCCTAAAAGACTTCCCCCTTATCCTTAAACTGTGATCCCTTGTCCTGGACTTCCCCAACATCGGGAACAATCTTCATGCATCTAGCCTGTCCAACTCCTTAAGAATTTTGTAAGTCTCTATGAGATCACCCCTCAATCTTCTAAATTCCAGCGAGTACAAGCCGAGTCTATCCAGTCTTTCTTCATATGGAAGTCGTGCCATCCCAGGAATCAGTCTGGTGAACCTTCTCTGTACTCCCTCTATGGCAAGAATGTCTTTCCTCAGATTAGGAGACCAAAACTGTACGCAATACTCCAGGTGTGGCCTCACCAAGACCCTGTACAACTGCAGTAGAACCTCCCTGCTCTTGTACTCAAATCCTTTTGCTATGAATGCCAACATACACATTACCTGCCAAAAAACCCGTTGAACCGAGTGAATTAAAATTCTCAAAAAGAAAATGTACATTTTTATTTGGTGTCCATCAAGGAACGCTAATCAAGGGTTATTGTTACGAATGGGTGTTACCGTTGCCCAGCAGCTATTAAAAATGAGTATTGCTGTCTACAGAAAATTTAGATTTTGCCATTTGGCAGGATCTGCTGGTAATTTGAAGCTAGATGGGAATTTGTCCTTTGAGGAGTCTGAAAGGGGAGATCAGATGTAAAGGACTAGCCTAATCCTGCTTCTATTTGATGCTGGGTCTCAAACATATGATGTTGCTCAGCCCACTGAGTTCCTCCAGCTGATTATTTCCTGGTTTATATTCCTAGAGTCATAGAAACACGCCCTTCAGCCTAACTTCCCGTTGCCAACCAGGATGCCCGATCTACACGAGACCTACCTACCTCCGTTAGGCCCATATCCTTCTAAGCTTGTCCTATCCATGTACCTGTCCAAATGCACAAAAGAATAGTGTAACGCCGATCAGCGATGAATGAAATAAATTCCACGCCAGTTTTGTGAAGTGTGATGGCCAATGATTCCTATTTTATTACAAAGAAACAAAGTTACATGAAAATTAAGGGACAGAAGTTTCGGGGTAACGTGAGGGGGATCTTCTTTACTCAGAGGGTGGTGGCTGTGTGGAATGAGCTTCCAGCAGAAGTGGTGGAGGCAGGATCGATTTTAACATTTAAGACTAAAGTGGATAGGTATATGGACGTGAAGGGAATGGAGGGGTATGGTCTGAGTGCAGGTAGATGGGACTAGGGGAAAACAAATGGTCGGCACGGACTGGAAGGGCCGAGAGGGCCTGTTTCCGTGCTGTAATTGTTATATGGTTATATGGTACGCCTTTCAGCCCCTTGAACCTATAAATGGACAAATTGCAAATCCACATTATCCCAAGTGTCATCTGTATCTTGGTAGCACTGGCATCTTCCTTATGGTTGGTAATTTGGCATTTAAACTGTCTTAAAGAATGGGATAGTCATGGATTAAATCATGCAGATAGGTATGATCATTTACTGTTATTGTTTAACAACAACTTGATCTGCAGGGAAAACTATTTTAATACTGTTTGTTTACTCTTCGAGATGGGAAGCTTTTGAAAATATTTTTTAAACCAGGGTAATTAGATTCTAACTCTGGGGAATGAATCCCTCTTTTGAATATTCCTTTGGGATAGTGTAACATTTGATTTAGTCTTGTGAAGGTAATTGATCAGATTATTTTGGCACCATTTCTTCTTCATGTGGAGGATTGGGGGCGCCACAGATTGATCACAACATCTCAATTTGACTTACCTGCAATAGAGAGAGGCACATTTAGGAAAATTAGGAGAAAAAGGGCATTAGTGACAAATTATTGTATTCTCTTTCTCCATTATGATGATTTCATATTTATCCTGGCATCTCGGCTTTGGGCTTGAAGAGATGACACTGGTGGTCTCTGGATTAACCTGGTGGCCCAGTCTTTGCCTCTGTATGTGGGTGCAGTCCGTTGTTATCTGCAGGTAGGAAGTGGCACTGTGTCTCAGGCTTGCCCCAGCCACTCAATCTTGGCCTCGGGTAGAGGCACTGGCTGTTTAGGGTTTTTTTCCGGCACTCCAGTCTGGACCACATGGTGTGCTGGTGGTATTGGGTTTGTCCCAGTGGCTCTATCTTCCTTGAACCTGCGACAGGGGAACGTGACTTGCTGGGAGGTCTCCCACCTTCTGTCCAATCCTCTCTCTTGTTTTTTCCTCTTTCTCTCCAGCTTCTTTTCTCCCCTATGGGAGAAATGGCTGGGTTTGTTAGGGAGTAGGCTGATACAGTTCAAGTGGCCAACCAATATCAGTTAATTGGATGTCGATACTGGGTATTGGTCTGAAGAAGGGTTTCCTATTCCTAGAAACGTTGCCTATTTCCTTCGCTCCATAGATGCTGCCTCACCCGCTGACTTTCTCCAGCATTTTGGGGTATTGGGTATTGGTCTTTCCTGGTCAGTTAGCCAGTGAAGGGATTGGAGTGGCCTTCAAGCGAGGGTCGCTGTCACATTCTCTGTATAATTAAACATGTTGTTCTTCTTGATGAGAAATTTGATGGAGATGTGAAACATTGATGTACGATTTAACAAGGCAGACAAAGAAAAGCTGTTCTTATTAGCTGAGGACTAAGGGACACGGATGGAAGGTTTTGGGCTTTATTGTGCCATGAGTAAATATCAGTGAGTACTAACTGGTGATGGTGAACACTATCAGTAATCTATTACGAGCTTTGATGGACACTATTTATAAAAATACAAATGCAGAGCTAAAGGGATAGAGCAGAGTAATAGGATTGACTGGATTTCTGCAGTGAGTGAATGGACTCCAAGGACGATGCCTCGTTCAGTGCTCTGGGTGTGGGTATTCCTTTTTGTTTTGGCTAAGCTACAAGTAGCTTGTTCATCTTATCTTGAAATAAAGTTGCTCTTTATAAACAAGTTACTGGTTTGATAATTTAACAAGGGACTCGGATGAAATTATTGTTGGAGTTCTCATTAACTACACATCATCATCCATTGCCATTTCCACCCGTAGAAGGCTGAAATTTGACCTTGTGCTCTTGGTCTGTGATTTTGGTTGATAATAGTTTTATGCAAGCTATCGTGATGTCACTTCAAACAGTGGATCTGACTCAAAAGCTGCATTCAGTATCTCGGACCTTCCAGCAGATTTTTTTTCTTTCTTCCAACCTGCGTCATCTTTTGTCTCCCCTGTATCACTTCTCCTTTGTTCTTTGTTTCCTTTTGTTCTAAATATCTGTACAATTTTGAAGTAAAGTCATCATCCTGCCTTGTCTCTGCAATTTTTGCCTCGACTGCTGAGTATTTCCAACATTTTTTGCTCTTATTTCAGATTTTAAATATTTTGATTTCCTGTTTGATGGATTGCTGCCATTCCTTTGTTCCTTTGTTGGAATTTATTTTAAAGTTGCATCAAAAATACTTTGAGGAGGGGGGAGAATCTTGATCAATTCCCAGAAGAAGGGTAAAGTAACAAATATGTCCAAATTGAAGCATTCAGTTAAACTCCATACCATCCTGTTACCATTTCCATAAACAATCATGACCTTCAAATATTTGTGCTTTATTTCAAATCAATAACCAACTAAGAATGGTTGATAAAGTTAACAATCAATGTTTCAACTAAATGTCCATTTTCACTTGTGTCGCATTCCTATGAATCAATTCTTCCTGATAACAACAGCACCTCGTAACACATAATTTCATAAGGTTATCAAAAGAACAAAAGGACCTTCAGCTGAATGGCTTTTATTTAAACAATGGCCCAGCTATCAAAGAGTATAATACACAGCAAATATTGATGTTAATAATATTTTTTCAGCACCATTTGATGTTTGAATTTCATAAGGGGGTTCTCTCTCTCCCTGTATTGTCACAAGTGTATTTCGGGGAGCTGAAAATGGTGCACAGAATTTTAATGAGCCTGAAGTGCTACTTGTGCTGTGATTGCTGGTGCTTTGTGTGAAAATTGTCATTCCATTGGAAAGCTGAAGCTAAAGGTATTTCTGTAACTCCAGGCATTCTCCTCAAATACCTTTGTTGCACACAGCCCCTCCCTCAAGTATTGCACCTAGCATTTCAGCACAAATAATGTTGACTATGCGAGCAAACATAGAAACATAGAAAATAGGTGCAGGAGGAGGCCATTCGGCCCTTTGAGCCAGCACCGCCATTCATTGTGATCATGGCTGATCATCCCCAATCAATAACCCGTGCCTGCCTTCTCCCCACATCCCTTGACTCCACTAGCCCCTAGAGCTGTATCTAACTCTCTTAAATCCATCCAGTGACTTGGACTCCACTGCCCTCTATGGCAGGGAATTCCATAAATTCACAACTCTCTGGGTGAAAAAGTGTTTTCTCACCTCAGTCTTAAATGACCTTCCCTTCATTCTAAGACTGTGGCCCCTGGTTCTGGACTCGCCCAACATTGGGAACATTTTTTCCTGCATCTAGCTTGTCCAGTCCTATTATAATTTTATATGTTTCTATAAGATATCCTCTCATCCTTCTAAACTCCAGTGAATACAAGCCTAGTCTTTTCAATCTTTCCTCATATGACAGTCCCACCATCCCAGGGATCAATCTTGTGAACCCACGCTGCACTGCCTCAATCACAAGGATGTCCTTCCTCAAATTAGGAGACCAAAACTGTACACAATACTCCAAATGTGGTCTTGCCAGAGCCCTATACAACTGCAGAAGAACCTCTCTACTCCTGTACTGAAATCCTCTTGTTATGAAGGCCAACATTCCATTAGCTTTCTTCACTGCCTGCTGTACCTGCACGCCAACTTTTAGTGACCGGTGTACAAGGACGCCCAGGTCTTGCTGCACCTCCACCGAACCTAACCCCATTGAGATAATAATCTGCCTCCTTGTTTTTGCCGCCAAAGTGGATAACCTCACATTTATCTATTATACTGCATCTGCCTACTCACGCAACCTGTCCAGGTCACCCTGCAACCTCCTAACATCCTCTTCACAGTTCACACTGCCACCCAGCTTTGTGTCATCCGCAAACTTGCTAGTGTTGCTCCTAATTCCCTCTTCCAAATCATTAATATATATGGTAAACAGTTGTGGCCCCAACATCGAGCCTTGCGGCACTCCACTCGCCACTGCCTGCCATTCTGAAAAGGACCCTTTCACTCCTACTCTTTGCTTCCTGTCTGCCAACCAATTTTCTATCCATGTCAACACCCTACCCCCAATACCATGTGCTCTAATTTTAGTCACCAGTCTCCCGTGCGGGACCTTATCAAAGGCTTTCTGAAAGTCTAGATATACTACATCCACTGGCACCCCTTCATCCATTTCACTTATCACATCCTCAAAGAAATTCCAGAAGATTAGTCAAGCATGATTTCCCTTTCATAAATCCATGTTGACTTGGACTAATCCTTTTACTGCTATCCAAATGCCCCATTATTACCTCTTTAATAATTGACTCCAGCATCTTTCCCACCACCGAAGTCAGGCTAACTGGTCTGTAATTCGCCATATTCTCTCTCGGTCCTTTCTTGAAAAGTGGGATAACATTAGCTATCCTCCAATCCACAGGGACTGATCCTGAATCTATTGAACATTGGAAAATGATCACCAATGCATCCACTATTTCTAGAGCCACCTCCCTGAGGACCCTGGGATGCAGACCATCAGACCCAGGGGATTTATCATCCTTCAGTCCCATTAGCCTACCCAATAGTATTTCTCGCCTAATGAAAATTTCTTTCAGTTCCTCTACCCCCTAAGGTCCTCTGTCCTCCAGTACATCTGGGAGATTGTCTTTGTCTTCCTTAGTGAAGACTGATCCAAAGTACCTGTTCAACTCTTCTGCCATTTCCTTGTGCCCATAATAATTTCACCTGTGTCTGCCTTCAAGGGACCCACATTTGACTTTGCTACTCTTTTCTCTTAACATATCTAAAGATGCTTTTACTGTCCTTTATATTCCTCGCCAGCTTCCCTTCGTACTTCATCTTTTCAGCCTGTATTGCCCACTTTGATTCCTTCTGTTATCCTATGAAAGTTTCCCAATCCTCTGGCTTCCGGCTACTCTTTGCTGTGTTATACATCTTTTCTTTTAGTTTTATTCTATCCCTAACTTCTCTTGTCACCCACTGTTGCCTCCTACTCCCCTTAGAATCTTTCTTCCTTTTTAGAATGAAATGATCCTACGTCTTCTGGATTATGCCCAGAAATTCCTGCCATTGCTGTTCCACTGTAATTCCTGCTTGGATTCCTTTCCAATTTACCTTGGCCAGCTCCCCTCTCGTGCCTTCATAGTCCCCTTTGTTCAACTGCATCACTGACACTTACGATTTAACGTTCTCCTTCTCAAATTGCAGATTAAAACTAATCATATTATGATCACTACCTCCAAGCGGTTCAAAGAAGAAAATGCGGCAGTATGTTGCAGAAAAATTAATTATTTTTCCAAAGGGCTCTAATTTAATGTTCATTGTGGAAATTGCCAGTGCCACAATTGTCATTGGTAGACAAAAATGCTGAAGAAACTCAGCGGGTGAGGCAGCATCTATGGAGCGAAGGAAATAGGCAATGTTTCGGGTCGAAACCCTTCTTCAGACAATTGTCATTTATGTGCCCTGTCAGAGACTGTTTACAATGTTAGGCGATTAGAGGGCTTGTCCCACTTGGACGTCATTTGCGCCTCACGCAGGTGGCATGCGAAGATTTTGTGAATCCCAAAATCCTGGGGCGCCGCGTGCGACCCTGCCACCACGCTTCACCAACGGTAATGTACGCGTTGTGATGTGTAAATTATGTTGCGTAAATGTCGCGCTAATGACGACCAGGTGGGACAGGCCCTTAAAGAATCGGTATTTATTTATGCAGGAGTGCCCTTGACTAAGCTTGAACATTTTTAAACAGATTGCTACTTTGGATATCTATCTCATTGGAAACCCTCGGTCTATCTTTTATTGGACTTTACTGAACTTTATCTTGCACTAATCTTATTCTCTTTATCCTGTACCTGTACACTGTGGATAGCTTAAATGTAACCATGTATAGTCCTTTCGCTGAGTGGATGGCAAGCAACAAAATAGGCTTTTCACTGCACCTCAGTACAAATGACAATAACAATAAACTAATGTCGGAGCAGATCATGGATGTTCTCTTTCAGGGATTTCTGGAAGGTATACAATGGTGATATGCCGAGGAAATATTTATATCTGAGATGGAGTTGGATTCACTGGAGATGGTCAGAGGGGAGGATGCATCTCAAACTGCAGAGCATCTTGGACAATACTACTCACCCCCTCAATGGCACACTGGTCAACCTGAGGAGTACCTTCAGCAACAGACTGCTTCCACAAAGATGCAGTACAGAAAGCCACTGGAGATCCTTTTTCCTTGTGGCTATCAAACATACAGTTCTCCTCCCCCTTCTGTCGTAGGGTTAACTGACTGACTCCCACCCACCCCCCCCCCCCCTTCCCCACCCAGAACTTCTGCACATCCCCAATCCTGGACTTTCCACTCGTCACTTTAATTTTGTGATTCGTGTATCTTGTTAAGTTGTATGACTGTTGGCAGACCAATATCCCCCCTGGGATAAGTAAAATTCTATCGTATCGTATCTTCAATTATGATAGTAGTCAGATTTAGAGCCATGAGTGCACATAGTATAAAATGGCACAACATTCTTCGCCTCGGGAAAGCCATAATCAAGGATCTCACACCCAAGTTAATTATCAGGGATCAGTCACGCCCTAGTCATTCCAACCTGGGGCGGCGCAGTGGTAGAGTTGGTGCCTTACAGTGCCAGAGACCCGAGTTTTATCCTGACTATGTGGGCTGTCTGTACAAAACTTTGTACGTTCTCCCTGTGACCACATGGGTTTTCTCTGGGTGCTCCAGTTTCCTCCCACACTCCAAGGATTTACATGTTTGTACGTTAATTGGCTTTTGTTAAATTGTCCCTCGTGTGTAGGATAGTGTTAGTGTACAGGAGGATTGCTGGTCGGCACGAACTCAGCAGGCCGAACAGCCTATTTACACGCTGTATCTCTAAAGTCTAAAACCTCTTCCCTATCCCATTGATGATACAAAAGCTTGAAAGCATATAGCACCAGTTTCCAATGACAGATTCTTCTCTGCTGTAACCAGACTTTTGAACAGACCTCTCGTAAGCAAAGGATGCATTTCCGATTCCTTTCCACCCTACAATCTACCTCATTGCGGCCCTTGCAGTTTTTTGCCTGCACTTTCTCTGGAGCTGTACTCTATATTCTTAATTTTTCTCTTTACACTATATGTTGTACTCGTGTATGGTAAGATTATAAACAAGAGGAGTATAGGAGCAAAGAGGTCCTTCTGCAGTTGTACAGAGCCCTAGTGAGACCACACCTGGAGTATTGTGTGCAGTTTTGGTCCCCTAATTTGAGGAAGGACATTCTTGCTATTGAGGGAGTGCAGCGTTACAAGGTTAATTCCTGGGAAGGCAAGTCTGTCATATGCTGAGAGAATGGAGCGGCTGGGCTTGTACACTCTGGAGTTTAGAAGGATGAGAGGGCAACTTATTGAAACATATAAGATTGTTAAGTGTTTGGACATGCTAAAGGCAGGAAGCATGTTCCCGATGTTGGGGGAGTCCAGAACCAGGGGCCACAGTTTAAGAATAAGGGGTAAGCCATTTAGAACGGAGATGAGGAAACGGAGTCTGTGGAATTCTCGGTCTCAGAGGGCAGTGGAGGCAGGTTCTCTGGATGCTTTCAAGAGAGAGCCAGATAGGGCTCTTAAAGATAGTGGAGTCGGGGGATATGGGGAGAAGGCAGGAGCGGGGTACTGATTGGGGATGATCAGCCATGATCACATTGAATGGCGGTGCTGGCTCGAAGGGCCGAATAGCCTACTCCTGTACCTATTGACTATTGTACTCGTGTAAAGATGATTTTACCAGGATAGCCGCAGAACAAATGTTTTTGCTGCATCTTCGTACTTGTAGTTGTGAAAAACCAGTACCAACGTGAAATCTGGTTATTGTCCACTGGGCTTATGCTTATGTTGTATAGTTGTCTTTATTTATGAGAATCTTTTGGTTTCGTATAATTTGTGACATCTTAGTTCCTATGTGACAAATCTGGATGTGAAATTTATCGTTCAGTCCTAATTGATCTTTGTAGGTAGGATATTTTTGTTTTCTGAAAGCTGACAGGTGGTTTGGAGAGAATTCCAAAGCTTGGAGGATCAGGACTGTAAGTGTTAAATTGAGAATAGTTTGCAAGATTTGCTTTGTACGAGGAATGGGAGTGGTATCTCTTTCTGTTTATATTAAAAAATACTGTTGCAGTGAGAAAATAATCCCTCTGGGGCCTCGAATGTTCAAACTGATTCAACATTTAACTGTAATCACAAAGGTGACAAAACAGAGACAAATTGACCCATCAAACATGTTCCAGCACTCTAAGACCAACTCACTCGCCATGCCTTTTCCCGATAGCACTGCTTCCGATTCATTAGTACTTCAGTTCCCTTTTGAACCGCGTAGTTTAATATCCCTGCTCTGTTGCCCTTGTGGCCTTGCATACTAGGCCCTAACTACTCAGCAGCATTATATGTTTTCTGGTTTGTCACTTTACTGGTTTGTTTTGCCAATCTCCTTCATAAGAACAAAATAATATAAGCAGTAACCCATTGTACTCCTGTTACATATTTCCCTGCACTAATTCCAAATATCTCGATTCTTGTAATATCTATAAATGTATTAGTTTCAGCTTTTACTCTACTCAGCAAAAATGCCTCCATGTCTTTCTTGACTATCCTCTGGGTGAAGAAATGTTTTCGTGACTGCGTAAATGAATGGTCCCTTCTCTTGAGATTGCGACTCTTCATTGTGAGAATTTGATCAGCATGCTCTATTCTTAAGAATAATGAATAGTAATAATAATAATAATGAATAAATTTATTGGCCAAGTATTCACATACTTTAAACGGGTCCTTTTCACAATGGCAGGCAGTAACTAGTGGGGTACCGCAGGGCTCTGTGCTGGGACCCCAGCTATTTACAATATATATTAATGATCTGGATGAGGGAATTGAAGGCAATATCTCCAAGTTTGCGGATGACACTAAGCTGGGGGGCAGTGTTCGCTGTGAGGAGGATGCTTGGAGACTGCAAGGTGACTTGGATAGGCTGGGTGAGTGGGCAAATGTTTGGCAGATGCAGTATAATGTGGATAAATGTGAGGTTATCCACTTTGGTGGCAAAAACAGGAAAGCAGACTATTATTTAAATGGTGGCCGATTAGGAAAAGGGGAGATGCAGCGAGACCTGGGTGTCATGGTACACCAGTCATTGAAAGTAGGCATGCAGGTGCAGCAGGCAGTGAAAAAAGCGAATGGTATGTTAGCTTTCATAGCAAAAGGATTTGAGTACAGGAGCAGGGAGGTTCTACTTCAGTTGTACAGGGTCTTGGTGAGACCACACCTGGAGTATTGCGTACAGTTTTGGTCTCCAAATCTGAGGAAGGACATTATTGCCATAGAGGGAGTGCAGAGAAGGTTCACCAGACTGATTCCTGGGATGTCAGGACTGTCTTATGAAGAAAGACTGGATAGACTCGGTTTATACTCTCTGGAATTTAGGAAATTGAGAGGGGATCTTATAGAAACTTACAAAATTCTTAAGGGGTTGGACAGGCTAGATGCAGGAAGATTGTTCCCGATGTTGGGGAAGTCCAGGACAAGGGGTCACAGCTTAAGGATAAGGGGGAAATCCTTTAAGACCGAGATGAGAAAGACTTTTTTCACACAGAGAGTGGTGAGTCTCTGGAACTCTCTGCCACAGAGGGTAGTTGAGGCCAGTTCATTGGCTATATTTAAGAGTGAGTTGGATGTGGCCCTTGTGGCTAAGGGGATCAGAGGGTATGGAGAGAAGGCAGGTACGGGATACTGAGTTGGATGATCAGCCATGATCATATTGAATGGCGGTGCAGGCTCGAAGGGCTGAATGGCCTACTCCTGCACCTAATTTCTATGTTTCTATACAATGAATTTGCCTTGGTGCTTCGCCTGCGAGTGGCAACATGACATACAGTGACAGGAATGACACATAAAACATTAAACATTAATAATAATGTTTGACCTTTCTTTCGGTGGAACAGTTGCTCTGCATTTGTCCAGACCATTTATGATATTAAATCTGTGTCATCAGTTCCCTTTTTCAACTTTCATTCCAAGGAATGCAGCCCCAGCATCACCAATCCTTTGGTATTGGTTTATTTACTGTCACATGTGCATAGATAAAGTGAATGACTTTTTTGCATGTTATCCAGGTAAATCATACCATCATACAAGGTTGAGAATACAGTGTTACAGCTACAGACAAGGTACACTTTTTTTTAAGTGCAAGATCCCCCACGGGGTAGATTGGAAGATTGGGAAATTCATCCCCAGTACATGAGAGGTCCATTAAAGAGACTGAAAACGGAGGAAGAAGCTGTTCTTGAATCTGATGATACATGCTTTAAAGCATTTGTATCTTCGAGGGGAGAAGAAAGAATGACAGATGTGAATGGTCCTTGATTATATTGGCAGTTCCACCTCAGCAGTATTGTTGCAGCCTGGGGCTTGTATTCCACAGCACTTTGTGATGACATTGTTGTCATGACATCATCCTATTAAACTCTATCACCTTCTGTCATGTCATTTTTGGGATCTGGTCCATTACGGTGGTGTAATCTGCAAACCTGACAATCAAGTTTGAGCAGAAATTAGCTGCATAGTCATGAGTGCAAGGGGAACACGTCAGCACTATAACAAATAAAGATATAGGTGTGTGTATGTAAGTGTATTGCTGAGGACTATAATATTGTGAGGGGCAAAAATAGGGTGAATGCCCATCGTCCTTTGCTCAAGATAGGATGATGAAGAGCTAGAGGGCATAGGTTTAAGATGAGAGGGGAAAGGAGTTGGAACCTGAGTGGCATTGTTTTCATATAGAAGGTGATATGGATCTGGAACGAGGAAATAGTTGAGGTAGGGACAATAGCAGCAATTAACAGAGGACATTTACCAGACTAATACATGGTAATGGGTTATTAGCTACAGCGAGAGGTTAGACAGACTTAAATTGTTTTCTCTAGAATGCCAGAGGTTGTGGAGAGACCTGATAGAAGTATGTGAAATTATGAAAATAGATAGGGTTGTCAGTCTGAAACCTTTTCCAAAGGATGGAAATGTCAAAGATTAGATGGCATAACTTTAAGGTAAGACAGGCAAAGATTAAAGGGGATGTGGTGGGGCAATTCTTTTTGCACAGAGGTGAGTGCCGGGCATGTGCTGTCAAGAGTGCTGGTGGAGTCAGATGTGATTTAGAGGCACTTAAGAGACTTTGGGATAAGCTTGTGGAAATGGAGGGATATGGATTATGTACAGACAGCTGGTTTTGGCATCATGTGTGGCATAGATATTGTGGGCTGAATGGCCTGTTCCTGTGCTCTACGTGCAGCTCCAACCTTAGTACGGGTGTCAGGGGTTATGGGGAAAAGGCAGGTGAATGGATTTAAGAGGGAAAGATAGAACAGCCATGATTGAATGGCAGATAGATTTGATGGGCTGAATGGCCTAGTTCTGTTTCTATTTCTTATGAACCTAATTTCCGTTGCCGTGTTTCAAACTTTATCGTTCTGGATCACTCTCCCTATTTCTACCTTTCTATTTGGCCATCATTCTGACCCATCTATAAATCTGCTGGTAGTAGCCACCTGTAAACAGTTGGAATGACTGGAAAAAGGTTCGGCAAATCTTTGCCAACATAGCAACCACAACGATTCAGTGAGGATTTAGTTGTGTTTACCTTACTGTTTTGCAGTCATGTGACGCTCCACTACTGCCCTTGTGTGCAAAGTGATGTATGAGCTAATTTAGTTTGTCGTTGGCTCGCTCTCTTGAATGGCTGTCACTGGTGGGATTAGCTGGAGCTTTGCAAGCACAAGGAAGTGGCTTCAGTGTAGAAAGAGAAACAAAAGCCACTCTTTCCAGAAGGGCCTCTCCATTTGTTTGAATGTGCTGGCAGTTTGCTGGGATAATTTCAAGAAGAGCTCTGCCTATTCCACAAGTCGCTTGTTAAAGTGGCCTCTCGTAATGTTGGAGAAGGGGTAATACGTTTATTGTATTCAAAATTAACAAATGATAATCCTTTGTCTTATTTCTACAGTGCTGAGCAAATCTGTGCAAGATTATAAGCTATTTAGTTTCAAAATTTTCATCATAAATTCCAATTCTCATATTTGCATTCGAGTGTGACCAAAAATGTGAAAAATTATGGAATACATCTCTACTAATTATGAAAGCATTTCAGGTATATTGTTTTGTACTGTATATATGATTCGTTTTTTTCAAAGTTTATCAAGTGACATTTTTATATTATGCTGACAATGTTTGTTTAGGGTCAGAGGTCAAATATGACTGGTCACATGTGTGATGTCGCATGGGAGCATTTTTTTCATAACTCAGTTTTATCTTACAATTGGTAAATTTTAAAAAGCTAGAATGTTCATATCTTCAGCATCATAGCTCTGTATGTCAGAGTTGGCCATGTAGATGAATATGATTAATCACAATTTTTTTTTAAAAATGTGATGCCATCTGGTCACGTGTGTGACATTTTGGTTCACTTTGCAGAGAATGGCCCTTGTGCTTTTGGAATTTATAGTCTAATAACCTACTGTTATGTTATTGTAGCTAATTGTATGTTTCTGAAAGTGTTTTGAAGCTGAGGAGATGCTAATGGCAGCAAAAATATCAGTAAACATTGTAAGCATTTGACAAAGAGATATTCCTCTTTGACATTTGACTCAACAGTGACATTAACTTGTCCAACTTTGGGTAAATGGGTAACTTTGGGTAATTCCCTTTCTTGCCACATTTTCTTTAGTTTAATTTAGAGATGCAGGGTGGAAGGGGGCTCTTCAGCCCACCGGCCAGCAATCTACACTGATCACCAATCAGTGCACTAGCTCTGTCCTACACACCAGGGACAATTTACAGAAGCCAATTAACCTGCAAACCTGCACATCTTTGGGATGTCGGAGAAAATTGGAGCATCCGGAGAAAACCCACGTGATCACAGGCACAAACTCCTACAGACAGCACCCGTGGTCAGGATCGAACCTGGATCTCTGGCACTGTAAGGCAGCAATTCTATTACTGCGCCACTGTGCAGCCCACAGTGGCATTACGTTTCTTTAAAATATCTTGCTAATGGTCAATACATCTGTTGCAGACTCTGTTTTGATACAATGGGCCATTATGGACTCCACCCTACCTTGGTCATCTGTTGCCAGCCTGGTTTGTTTTGGCCTTTTCCTACATCCAGTACCCCCTTGAGATGCTGCCCACTGCGTTGGTTCAGCACTTTGTGTCCATCTCCTTATCATCTGCTGTTATTTTTAACCTTATAGACCTTTGACTCTGCGGTGAAAACTGTAAACCCTTAACTCGCTCCTCCATTCTGAGAAAAGGTCACTGACCTGAAACATTGACTGGTTTCTCTTTTCACAAACGCTGCTTGACTGGCTGAGTTCTTTTCAGCATTTCTGTTTCATATTTCTGCATCTCATTTCTGCCTCCACCATCCACCTACACGAGGAGTAATTTTGAGTAGCCAAATGACCTATTGGCCTGTTTACAAAACAAGAGAAGAAGCCAAAGCAGGAAGGCCACTACTTTGTCAGGCGTCTGAAGAAAGGTCCCGGCCCGAAAACTCACCCATCTTTTCTCAAGATATGCCGCCTGACCCCCAGAGATACTCCAGCATTTTTTGTCCATCTTCGGTATAAACCAGCATCTGCAATTCTACATAAGGAAACTACATAGTTTCATGCTTAAAATTCAAACTCCAATCAGACAGGTCAGGATTGAACCCAGGCCTCTTAGAATCTTGGAATCTAACACCAATGTTGCTGCTTTGTTACCTAACAACATTATCTTTATACTTATAATATTTTGTAAACTTTGATTAGATTGGTTTATATAAGCTTTCCTTACAATTTGTGCCTTGGAGCCCAGATGTGGTCTTAACAGGACTTTGTAGTTGTACTGCAATCTCTACCGCTTGCAACTCAGCCGATAGCAGCATTCCTTTAGCCTTTGAGTATTATCTACCTCTTTCCAGACTTATTAAAGGTCAATGTACATAGATCTGTAGGTATACATGTAATTCAGAAGTATAGATATTTCTCTGGTATTTTGTGACTTTGGAGCTATTGATCTGGGGACATAAGTTTGAATATCATGGCAGCGGATGGAAAACACAAATTCTAATGATTTAACTAAATCTAAAATAAAACTAGAATAATGGTCGTTGCCGTTGAATCCACCTTATTCACAAAAGTGTGAGTTTACTGTGTTTGTCTCATCGAGATTATTAACAGAAGATTCTGCAGGGGAAAGATGGGGTTATAGTATATACAAGAAAGGGGAGGTACGCATGTTCATAAGTTACAGGAGCAGAATTAGGCCATTTGGCCCATCAAATCTGCCATTCAATTATGGCTGATCTATCTTTCCCTCTCAACCCTTCTGCTTTCTCCCCATAACTGACACCCATACTAATCAAGAATCTGTCATTTTCTGTCTTAAAAATACCCATGCCTCATGCCCCCGATGCACAATGCCTTAGCAGGCTTAAAGATGGAAACATTCTCAGACTGGTTGAGATTATTCTCAGGGTGATATGGGAAAGCGAGGGAAGAGATTGCTGAGGCTCTAGCTGTGATTATTATGTTTTTCTGACCACGTGAGGTACCATATGACTGGAAGATGGCAAAAATGAACTCCCTTTTCAAGGAAGGCAGCAACAAAAAGCCAGGCCTGTGAGCCTGACATCTGTAGTAGGGAAGTAATTGGAAAAATCTTTGAAGGACAGGATTAATGACCACTTGGAAAGAGGGGGATTAATTGGAAATGACCAGCTTGGCTTTGTCAATCTGACCAATATGATTATTTTTTGAGGAGATAACAAAGTGTATTGCTTGGAGGCTCGTGTTTTTTGGCTGTCTCATCCATAGTAAGCTCCTGAAGCTGATGAGACACCATGTAATTAATTGTGGTAAGCTCTTCACCTAACGGCTCACCTGCTCCTGATGGGACAGCAAATGGAAGTGCCAGTAGTGGAACATTTGGCAGTTCAGTTTCCCCTGGCTGAACTTCCCCATCAGAATCGGCCTCAGGACTATTCTGGCCCATTGCACTCTCTTCAAATTGATAAGGAGTTTCTGGCAGCATTGTTGCTGCTGGCGCTTCTTTTCCTAAGCGCTGACACTCCTTCTCTTGGAGTGAAGTTCTTTGGAGGACTGTATGCAACAGATCCTCCACTTGGGATAGGCGTGTGCACACTCTATCCAGCCCCGGTGAGGAATCATCCCCCGACTTATCTGTTGCCTTGTGCCCTAATGGCGGCGGCTCCGGCGGCTGCGAGGAACTGGAGGAGTTCCGTTCCTCGCAGCCTCCATGCGTCAATGCAGCTGACGTACTGGTGCGCATGCGGCCTGGCGGGTCTTCTTCACGAAATCACTCACATGACTCCGAAGTAAAATTGGAAATGACCAGCTTGTCTTTGTCAATCTGACCAATGTGATTATTTTTTGAGGAGATAACAAAGTGTATTGATGAGGGCAGTGCAGTTCATGTGATTTACATGGCCATAAGTAAAGGCCCTGTCCCACTTGCGTGTCCTTGGCATGCAAATTACGCGACCTCGTGGTCGCGTTGAGGTCCATGGGCATCGTAGTGCCGCGCAGGGTCGGCCCCACTGAGAAGCGCGGAGGGGTATATAGTTGTGAGCAACATCGCGCGGGGCTCCGAAATTTTTGTAGCAAACGAAATCTTCGCTCGCCAACAGCCTGTCGTGTAACTGACGGCCAAAGTGGGACAGGCCCAAGACCCTGAAGCGACGCAACGTCTCACCAGCAACAAGAAGTAGGCAAACGATCGCCGAGCTCGGCCTGGGGCTCACGGCCGTTGCGGTCCGGATCCGCCCGCACTTCTACTACCAGAGCAGGGCCATGATAATTGAAGATAGACACAAAATGCTGGAGTAACTCAGCGGGACCAGCAGCATCTCTGGAGAGAAGCAATGGGTGACGTTTCGGGTCAAGACCCTTCTTTCAGACTGAAGAAGAGTCTCAACACGAAACATCACCCATTCCTTCTCTCCAGAGATACTGCCGGTCCTGCTGAGTTACCGCTGCATTTTGTGTCCATCTTCAAATGACGTCACTAGCTCCAGAAGGCTGTGCGGGCGCATTAAATCGCGCGGGACCGTCACGCCTCAACACGACCACGAGATCGCGTAATTAGCGTGCCAAGGACACGTAAGTGGGACAGGGGCTTAAGGCTTCAGCAAGTTCCCACATGGGGTATTGGTTCAAAGGTTTAGGGCTCCATGGGATCCTGGGCACATTTACTATTTATAATACTGTTTTTTCCACATATGGGAGGTAGATAAAGTTAGATTTGGAAGGGACCAAGGGGAGCATTTTTCACCCAGAGATTGACAAGTTCTTGGAATGGCACTAGTTAAGAAATGTGTAGACGGGCACTTGAATTACCTAGGCATATCCAAATGCTGGAAAATGGGATTATTAGGTAGGTTCCCATTGCTCAGTTGGGCGTGGCACATGAGGAACACACATGAGGAACACACATGAGGAACAATATTTAGAAGAAGATGCAGCACTTCTCTGCTGTTTAAGCATGTTTTAAATGAATTTGTCACGGTTTTGCTCATTTCTCTTTGTAATTTAATTCTAATTACATTGTTTATAACGGTGCCTTTTTGTGTTTGGCATTCTTGGCTGAGGCCCACCCAACCACATAGCCAAGTGGCATAGCACTCGACACATCCTGCCTAAATGGGTGTTTTTTATCCTTTTTTCTCTATCTCACAATCACAATAATACTTTATTAGCCAAGTATGTTTTACCACATAGAAACATAGAAAATAGGTGCAAGAGTAGACCATTCGGCCCTTCGAGCCTGCACCGCCATTCAATATGATCATGGCTGATCATCCAACTCAGTATCCTGTACCTGCCTTCTCTCCATACCCCCTGATCCCTTTAGCCACAAGGGCCACATCTAGCCCTCTTAAATATAGCCAATGAACTGGCCTCAACTACCTTCTGTGGCAGAGAATTCCAGAGAATCACCATATGAGGAACATACCTCACAACATATGAGGAATTTCATTTGTCAAGTCGGTCATACAAATAAAAAGCAACGGAACACACAAAACACATTTTGACATAAACATTCACCATAGTGACTATGCCACATTCCTCACTGTGATGGAAGGCGAAAGAAAGTTCAAATCTCTTCCCTACTTTGCTCTCCCACGGTCAGGGGCCACGAGCCCCCCATTGACGGGACAATCTTGACTCCTGCAGCAGGCAGGGTTTGGGCCCTCCGCATCGAGGCCATCAGCTGCATCGGGGGAATGTCAGCTCCCCCGCGCCAGCGATCGGACCACGCGTCAGGGCCGGTCGAACCTCTGTGTCGTTGGAGCTTCCCGACTCGGCCTCTCCCGAGACTGCGAGCTCACGATGGTAAAGTCTGAAGGCCACGGTTATAGCAATCCCAGGCAAGGGATCGGCTCCGATGTTAAGTCTACGCCCCACGGTGAGGCCCAAGGTCAGTCTGAGGGGGACACCAGCTCCATCGATGTTAGGCAGCAGAGCGACCGGAGATGCGATCTGGAAAATCGCATCACCAGCAAGGTAAGGAACTGGAAAAAAAGGTTTCCCCCTCCCCCACCCCCTCCCCCCACATAAAACAAACCGGAGAACATTTACAGACACTAAAAATAATTTAAAAATACAAAAAAACAGCCAGACTGCTGGTGGTTATCTCTTGCATTCTGCCAACTTCCTCTGGTTCCATGAACTTTAACTTTTAGCTAACAGCTAGGTTTGTGGGACTTTATCACGTGCCATCTGCAAGTACTTATAAAATAACATCCATTTGAATTCTCTTGCACTCAGATTAGTCGGGTATGACCTACCTACCATCGGCTCAAAACATTCACCTAATCCATGGGTTCTGGCAATTTCCTGACAGTGGGTATTAAGTTACTGGTTGTAATTTCCTGATTTCCTTTCTTCCCGTTTGAAACACCTCCCCAAGGCCAAGCTTTCCCAAGCCTAACCACTCAATCTGCTTTTTTTTTTTTGTTAATTGTTTTTCATGTTAGTGTGGTTCTTTTACTGGTCATTTTCACCAAGTGGAGGCCATCGGCTGATGAAGGACGGGAAGATTCTATGGGACAGGTGCTCCATAGAGAGCTTGGCGTTGGAGTGAAGATACTTGCAACAACGGAGGAAAGAGGACAGTTGTACTGGTGGTAGCCCATGGGACGATTTATCTCAGTGACTTGCACTCTACCTCGATCTTTTCCTTAATATTTTGTTGACAAGGAATAACGCTGGGTATAATCACACCAATCATTGGTGCAGTTTTACCCAGAAATATTTATAGGCTCGGGTTTTAATCCTGTTTATTTAATAGCTCTGCACTGCCTGCCTAATTATTTAGCTGCAATGAAATGAGTTAACATCTTTGTTATTAAGAATATTCTCCTCTTCTCTGCCAATTTCCCTGTCTTTGTAGATGCTTTATACTATTATGGTCAGTTTATTTTCCCAATCCACTTGTATCCATCACAAATGACACCAATGCCAAGCCCTCCTCATTGAACTTCATCTGAAGTTTATTCAAAACGTTCCTTTTATTCTGTCCATGTGTGTAAAAATTCCTGCCCTAACTTGTCCTCCATTTAACCTTTTATGCAAATGTTCCTTAATTTTTTTCCTTTGATGTAATTCATTCATTAATTTTCCCTATTCCCATCCGGTGTTGAGTAAGATGTAATTTCTGGCCATAACTCTTCTCTCATTTTAAAAGAAACAAAAGATTTTTGATACTTCATTTTTCATTTCCTGCTGTTGACAAAGGCCCCATGCTAGGTTGATCCACATCTAGAAGATTAAGATGTGTGGAATTAACAGTGAATTGAATGTGTGGATTCAGAACTGGTTTACTGATGGCAGAACAATAATCAGGTTGGAGGCCTGTGACAAGTGGTTCTGCGGGAATCTGTGCTGGGACCTCTGTTGTTTGTGACATTTATAAATGATTTGGATTCAAGAGGCTTAATTCAATTCAACTAATTCAAGAGGCTCCTTTAAGAGCCTTGGATACTTCTGCTATCCAGAAAATTATCTTACTCTCTGACTTCATTACCTTATTTATGCCTCATGAATATTGTTTTTCTTTATCAATTTCCCCCTAAGCCTCCTATCCTCCAAGGAAAACAGATTGCCTATCCAGTCTCTCATAGCTGAAGCATTGCATTCCCAGTATCCTAGGAATTTCTTCTGAACTCTCCCATGCAGTCACATTCTTCGTATTGCAACCAACTGCACTCAATATTGCATTTGTGGTCCAACCAATGTTATATGAAGCTGTAGCAAGAATTTCCTGCTCTTTATTCTTTCATCGTTTAAAGAGGTTTGAAATGTCACCGAGTACTCCCAACCAACCTCTACAGATGCACTGTAGAAAGTATCCTGCCTGGCTGCATCACGGTCTAATGTGGCAATTCCAATGCCCAGGAACATAGGAGCTGCACAGAGTATGGACTCTGCTCAGTCCACAGTGGCACAGGCCTCCCCACCATCAAAAGCATCTGTGAGAAGTGGTGCATCAAGAAGATGGCATCTATCATCACGGATCCCTGCCAACCAGACCCTGCCTTTCCTTGTGGCTACTATTGGCAGGAGGTACAGAAGCCTGATGTTCAATTGTACCAGGTGTGGGTATGGCCACTTTCCTTCAGGTATCAGGCTCGTGAACCGACCAACCAAACCTTGGGTAGACACAAAATGCTGGAGTGACTCGGTGGGATAGGCAGGATCTCTGGAGGAATTCCTTCTGTCCAGAGATGCTGCATGTCCAACTAAGTTACCTTTGATTTAAACCAACATCTTAGTCTTGCCTAATGAACAGAATACTGCAGACTACCTCTCTTGCACCATCATGGACTTGTTTTCTAATTGTGCTTTGCACTGATGTCATGTTGTTGCAGTCTTTTTTCACTGTATCGTAGAATTTATGTGCAACATGTATAATTCATGCTGTTGTGTACTGTTGAAAACGGTTAAATGCTTTTAAATATATAAAAGTTATATAATGGAATCCTGGACTAGGTTATAGCTTATATTTCGTCTCAAGCAGGCCTTTTTCAGTGGATTGATAAGAGAGAGAAGCAAGCCTGGGCTTGCCTCGGGTTGTTGTGTATTGAGACAATGACCGATGCCTTTGAAATGTGACTACCAATTGATGAGAGCGAGAAGCCTAGACTTGCCTCAGTGATGTATATTGAGACAATGACCGATGCCTTTGAGATGTCTTCTCTTGAAAGTACCAACTGATAAGATGCCTTTGAAATGTGTCTACTAATTGACAAGAGACAAGCTCAGACACATCCTGTGGTAATGTGTATTGACTGCATCTCTGACCATGACTAACATCTTTGGAATGTGACAAACACACAGTATAAAACATCATGCAATTCTTTGTTCATAGAAGTGGTGTCACAAGGAAAGTCAAGTGTCTGTGTTGCTTACTTGACTGGAGTATCCTCGTCACTTTCCCGGCCGATGATCAGTAAAGCTTGAGTTCGTCTAACTAACCTTCTTGTGAATTTTCTGTTTATTAAGAATTGAACCTTATCACCGTCAGTCTATATTCCTGTGATGCTGCTGCAAGCAACATTTTCATTGTGCCAATACCTTAATGTACTTGTGCATTCGACTGTAAACTCGATTTAGCTTAACTCTTGTAGTCTTTGTTAGTGAAAGCAAGTCTTCTGCATTTGTTCTTTACCTTCATATCTATCTGTGTTGTCATCATCGGGGATCTTTGGACATCTGCACAATGGTCCCTTGTAGTGCACAATGTTGCATATTCCCTAAAGCCCTATTATTTATATGGTATATGTCCTGCCATTACAGACCCCTGCCCTTAAATGAAGCACCTCACACTTACTAGGATTACATTCCAATTGCCATTAACCTGTCCATTTTACCACTTTAAGACTACCTTCCTCTCTTGACACCAATGCCACCAATTTTCATGTACCTGGTAATTGGCATACTCACTGATTGATGGAAAAATACAGCTGCAACTCTCGTACAGATACAGATGGAAACAGGCCCATCAGCTCACTGAGTCCATGCCAGCCACCTGTTCACATTAGTTCTATATCATCCACTCCCTACACCCATGGGGCAATTTACAGCGGCCAATTAATACAAAACAGTACAAAACCCCATGTCTTTGGGATGTGGGAGGAAACTGGAACACGCAGGAGAAACCCACGAGGTCACAGAGAAAAAATGCAAACTCCACATAGACAGTACTCGAGGTCAGGATTGAACCTGGGTCTCTGGCGCTGTAAGGCACAGGTTCTACCAGCTGTATCATTGTATCGCCCATCACACCTCCCACATTCATGTTTAAGTCATTATGGTGCAAGAACATGTTGCCAATGTGGATGGTTTGCAGGATAATGAAAGGTAATTAAGGCGAGGACCTACTGACATAGGATCCAATTCACTGTTGCATTGTGAAGGCCTAGTTGTTGCAAAAGTACTCGGCAATGGTCATTCTTGGGAAGATTGGGTCTAATTTCCTCACAAATAATGTGGAAGTCTGGAAATGGTTGTCATGTAGTTCACGCTAACAAAGATTGATATTCAAATACACAAGACGCAAAACAGAACACTTATCCAATTGATATATATACATGATTGGCCGTTATATATCTTAATTTCCCTGCATTTCGTGTGATAGCACTCCCCCTACTGTTCTTCATTTGGCTTACATATATGTAAAGGACCTGACTTGCAATTTATCAAGAGTGTTTAGTTGTCACATGTACTGAAACGGAACAAAGATATTCTTGCGTGTGAGAGGATAGAAAAATTCACTCTTGTTTTGAATGAACTTGGTTGCATTGAAGTTAATGTAATCCATTTTCAAAACTAGTTCAATATATGTACATGGTGTTTTAGCACTTGCAACAGAGGATGAATTTTTAACTAGTTTGTATTATTCATCACATGAACCAGCATTTATTATCCATCCGCAATTACCTTCAACAAATTATCATGCTGAGAGTCTGGAGTCGCATGTAGGTCAGACCAGGTAAGGATGACAGATTATATCACTGCTGAAAAATACCATTTGATCTTTGGGTTTTTCTTCAATAATTTTGATAGTTTGTGATTGTCATTACCTCTTTTTAAAATTCCAGATTGTAAAATTCCACAGCTGCCATGACAGGATATGTGACTGTGGTTTAAATGATCCATTTGTCCTTTCCTCAGGTACCTTACTGAAAGCAGACATGGAAAATTCGTCAGTAGCCTCTGCTTCCTCAGAAGCTGGAAGCAATCGCTCTCAAGAGATAGAAGAACTGGAAAGATTCATTGATAGTTATGTCCTAGAATACCAGGTTC
The DNA here is from genome assembly GCA_035221665.1 of Okamejei kenojei. Classification (NCBI taxonomy): domain Eukaryota; kingdom Metazoa; phylum Chordata; class Chondrichthyes; order Rajiformes; family Rajidae; genus Okamejei; species Okamejei kenojei. The sequence goes on along the minus strand of CM069131.1, from coordinate 168,058,470 downwards.
AGGGGTTGCTTACAGACAAACCAGAAAATGACGTGGAGACTGAAAAGACACTACCAAACCTGCAGGTATGTATGTGGTGGTTCCAGACTTTATTATGTAGATTATGTACCAAGTGAGCAAGAAGTATCTTGTGGTTCTATTTCAGCAGACTTTTGCATGTTTCAGTTCTGGTCTGTTTGTAGTCTGGGTAACTGGCTAAAACCGCATGGATTCATAATGCAGGACACTACCAAAGTTGAAAGGAAACTAGGTAAGGTAACCATGGATGAATGGTGCCAAAACTTTTTAGAATTAAAGGAGTAACTCGGAGAGAAGACCTTGGTGGATTTTGAGGTTTTAGGAAAGAATGAATAAAGCTGAGCAAAAACGAAAGAATTTGAAGGATCGACCCAAGTTTCTTAAGGAATGGATCATAGTTACAGCGAGGAAACAGACCCTTCGGCCCACACTGGCCAGCATGTCCCATCTATACTAGTCCCACCTGCCTGCATTTGGCCTATATCCCTCTAAACCTCTCCTATCCACATACCTGCCTAAATATTTCTTAAATGTTGTGATAGCACCTGCCCCAACTACCTCCTCTGGCAGCTTGTTCCATACACCTACAACCCTTTGCATGAATAAGTTACCCCTCAGGTTGCTATTAAATCTTACCCTCACCTTTAAATCTATGTCCGCTAGTTCTCTATTCTCCACTTTGGGCACTTTGTGCATCTACCCGATCTATTCCTCTCATGATTTTATGCACCTCTATAAGATCACCCCTCATCATCCTGCTCTCCATGGAATAGAGTCCTAGCCTACTCAACCTCCCTCTATAATTCAGGCCCTCGAGTCCTGGCAGCATCCTTGTAAATCTTCTCTGCACCCTTTCCTGCTTGACAACATCTTTCCTATAACATGGTGTCCAAGATTGAACACAATACTCTAAATGCGGCCTCACCAACGTTTTGTGCAACTGCAACATAACCTTCCAACTTCTGTACTCCATATTCTGACTGATGAAGGCCAATGTGCCAAAGGCCTTTTTGACCACCCTTTGTACCTGAGATAGCACTTTCAATGAACTGTGTACAAGTACACCTTGATCCTTCTGCTCTACAACATTCCCCTGAGCCCTACCCTTTTTAGGTTCTGCCCATGAGAGTAGGTTGGGTTTTGTTCCTCTCGAGTCGGGCCATCTGCTCATTGCTTGAGAACAATTTATTGGATACACTTAACAAATTCTGCCCCATCTTTTGGCACATAGGCAGTCTTAATCAATATTAGCAAAATTAAAATCATTTATTATTACTACCCTGGACAGTAAATGGCAGAACCCTTGGGTACATTGATGTACAAAGGATCTTGGGGTGCAAGCCCATAGCTTCCTGAAAATAGGAACACATGGCTAGGGTGGTAAAGAAGGTGAATGGCATGCATCCCTTCATCAGTCGGGGCATTAACTATAAAAATTGACGTCATGTTGCAGTTGTTTAAAATTTTGGCCAAACTATAATTGGACTATTGTGTATTATAGACTTCTTCTTGCGTATGGCGTGCACAGCCTAAAGTTGTAGGTCAACGTTCTATTTAATCTATTTGTTTGTGCACGTTGGGTTGCTTGCATTAATCGAAACAAGGTGAACCATGTGAAGGTTGTAATCACCCAACCCAGTTATAGACAATAGGTGCAGGAGTAGGCCATTCGGCCCTTTGAGCCAGCACCGCCATGCAATGTGATCATGGCTGATCATCCCCAATCAGTACCCCGTTCCTGCCTTCTCCCCATATCCCATTAGTTAGAAATAGGAACTGGCACAAGCGGACCCTGCACGCTGCCGGGAGCACTTGGGGGTTACCAATCTATCTGTCTGAGCCTGTGCTGTGACCACCTCCCCTGAAGCTCCTATCTACAACGCTTTGTGCCTCGTGTGTGCCCCTTAATGATTCCAACTGCTGCTCCAAGCACCACATGCGATTTGAGAGATGCTGTCGCTGGACGCACTTGCTACAAATGTAGTTAGCAGAGATACTTGATGGAAAAAAAAGGACCCTGTTAAGACTCTGCCTTCCTGCTGAAACTTGTAAATAGCCTCTGAACTTAGAACTCAAACACAGCACTTTCACTTCAAAGTAGTCCTTCTCAAAATGGCCACCGCACAAGAGCTTGCCTCCCTGTTATATGCAGAACTTTGTTCACTTGGCCAGTGGGAGGAGAACATTTATCTGCACTAGGTGTTATGTTGCACAAGCCTCGATGAGTATACGGACACTGTATCATCATATGTCAGCTTTTGTGAGGACAGTTGCATTCCAACTAAGACCCGGACATGGTTCAACAACAACAAGCCCTGGTTCACTGCAGAACTCAGACAGCTGCCACGGTCTAAAGAGGAGGCCTACAGGAGCGGGGGATGCAGACCTCTACAGGCAGGCCAAGTACAAGCTGAGAAGAGGAATCAGAGCTGCCAAGGAAAGGTACTCTGAGAGGTTGAGGAGCAAGTTCTCAGCTAGTGACTCCTTTTCAGTTTGGAAGGGCTTGCAAGAAATTACCAGCTACAAGAGGAAAGCCCCCCTGCTCTTTGGACGATCGTCAGCTGACCAACGACCTGAATTAGTTTTACTGCTGGTTTGAAAACCATAAACGTAACCCTGGTACCCCCTCCCCCCCTCCCCAACCAACACAGCCAGACCCCAGTCTACAAATAATGGACCCTGCACCCTCTCCTTCCCATTCACCACTTCACACCTACTTAAGGCAAGATTCCAGTATGAAAAGACTGGACCATTTCCCACCCCGACCAACACTTACTCACTCACAGCCTGACCTCAGTCTGCAAAGACTGTGCCTTTCTACACCCACCCCCCTCCAATCACCACTTCACACCAAATCATCCACACCCTCTGTGCTGCACAACATCACTTATCCAATATCAACAATAAAAATAGAGGAGGTGGAGAGGCTTTTCAGAGGACAAAAGAGCCGGAAATCTCCAGGACCTGACAATGTTTCCCCCTCTACTCTCAAGCTCTATGCCAAACAGCTGGCACTGGACTATACAGACATTTTTAACCAGTCCCTGCAAACATGTACTGTCCCTGCCTGCTTCAAAGTCTCCACTATTGTCCCTGTACCCAAAAAGGCAAGGATTACTTGTCTTAATGACTACAGGCCTGTCGCACTGACCTCTGTAGTCATGAAGACACTCGAAAGGCTTATGCTGGCCAAGCTGAAAAATATCACCAATTCCCTGCTGGACCCTCTGCAGTTTGCATATTGGGCCAATAGATCTGTTGATGATGCAGTCAACCTGGGCCTGCACTTCATCCTACAGCACCTAGACCGCCAGGGGACCTATGCGAGGATCCTGTTTGTTGATTTTTAGATCTGCAATTAACACCATTGTGCCAGAGCTACCACCCTCCAAACTTTCCGAGTTGACTGTGCCTGAACCCCTCTGTCAGTGGATCACTAACTTCCTGACAGACAGGAAGCAGCATGTGAGGCTGGGAAAATACATCTCGGACCCGCAAACTCTCAGCATAGGAGCACCGCAAGGCTGTGTACTCTCTCCTCTCCTCTACTCTCTACACCAACGACTGCACCTCCACAGACACCTCTGTCATGCTTCTCAAGTTTGCAGACGACATAGTCCTGATTGGACTGATCCAGGATGGGGAGGAATCTGCCTACAGACAGGAAGTGTCACAGCTGGCGTCCTGGTGCTGTAGCAACAACCTAGAGCTCAATGCGCTTAAGACAATGGAATTGATTGTAGACTTTAGGAGAGCTCCCCCTCCCCGTACCCCCCACTCACCATCAACAACACCACAGTCACATCTGTGGAGTTTTTTAAGTTCCTGGGATCCATCATCTTAAGTGGGGGGCTACCATCGACTCCACAGTCAAAAAGGCACAACAGAGGATGTACTTCCTGCGGCAGCTGAGGAAGCACAATCTGCCACAGGCAATGATGGTCCAATTCTACACGGCCATCGTAGAGTCTATTCTCACCTTCTCCATCATGGTCTGGTTTGGCTCAGCCACCACGCACGACACCTGGAGGCTGCAGCGAATCGTCCGATCAGCAGAGAAGATTATTGGCTGCAACCTTCCCTCCATTGATGAACTGTACACTGCAAGGGCCAGGAAGCAAGCGGGCAAGATCATCTCTGACCCCTCTTACCCTAGCCACAAACTCTGGAGGGAATCACTTCCTTCTGGAGGCGACTCCGGACTGTCAAAGCTGCCACAGCCAGACATAAAAACAGTTTTTATCCACGAGTAGTTGCTCTACTCAACAGCCAGAAATCTGTGGCCTCCCTTTGATCTGGTATTTTGTTGGTTCACATGCTTGATCAATGGTGTTTTATCATTAATGTTTTATTATTATTAATGTTTAGTGTTTTCTGAGTCATTCGTAACTGTCACTGTATGCCATGTTGTTACTTGTGGGCGGAGCACCAAGGCAAATTCCTTGTATGTGAATACTTGGCCAATAAACGTACTTTCCTGTGTTTTATGAATTCCAGTGGAATGAAGATTTCACAGACACGCTAGATGTAAACTGGTCATCCCCAAAAGAAAAGAACTCCTGCAAACAAATTAATCAGGTAAAAAAAACATAAAGTCTTGAAGGAACTCAGTAGATCAGGCAACATCTGTGGTGGGAAATTGACTCTTCTCCAGAGTAATCAAATGTTCTGAGTCTGAAGAAGGACCCAATCTGAAGCATCATCTGTCTGTTTCTCTTCACTGTTTACCTTGTTGCCTGACCCGCTGAGTTCCTCTAACACTTTGCTTTTTGCTCGATATTGGCATCTGCAGTCTCTCACCTCTCAAATCAGGTAAAGATCCTGCTGTATGCATTTATTTATGTTCACAGGCATCAAGGCGAATGTTTTGTGTGCAAATGAAGTGGCAGCTGCGTTTTGATTGTGCAAAGATCCTTATTTTCATTATACACAACAAAGTGCAATAGTAAGTTTGTAAAAAAAAAAAAATCCAGCAATTTTCCTTTGTAAATTGGACACGGCAAGTTTAAAAAAAATACACAAAGCTAAGTATGAAAGGGTGAGGCAGCAATGAGATCAGATTTGTATGAATGGAAAACCTGCTGCCTTTTTGTTTGGAGCAAATTGCGTGGCTGTTCTGATGGTTCATAGGATAAGGACAAATTGTACTTGGGTAATGAACCTAATGTACCAAGAATGTTCCAGGATACAGTCGTGTTTCTTTCTCTGACTTAGTTGATACCAGTTGGGACAAAGAAAAGGTTGCGGCATCTAATTCCACACGGGCAAAATAATAGTTGTTTTTGTTCGGCTCGTTTTGTTACAATCTGGGTGTCGCTGAGAAAGCCAGCTATTATTGCTCATCTGTAATTGCCCTTGGGAAGGTGGCAGTGAGCTTTGAACTGCCAGTCTGCTGTTGAGCAGCGAGTTCCATTATTTAGATCCCACGGCGAAGAAAGGACAGCGGTAAAATTCTGAATCACGATTTTGCAGGACACGAAGGTCACACAGTGTTTCCATGCATCAGATGGCCTTTTCCTTCTTGGAGGTCGAGGTTGCAAGCTTGGGCAATGCTGTTCAAGTAGCGTCGATAAATGGAGTTCCATCTCAAATATCCCCAAGTTGTAGGTTAATTGGTCTCTGTAAAAAATGTAGTATAGAACCAGGGGGAATCGATGGTCAGCATGAACTCAGTGGGCTAAAGGGCTGTATCTCTAAGTAAGTACAAACGCACCTGGAGCTAGCACCTTACTTAGAAGTTCATGATAAAATAGGCTGAAGTCAGCATGGTTTTGGGAAGGGGAAATCTTGCCTGAGAAATCTGCTGGAATTCTTTGAGGAAGTAAATAGCAGGACAGACAAAGGAGCGTCTGTCAATGTTGTTTAACTAGATTTTCAGAAAGCCTTGATAAGGTGCCACACGTGAGGCTGCTAAGGAAGACGAGAGCCCATGGCATCAAAGGGAAGATACTAGCATTGATAACAGCTTGGCTGGATCGCAGAAGGCAAAGAATGGCAATAAAGGGGGCTCAGTTCTTTCCTCACCTGCTCAGCCTTGATGGTCAGGTGCGACAAAGAAAGGGCAGAGGCAGCGGACCAGGGGGATTGTCGGGGGATTCTGTCGGGGAGCAGGGGGGAGGGTGGGCAGAGACCCCACCACCAAATCTATTAACAAAAACAGGTTTAGCTTGTTGCCCCATTGTTAGGGGGTTACAAGTTTCCTTGGTAGCTTTCAAGACAAAAAAAAAACACAATTTCTATATTAACATACAGAGACTTTCTTGCATGGTTGATCTCCTCGGCTCCATATCAAATACCAAACATTTTTGCGATCTGTTTCAGTACAATCAGATTAGAAAGCTTATTCCATATCCATTAGGTTACAAGAAGAATTCAAACCATTTGTCCCCTCCCTCATCTCTCAACACTACCTCTTGTCGGGACAACAGCCTCAAATTTCTGATGTCTGCCGTCAGATGGAGTTAAATTCCAAAGCTGCTTGGCATCAAATTGGATTCCAAGCATATCTGCTGCTGTTGCACAATTCTTATAGTGTTTTAATTGTTGATATACGGAGAGAAAGACCAAGCAGTTTTATTTCCCCCTCATGTTGCGTCCCTTCTTCCCCCTGAGGTATGGTTTCACGGATGCCAACCTTAAAGTAGGGCAGCAAGACTCCAAAGGTAACTGCATACACATATCAGAATTATACAGCATGGAAACAAGGTTCTTTGGCCCAATTGGTCCATGCCAACAAAGATGCCTCAAAATGGACGTCGCATTTGACTGTCTTTAGCCAACATCCTTCTTAACCTTACATAACAGGATATTTCCTATCTAAACCTTTCCTATCCATATACCTAACTAAATGTCTTTCGAACATTGTAATTGTGTTTGCCTTCACCAGTTAATCTGGCAGTTCATTGTATATTTTCATCACCCTTTGTGTGAAAAAACTTGTCTTTAGTTCCTTTTAAATTGACACTAAACCCATGCCCTCCGGTGAACGTATTCACACAAAGTTTTTGTTGGGGGGTTTCAGGATTTAGAACAAATGACAATATATTATCTTGTTACGATGATGTGCAACTTGGAGGGGAACCGGGTCTCATTCAACTGCTGCTCTTCTTGGTATTAGTGTTGTGAGTTTGAGAAGAACTGTTGGAGTGGACAGTGTGAGTAAATGAAGTGCGTTTTGTAGATGGGACACACTGCAGCCATAATGCTCTGGTGGCAGATAAAATGAACATTTAGGGCAAAGATCCTTTAGCAATCAAGATAGATCACTCGACGAAAAAGACGTAGTACGGTCATGGGCAGATTCATGGGTAATTTTCGGCCCCATTTCCGTAACTGGCTTCCATCTCCGCAAAGATACTCGTGCAGAGACGGAAGCTGGTTACGGAAACATCCTCATAAAAATAAAAGTTATTTGGTAAAAATCTTCTCCTCATTTTCAGAATTTAAATTTATTAACACAAACTGTTCCCCTGCAATGTTGATCACACTGCGAGTAGGGTGTGTGCGATCGGTCAATCCAGCTCGCGGTTTCAACGCGGACGGTTGATCCAAGGCTTTCCAGGCGAAAGCCTCAAGGCTTTGCAGGCGAGTGCCCTCGAGCTTGAAGGTCGAAGGCACTCTTCGCGGATTAGGTCGCCCAAGTGGGACAGCCCCTTTAGGATAGCTAATGGAGGAAAACAACACGTTACAGTGAAGGCAAAGGAAGTAAACAACATTCCAGTTGTGGTACTGAAGGCCTGCACCTGTAGCTCTAACAACTCTGAAAAATGCTCGATACAATCTGAGACAAAGCAGACTCCTTAATTGGTACCCTATGCAACAGACCAAACACTGAGTCCTTCCATCTTCAGCAGATCATGGCTGATGTGTACACCAATTACAAAAATGAACTCCATTTATCTAGGCTACTTGAACAGCTACGCCCAAGCTTGTGACCTCTGTAAAGAGTACAGGCATACACAGATGAATCTTTACTACTACTTTATTAAACGTACACACACACATCACTGCCCTAGCTGTACGTGGTCTGTCACGGACACTAGAGAGAGAGCTAAGGGTGGGAAGGTCACAATTATACTGGCTGGTGGGGGAGTGGTTAGCAAGGGCTTCGTCACTGCTATTAAAGGTGTACATACATATCATCTACATCCTTCCTCTATAAAAACAAAACAGCAAGTAGTGACAGGGCGACCACGCCTCATGCGCTAAGGGAAAGTAAACAGCAGTAATAACCAAGCCACGATGCAACTGGTCAGCATGCTCTCTACTGTGCACCTGTAGAAGTTCGAGAGAGTCCTTCTTGACATGCCGACTCTCCATAATCTTCTCAGGAAGTAGAGGCGCTGATGTGCTTTCTTTATAATTGCATCCGTGTTCTCGGACCAGGAGAGATCTTCAGAGATATGCACGTCCAGGAATTTGAAGCTCTAGACCCTCTCCACTATCGACCCGTTGATATAAACTGGACTATGGGTCCCCATCCTACCCCTTTCAAAGTCCACAATCCGTTCCGTGGTTTTGCTGGTGTTGAGAGCCAGGTTATTGTGCTGGCACCATTTGGTCAATCAGTCGATCTCACTTCTATAGTCTGACTCGTCTCCATCAGTGATACGTCCCACAACAGTGGTGTCGTCAGCGAACCTGATGATGGAGTTCTCACTATGACCGGCTACGCAGTCATGAGTATAGAGTGAGTACAGCAGGAGGCTGAGCATACAGCCATGAGGTGCTCCCGTGCTGTTTGTTATTGAGGCTGACACATTTCCACCAATACGAACTGATTGTGGTCTGTGAATGAGGAAGTCGAGGATACAATTGCAGCGGGATGCGCAGAGACCCAGTTCTGAGAGTTTGGTAACCAGCTTGGAGGGGTTGATTGTGTTAAATGCCGAGCTGTAGTCAATGAATAACAGCCTGACATACGAGTTTTTGTTGTCCAAGTGGTCCAGAGTGGAGTGGAGAGCAGCGAGATCGCTTCCACCGTTGATCTGTTGTGGCGGTAAGCGAACTGCAGTGGGTCCAGGTTTTTGTCGAGGTAGGAGTTGATTTGCGCGATGATCAACCTCTCGAAGCACTTCATCACCACAGGCGTTAGTGCCACAGGTCGATAGTCATTGAGGCACGTCACCTTGCTCTTCTTGGGCACCGGTATTATTGATGCCCTTTTAAAGCAGGTGGGAACCTCAGACCTCAGAAGTGAGAGGTTGAAAATGTCCGTAAAACCTCCAGCCAGTTGGTCCGCACAGGTTTTTAGAACACGACCGGGTATACCATCAGGTCCAGGCGCTTTCGAGGGTTCACCCCTCTGAAGGATTTCCTGACATCAGCCTCTGTGACTGTGACTGAAATACCATCACAGCGAATGGGGACTCGGGAATGCACATCAATATTCTCCCTATCAAAGCGTGCGTAAAACGCATTGTGCTCGTCAGGGAGTGAAGTTTCACTGACGTGTGCTGCCTCCTGGTTTCGCCTTGTAGGAGATGATTGCATTCAGGCCCCGCCACAGCTGCCCAACATCCGTCTCATCCTCCAGCTTGGAGCAGAAGTCCCATTTGGCCTTTTTGATGGCCTTACCAAGGTCGTATCTTGTCTTCTTGTACTCCACAGTGTCTTCAGACATGAATGCCCGGTGTCTGGACTTCAGAAGAATGTGGATCTCATAGTTCATCCAAGGCTTCTGATTGGGAAACACTTGGAAGGTTTTTGTTGTGTTGCAGTCCTCCACACATTTCTTTATGAAATCTGTAACGACTGTGGCGTATTCGTTCAGGTCCGTTGCCGAGTCCCTAAACGTTGCCCAGTCTACAGACTCCAAACAGTCCTGGAGTTGTTCCTCTGCCCCCCCAGACCAGCTCTGTACTGTCCTCACCTCTGGGGGTGCGCTCTTTAATTGCTGCCTGTAGGCAGGAAGAAGCAGCACCGTGGTATGGTCGGATTTACCGAAGTGAGGGCGAGGGATAGAACGATGGGCATTCTTGATGCTGGTGTAGCAGTGGTCGAGGGTGTTTGGTCCTCTGGTGCAGCAGGAGACATGTTGGTGCAAGTTGGGAGCGATTTCTTGAGGTTTGCTTTGTTAAAGTCCCCAGCTATGGTGGTAAACGCCTCGGGGTAAGACATCTGGTGTTGGTTGACCACGGTGTGCTGCTCCTCCAGTGCCAGACTGATGTCTGCCTAGGGTGGGATGTAGACCGCGGTCAGGATGATGGAGGTGAATTCCCTCGGTAGTTAGAAGGGACGGCAGTTCCCCACCAGATGTTTGAGGTGTGGAGAGCAGGAGTTGGATAGGATTGCCACGTCTGAGCACCACGCAGAGTTGACCATGAGGCAAACGCCCCCTCCTCTCCCTTTCCCAGATGCCTGCGTACGGTCCATAAGGTGGGTTGAGAACCCTTTAGGCTGGACCGCTGAGTCTGGGGAGCTGGGGGTGAGCCATGTCTCTTTGAAACAGAACACAGAGCATTCCCTCATCTCCCTTTGATAAAGCAGCCTTGCCCTTAAGTCCTCCACCTTATTTTCTAGTGACTGTACGTTGGCCAGTAGGATAGTAGGAAGAGGGAGCCGTAGTCCTGCCCGCCGGCCAGGTTTCTGTACTCCATGGAGCCTTCCTCGGTGTTTAAAGGTAGAGTACTTATGGGTCTCCGCGAGGTCGGGGTATCCCCTGAGATGCTGCTTGTCACGCTGATTTACTCCAGCGTTTTGTGTCTATCTTTGGTTTAAACCAGCATCTGCAGTTCCTTCTTTCACACCTATTGGCATCAGCCATTTTGGAGGAGGCTTTACGATTATGTGCTCTGTTTGAGGGTAAGTGCTGAGGCTTTGGATGGCAGTGAGGGAGGGGGCTGGTATGCTGCTCCTGCAAGATGTGGGAAACCTCCAGTGTGCCAGAGGCCTCTTCATCTGTTGGAAATGCATCCAGCTGCAGCTCCTGAGTGACCGCATGAGGATTTTTTGGTGCAGCTGGATGACCTCTGCATCATCCAAGAGAACAAGATCATCATAGATCGGAGTTACAATTAGGTGCGCCCACCCAAGGTACGAGCAGAAAGTAGATGGGTGACCACCAGGAAAAGGAGCAAGGAGAGTAAGGAGGGTTTAAACTAGATAGGCTGAGTGACAGGATCTAATTCAGTAGTGAGGCAGGTGAGAGGCTGGAAGCCGGTACAGAAGTCAATGATAACATATACAGTACTCAGAATAGGCATGAGTACAGCAGGGAGCAAGGGAAGGCGCTTGAATGAAATTAGATTTATTTCAATGCAAGAGTATTGCCTGACTGGGAAAGCGGATGAACTTGGGGCGTAGATAGGTATGTGGGATTGAGAAATTAAAGCCATTACAGAAACAGGCTAAGGGAGGGACAGGACTGGTAGCATAATGTTCCAGGGTGCAGGCAGTATAGGTGAAATAAAAGATTAAATAGGAGAGGATTGTCTTTCCTGATTAAGGAGAATGTCATGATTGTTGTCTGAGATGACATGACTGAAGGATCGTTCAGTGAGGCTATCTGGGCGGAGCTGAGAAATAAAAAGGGGATGAACGTTTGTTGGCATTGTACTATATGCCCACAAATAGTCAACAGGAATTCGATGAACAAATATGCAGGGTTATTGCAGGCTTCCACAAACCTAATATGGGTGCCAAAATGGATAATCTTAACTTTCCCAGTAAATTCTGGGACTGTCATAGTGCCAAGGACTTAGACGGGGGAAATTATCAAGTGAGTCAGGAAAGTTTTCTCAGGCATTAGTGTGTGTGGTCATGTACTCTGGTAGTAGGATTAAACGTGTAGACTATTTTCTAAGTGTGGAGAGGATTCAGAAATAGATGGTGCAAAGGGACTTGGGAGTGTTGGTGAAGGATTCCTGTAAGGTTAAGGGCTTGTCCCACTTGGCTGTAATTAATGCGACAGGCCGGTAGTGACTGACACGCGATAGTCACGTGCGTCATCATGCGTCCGCACAGCCCTCTGGAGCGCATGACATCATTTGAATACCCAGTTTATGATATTTCTGGTGATTTTCTAAAATGTTCCAGTTTCTTGAGTGGTGCTAGCAATTGGAAAAACTGCAGATGTAATGCCCCTATTCAAAAAAAAGGTGAATGAAAAGTAGCAAGCTGCAGACCAAATTAATCTGTGGGAAGGAACTGCAGATGCTGGTTTAAATTGAAGATAGACACAAAATGCAGGAGTAACTCAGCGGGACTGGCAGCATCTCTGGAGAGAAGGAATGGATGATGTTTCAGTCTGAAGAAGGGTCTCGACCCGAAACATCACTCATTCGACCTGAAACGTCATCCTGTCCCTGATACTGCTGCGTGATACCGGGCGCAACTCCACACTCCTCCACACCACTCCATGCACCTGTCCCGCGCCACCCACACGCTATCAGGTCGTGTAAATGGCGTGCAAATGACGGCCAAGTGGGACAGACCCTTTAATTTGCAAGTTGAATCAGTAGTCAGGAAGGCAAATGCATTGTTAACATAAATTCTGGGACTGTCATAGTGCCAAGGACGGGGTGGAAAGGGTGGGGGGGGGGAACAATGGAGGTCCCGGCATGGGGGGACCACTGTGAGGGTGGGGGGGCAGAACAATGGGCAATGGGAGGTGGATTAAGGACAATGGGGACCCGGTGTGAAGGAATTGTTTGGGGGGGGGGGGGGTGCTTTGTAACTTTGTCAGCACTGTAGGTGGCTGCTATTTGTGCACATTGTGTATGCAGCAAAGAATTTCACCGTGCCTAGTCACATGTGACAATAAAGTATTCCTATTCCTATTTTCAGAGGATTAGAATATAAAAGCAGGGATGTAATGCTGAGGCTCGAAGGCATTGATCAGACCGCATTTGGAGTATTGTGAGCAGCTTTGAGCGAGATTGAAGGGTGACCCGACGGGGCACTGAGAACAAAGGGAAAAGCGGCTGTGCGGGGGGGGGGGGGGGCGCCAGTTGCAGGCCTGTGGTTTGGCGATGTTCAATTAACTTTTTGTAACTTTTACTGCGCCGGAAACGTGGCAACTCTTTGTGTACTGCCTAGGTGAGGTCTGCTGTATGATTTCACCGGATTGGATGCAAAACCGAATTTCACTGTATCTAGGTACATGTGACAATAGATATACTATTGAATTGAATCATATCTGAGGAGGGATACAGAGATAATAGGTGCAGGAGTAGGCCATTTGGCCCCTCGAGCCAGCACCGCCGTTCAATGTGATCATGGCTGATCATCCACAATCAGTACCCCCTTCCTGCCTTCTCCCCATATTCCGCTATTTTTAAGAGCCCTATCTAATAACCCTGTCCCACGGTGCGAGTTCATTCCAAGAGCTCTCCCAGTTTAAAAAAAAATCAAACTTGTGGTAAGCACGGATAATGAACTTATTTTTTAATATGTTTTAAATATATGTATCCTCACAATCCTGACTAATGGAACCCGAATACTTCAGAATTTAATATCCCCGGTAAAATACTGTTATGGAACAATAATTTTAAGAAACCATGGAGCTGGTTAAGTTTGTAACATCAACTACGGAAGTTGGTAGATGGTTAGCCATGTTAGTATGGCTATCACTAACTACACTAATACCAGATGTAGTTTTTTCCTTCTTTGTGCACATCACTAACTTCTTAATCTATCCCTTTTTTTCTTATATTATAATCTATCATTATTATTTTAAGTTTGAATGGAGTTATAAATTAGATCAAAGGAGATATATACGTGAGAGACATCCAAGGGTCCTGAAATTCGTCTATTCGGAGTTCGGGTGTAAGGTCGGGCCTGTCGAACTGAACCATTTGCTCTATTATAGACCTCCTTAAACAAAAGATGCAAGACTTAAAAATGAATACGGGGAATAAAGGAATAACGTTTTGTAGCTGGAACGTTAAAGGTATTAATGAACCAATTAAGAGAGGTAAAGTATTAGCACATTTAAAAGCACTTAAAGTAGATGTAATTTTTATCCAAGAAACGCACTTAAAAAAAGATGCAGAGCATAGATTGAAAGCTAAATGGATAGATAAAGCGTATCATTTTTTTTACACACACATCCAGAGGTGTAGCAATATTATTTCGTAAAGATACTTTATTTAAACACACATCAACTATAACTGACAGTGATGGTAGATATATTATTGTAATAGGAAAATTAAACGCACAAAAAATTGTTCTTTAAGAAAATATTTAATACCATCCCGGAATTAGCACAACATAACCTAATAATTGGAGGAGATTTAAATTGTACACTAGATCCTTATTTAGACAGATCATCAAGACAACGGAAAATCAAATTGCATTCCAGTGACTTATTAAATGCATACATAGATACTAGTAATGTTAAAGACGTTTGGAGAATAGAAAACCCAACTGGACGAGAATATTCATTTTATTCACCTGTACACAAAATGTATTCAAGAATAGATTATTTTTTGGTAGACTCTAAACTTATCTCACTCACTTACAATTCAAAATACCATAATATTACAATTTCAGATCATGCACCTTTAACATTTATGATCAAAAATAAATGGTAAAACGGAAAAACAGGGACAATGGAGACTTAACCCACACATTTTAAAGGACAAAGTAACTCAGGAATACATTACAGAACAGATTAAGATTTTCTTTGAAATAAATGATAAGCCGGAAATATCTTCTTCCCTTTTATGGGAAACTTTTAAAGCATATGCCTGTGGAATTATGATTTCTTCTCAAGCATTTTATAATAAAGAGAATCAGAGGGAACAACAGGCATTGGAAAAGGAGATTAAATAATTAGACACGGAGAACGCTGCAAATCCAACCATGATACAACATAATAAAATCGCTGCATTGAAATATATAAATTAAATAAAATATATTCAGATCAAGTTGTAAAACTCTATCAATATACTAAACAATTACAATTTGAATTCGGAGATAAACCCCAAAAATGATTGGCTCGTCAATTACAGAAATTGGAGGGAGAAAACATAATCCATAGGATTAAATCACACAATGGTGAACCAGTAGTACAACCTAAAAATATTAATGAGAGATTTTTGCAATATTATAAAAATTTATACTCTGTCAAAACGACAGAAAACCAGATAGGAATAGAAGCATTTTTTAAAAAAAAATGTAATCTAAAAGAGTTGGATTTAGAAAATAGAGAATCACTAAACGCTGAAATAATAGCAAAAGAAATCGAAGAATCTATCAGATCATTAAAAAAATTGTAAAATCTGGGCCAAGATGGTATTGGTTCGGAATTTTATAAAACATTCTATGATCTGATTGCGCCACGTTTGAAGACACTCTATGAATACATTTATACCCAACAGAAACTACCAGAAACATTAAATGAATCTATTATAACACTTATACCTAAATAGACAAGGATCTGGATGATCCAGGATCATATAGAGCTATTGCTCTTTTAAACTCTGATCAAAAAATATTAACCAAAATACTAGCACAAAGACTAAGCACAGTGATCAATAAATTAATTCACCTGGATCAAACGGGATTTATACCAAAACGATATTCCTCATATAACTTGAGACCATTATTCAATATTATATATTCAAAAAGAGGTATTAATAAAGACCTAGTAATCATCTCGTTAGACGTGGAGAAAGCCTTTCACCAGGTGGAATGGTCTTATCTGTTTTCGGTTATGGAAACTTTTAAGTTGGGAGAGAAGTTTATTACATGGGTTAAATTATTATACACTAATCCAACAGCTAGAATACTAACAAATCAAATGTTATCAACTAAATTTAATTTATTTCGAGGCTGTAGACAAGGTTGTCCCTTATCCCCACTATTGTATGCACTCGCAATTGAACCATTAGCACAAAGCGTGAGATTACATCCTGAAATATATGGGTATGAAACTAGAGAAATTGAAAATTAAATCTCCTTATATGCAGATGATGTATTACTTCATATTACAAAGCTGGAAATTAATATTTCAAATTTATTAAATTTAATAACTGAATTTGGCTCATTCTCAGGATATAGCATTAATTGGAATAAAAGTGAACTTATGTCAATAATGGTAAATAACCCACACATATTACAACAATTTCCTTTTAAGATAGCAAACGAAAAAATCAAATATCTTGGAATTTATGTAACAAAAAGATTTGATTTTTTATTTAAATCTAATTTCCCACTCTTACTGAATAAATTACATGAGAATATCTCATATTGGAAAACATTACCTATTTCAATGCTAGGTAGAATTAATGCAATAAAAATGATTTTTCTCCCGCAATTACTATATATTTTCCAATTGATTCCGATATACCTTCCTAAAAATGTTTTTAAGAAGGTTGACTCCATAGTCACCAACTTTATCTGGGATTATACGAGCCATAGAATAAATAAAAAACATTTATGTAAATCAAAAATAAATGGAGGTCCAGCACTGCCAAATTTTATGTTTTATTACTAGGCGGTTAATATTAAAAATATGAACTTTTGGTTGGAAGAAACAGATAAACAACCAAATTGGTTAAAAATGGAAAAAGAAGATTGTTCACCTTTTGAAATTAGCTCGATTTTATTTGCCAATACTAAACTAGGTAAGAAAACCTATAGAGAAAACCCTATAATAGAAAGTGGGATACATATCTGGAAACAACTAAAGAAAACATTAAAATTGGAATGTATACCACTAGCTCTCTCCATTGTAAACAATGTTACATTTAAACCCTCAATAATGGACAAAGGTTTTTTACAATGGAAAACCTATGGAATTAATAAGATGGGCGATCTCTACAGGGAAAACTCCTTTCATTTCAAGAATTACAACAAATTTATGGATTACATTCAAAAGATTACTTTAGATATTTACAAATTAGAGACTATGTAAAATCAAATACACAGGAATTTAGAAATAGAAAGACAGAAATTTTAGATGAATGTCTAAATAAACACCCGAACACAGAAAAATTGATATCATATATTTATAACATTTTATCGGAAAATGATGTACCAATGACAGAAGTATGGGATGTATAAAGAAAATATATAGGCAATGATGGGAAAATCAATTGGGTCAAATAATCAGACCAGAAGAATGGGATGAAAGTTTACAACATATACACCACTGTTCGTTAAATGCTAGACACTCTTTGATACAATTTAAAGTTTTACATAGATTGCATTATTCAAAATCCAAATTACATAGAATTTTTTTTTAATGTATCTGCCATATGTGATAAATGTTAGCACTTAGAAGCTAATTTAACGCACTCATTCACAAACTGTATATAAAATTACTAACTTTTGGTCAGAAATATTTAAGATAATTCTGAATGTTGTTAATATGAATTTGGTTCCTGACTCAAAATTAATAATATTAGGAATATTAGAAACAGATCAATTAATAACAATGAATCAAATAATTTTTATCGATTATAGTTTAATTGGGAAAAAATTAATATTGAAATTTTGGAAAGGTCCTACATCCCCCACAATCAAAATGTGGATTACAGGAATGTCGGAGACACGTCACCTGGAAAGATTAAGACTTGTCCTACTGGACAAGCTGGATCATTTCAGAGGGATATGGTCTCCATTTATTGAATATTTAAAGAGTCAAAATGGCTCGGTGCGAGTACCTGACTGAAGCCTGAATGAAAGAATAGATGAAGAATCACATATAATAAACCATGGATATATCTCCAATGATGTATAACTGGCTTAACACTTCATTCATCTTTTTGATTTTCTATTTTTACTTTATTTTTCTCTATTATTTCCTACCTGTATTAAAAATAAAAAAATGCATAGAAGTACAAATAAGATATAATTGTTAATATTAAGAATGTATGTGACATGTATATTCTTCTTTTAATATGTACTTCTAATAAAAATATTTAACAAAAAAAAGATGAACACATGATTCTGATTTCTGCCCTTAGTTGGATAACACACATCTCCAGTCATTGTGTTTTACATAATATGACTGGTTTTCAACCTCTTCAGTCTGAATGCCTTGATCCGAAACATCACCCATTCTTTCTCTCCAGAGATGCTGCCTGTCCCGTTGAGTTATTCCAGCTTTTTGTGTCTATCTTCAGTTTAAACCAGCACCTGCAGTTCCTTCCTACACTCTTTGTTAAGCGAAACAGGTCCTATTCTCATAATATTATTCACCTCAACTAAGTATTTTCTTCACCTCCGTTGCTGCAGAGAATACAATTCCAGTTATCAAATCTTCAAAGTGAAAAATAAATTCCAGCCCTGCCAACATCTTCATAAATCGCCCCTGGATCCTCATTGTGAAAGAGAGCAATTGCACCCTTTCTACATTGTGTCATAGTCTTACAGCATGGAAAGAGTAGGAGTAAACGGGTCCTTTTCACAATGGCAGGCAGTAACTAGTGGGTACCGCAGGGCTCAGTGCTGGGACCCCAGCTGTTTACAATATATATTAATGATCTGGAGAGGGAATTGAAGTCAATATCTCCAAGTTTGCGGATGACACAGCTGGGGGGCAGTGTTCGCTGTGAGGAGGATGCTAGGAGACTGCAAGGTGACTTGGATAGACTGGGTGAGTGGGCAAATGTTTGGCAGATGCAGTATAATGTGGATAAATGTGAGGTTATCCACTTTGGTGGCAAAAACAGGAAAGCAGACTATTATTTAAATGGTGGCCGATTAGGAAAAGGGGAGATGCAGCGAGACTGGGTGTCATGGTACACCAGTCATTGAAAGTAGGCATGCAGGTGCAGCAGGCAGTGAAAAAAGCGAATGGTATGTTAGCTTTCATAGCAAAAGGATTTGAGTACAGGAGCAGGGAGGTTCTACTTCAGTTGTACAGGGTCTTGGTGAGACCACACCTGGAGTATTGCGTACAGTTTTGGTCTCCAAATCTGAGGAAGGACATTATTGCCATAGAGGGAGTGCAGAGAAGGTTCACAGACTGATTCCTGGATGTCAGGACTGTCTTATGAAGAAAGACTGGATAGACTCGGTTTATACTCTCTGGAATTTAGGAGATTGAGAGGGATCTTATAGAAACTTTCAAAATTCTTAAGGGGTTGGACAGCTAGATGCAGGAAGATTGTTCCCGATGTTGGGGAAGTCCAGGACAAGGGGTCACAGCTTAAGGATAAGGGGGAAATCCTTTAAGACCGAGATGAGAAAGACTTTTTTCACACAGAGAGTGGTGAGTCTCTGGAACTCTCTGCCACAGAGGGTAGTTGAGGCCAGTTCATTGGCTATATTTAAGAGTGAGTTGGATGTGGCCCTTGTGGCTAAGGGGATCAGAGGGTATGGAGAGAAGGCAGGTACGGGATACTGAGTTGGATGATCCCATGATCATATTGAATGGCGGTGCAGGCTCGAAGGGCTGAATGGCCTACTCCTGCACCTAATTTCTATGTTTCTATGTTTCTATGAAACAGGCCCTTCATCCCAACTTGTCGATGCAGATCAAGATGCCCTATCTAAGCTAGTCCCATTTATCCACATTTTGCCCATATCCCTTTAAACCTTCCCTATCCAAGTACCTGTCCAAATGTCTTTTAAATGCTCTCATTTTACCCGCCTACGCAGCTCGTTCCACATACCCACCATCCTCTGCGTGAAAATGTTGCCCCTCAGGCTCCTATTAAATTGTTCCTCCCTCACTTTAAAGCAGGGGTGTCAAACTCATTTTAGATCACAGGCCGGATTGGGCAAAATGCGACTTCATGTGGGCCGGATCAGTTGTGCCGCGCAAACGCACCCTTACCATTAATAAACCATTTGAAATCGAACATTAGCAGACACTAATGTAGATCTAACAAAACAAATGTAGGCTACACAACTGCACCTAATTTTTGTTAACCTGCTTCCAGCAATCAAACTCAGACGATGAGTACAGCTAGCCCTTAATTTTTATTGAAGTGAGGGTGTGTAGGGGTGTGTGTGTGAGAGTGTGTGTCAGTGTGTGAGGGTGTGTGTCAGTGTATGCGTTTATCATTGTGTGTGAGAGTGTGTGTCAGTGTGTATGAGAGTGTGTGAGAGTGTATGTGTGAGGGTGTGTCAGTGTGTGTGTAAGTGTTTGTGAGGGTGTGTGAGAATGTATGTGTGAGAATGTGTGCCAGGGTATGTATCAGTGTGTGTCAGTGAAGCAGCGACAACACCTGGAGTGAGCGGACATTCAGACACTTGCTGATGTTTGCCTCCCCCCCCCCCCCCCCCGTCTCTTCCCCCCTCCCCGGGAATACAGGCCGGCCCAGGTGCTCTGTGTCCAGCTAGGGTCCGGGGGAGTGAGGGCCAGTGACCCGGGGGTCCGGGGAGGTGAAGGAGCCTTAGCCCGAGATTCATCCCCGCGGCTCCGGAGACGGAACCGACGCCCCCACTCACCAGGTCCGCTCCTGACTCCGGGCCAGGGTCAAAACTCCATGGGGTGTGGACAGAGTGGCCGAAGGACACAGAGCCGCCGGAGACAAGGGTGGGAGGTGTGAGCAGTGCCTCAGGGGTCGGTGCTGGGACCAACGCCATTTCTCACCTATCACACCATCTGCACGGGAATGTGTAGTTTAGTTTAGAGTCTAATCATCCCGCGGGTCGGTAGGTTGACAGCCCTGCTTTAGACCAATGCCTTGAATCACATATCCCGGGAAAAAGACTATACATTCACTTTATATATTCCCCCATATGGTTTTTACTCGCCTCTAAAACAACTTTTGCTTTATTTTTCCATGACTTTATTTTTTATTTTCATTTTTTAAATCTTTTTTTGAGCGTGAGAAATTCTGTGATCAGCGTGAGAATTTCATGAAATGCGTGATTCTCACGCTCAATGCCTGAGAGTTGGCAGCCTTGCTTTATGCCTTTGGAGTGTGGGAGGAAACCGGGGCACCTGGGGAAAACCCACGCCTTCACAGGAAGAATGTACAAACTCCATACAGACAGAACACACCATACACTCTGTTCACCATCCTCCTTCCTGCCATATCACTAAATCTCAAAGACATATTTCATATCTTTATAACTGTTAGGGGCATTGATGCCAATCTTGTCTAGTCTTTACATTTAACCATATAACTATATAACCATATAACAATTACAGCACGGAAACAGGCCCTCTCGGCCCTTCCAGTCCGTGCCGACCATTTGTTTTCCCCTAGTCCCATCTACCTGCACTGAGACCATACCCCTCCATTCCCTTCACGTCCATATACCTATCCACTTTACTCTTAAATGTTAAAATCGATCCTGCCTCCACCACTTCTGCTGGAAGCTCATTCCACACAGCCACCACCCTCTGAGTAAAGAAGTTCCCCCTCACGTTACCCCGAAACTTCTGTCCCTTAATTCTCATGTCATGCCCTCTTGTTTGAATCTTCCTACCCTCAATGGGAAAAACGTATCCACGTCAACTCTGTCTATCCCTTTCATCATTTTAAAGACCTCAATCAAGTCCCCCCTTAACCTTCTGCGCTCCAAAGAATAAAGACCTAACTTGTTCAACCTTTCTCTGTAACATAGTTGCTGGAACCCTGGCAACATTCTAGTAAATCTCCTCTGTACTCTCTCTATTTTGTTGACATCCTTCCTATAATTAGGCGACCAAAATTGTACACCCATACTCCAGAATTGGTCTTACCAATGCCTTGTACAATTTTAACATTACTTCCCTACTCTATATTCAATGCTCTGATTTATAAAGGCCAGCACAACCAAAGGCTTTCTTTACCACCCTATCTGCATGCGATTCCACCTTCAGGGAACTATGCACAGTTATTCCTAGATCCCTCTGTTCCACAGCATTCCTCAATTCCCTACCATTTACCATGTACTTCCTATTTTGATTTGTCCTGCCAAGATGTAGCACTTCACACTTAACAGCATTAAACTCCATCTGCCATCTTTCAGCCACTTTTCCAAATGGCCCAAATCTCTCTGTAGACTTTGAAAATCTACTTCATTATCCACAACACCACCTATCTTAGTATCATCTGCATACTTACTTATCCAATTTTCCCACCCCATCATCCAGATCATTGATGTACATGACAAACAACAGTGGACCCAACACAGATCCCTGAGGCACCCCACTGGTCACCGGCTTCCAACCTGACAAACAGCCATCCACCATTACTCTCTGACATCTCCCATTCAGCCACTGTTGAATCCATCTTGCTACTCCGCCATTAACACCCCAAAGATTGAACTTCTTAACCAACCTTCCATGGGGGAACCTTGTCAAAGGCCTTACTGAAATCCATATGGACAACATCCACCGCTTTCCCTCATCAATTTCCCTAGTTACCGCTTCAAAAAATTCAAGAAGGTTTGTCAAAAACATGACCTTCCAGGCACAAATCCATGTTGACTGTTCCTGATCAGACCCTGTTTATCCAGATGCTTATATATGACTGTTCCTGATCAGACCCTGTTTATCCAGATGCTTATATCCTTCTCCTTGGTGAATACCGAAGAAAATAAATTGTTCAATATCTCCCCCATCTCTTTTGGCTCTGCAGATAGCTGTCCATTCTGGTTCTCTAATGGTCCAATTTTATCCCTCGTTATCCTTTTGTTATTAATATAGCCGTAGAAACCCTTTGGGTTTACTTTCACCTTTCTTGCCAAAGCAACCTCATATCTTCTTTTAGCCTTCCTAATTTTCTTTCTTAAGATTCTTTTTACATTCTTTATACTCCTCTAGCACCTCATTTACTCCATGCCTCCTATAATTATTGTAGATATCTCTCTTTTTTTGAAACAAGTGTCCAATTTCCCTTGAAAACCATGGCTCTTTCCAATTTTTACTATTTCCTTTCAACCTAACAGGGACATAAAGATTCTGTACTCTTACAATTTCCCCTTTAAATGTCCTCCATTTCTCTTCTACATCCTTCCCATGAAACAAAGTGTCCCAATTCACTCCTTTAAAATCCTTACGCATTCCCTCAAAGTTAGCCTTTCTCCAATCAAAAATCTCCACCCTAGGTCCTGTTCTGACTCTCTCCATAATTATATTGAAACTAATGGTATTGTGATCACTGGTCCCGAAGTGCTCACCAACGCATACCTCCGTCACCTGAACCTGCCTCATTTCCTAACAGGAGGTCCAGCACTGCCCCTTCTCTGGTCGATACCTCTATGTACTGCTGCAAAAAAAACTTATCCTGCACACATTTAACAAACTCCAAACCATCCAACCCATTTACAGAATGTGTTTCCCAGTCTATTTTTGGAAAATTGAAATCTCCCACAATCACTACCTTGTGCTTACTACTAATATCTGCTATCTCCTTACATATTTGCTCTTCCAATTCTCGCTCCCCATTTGGCGGTCTATAATACACCCCTAAAAGTGTTGCTACACCGTTCCCACTTCTCAGTTCCACCCAAATAGCCTCCCTAGACGAGCCCTCTAATCTATCCTGCCAAAGCACTGCTGTAATATCTTCTCTGACAAGCAATGCAACACCTCCCCCTCTGGGCCCTCCAATTCTATCACACCTGAAGCAACAAAATCCTGGAATATTTAGTTTCCAATCACAGCCCTCCTGCAACCATGTTTCACTGATTGCCACAACATCATATTTCCAGGTGTCAATCCAGGCTCTAAGTTCATCCACCTTACTTACAATGCTCCTAGCATTAAAATATACACATTTTAGAAACCCACCATCCCTTATTCTCTGTCTATTATCTTTTTCATCTTTCTCGCCTACATTTTGGATCCGAGTGCTTCCCTTCTCTGCCTCTTGCCCCACACCCTGAGCCCTAGCCCCACCCGAGTCCCTCCCCCCAGCCTTTCTAGTTTAAAGTCTCCCCAGTAGCCTTTGCAAATCTCCCTGCCAGGATATTGGTCCCCCTCGGGTTCAAGTGCAACCCGTCCTTTGTGTACAGATCATGCCTTCCCCAAAAGAGGTCCCAATGATCAAGAAACTTGAATCCCTGCCCACTGCACCAGTCCCTCAGCCACGCATTTATCCTCCACCTCATTTCATTCCTACTATCACTGTCACGCGGCACAGGCAGTAATCCTGAAATCGTTACCCTTTTGGTCCTTCTCCTTAACTTTCCCCCCAACTCCCTAAATTCTCCATTCAGGACCTCGTCACTTTTTCTGCCTATGTCATTGGTACCTATGTGTACCACAACATCAGGCTCCTCTCCCTCCCTTATCAGAATCTTTTGGACACGTTCTGACACATGCGAGACCCTGGCACCAGGGAGGCAAACTACCATCCGGGTCTCCCGACTGCGTCTACAGAATCGCCTATCCGACCCCCTAACTATAGAGTCCCCTATTACAATTGCCTTCCTCTTTTTGCTACCCTTCTGAGCATCAGGGCCGGTCTCTGTGCCGGAGGCCCGGCCGCTGTTGCTGCCCCCAGCTAGGCTGTGCCCTCCAATCGTACTCAAACCCGAGTACCTATTTTCCAGGTGTACGGTCACAGGAGTACTCTCTAGCCCCTGCCTCTGCCCCTTGCCCTTCTAACCGTGACCCACTTGTCTGCCTCCTGTGGTCTGGAGTGACTACCTCCCTGTAGCTCCTCTCTATTACCTCCTCACTCTCCCTGAGGAGACGGAGGTCATCGAGCTGCTGCTCCAGGTTCCTAACACAGTCCTTTAGGAGCCCCATGTCGACACACCTGGCGCAGATGTGGACGTCTGGAGGGCTATCAGATTCCCTGACCTCCCACATCTGACATCCAGAACAGTACACTGCCCTGTCCTTCATACTGCCCCCCTTACACAGGATACAATAGCAACACAATACAAAGTACACAACAAACTGCTGGAATCTGACTGCCAATCAGCTGCTTTCCCTAGTCCACTTCCCACCGATCAGCTGTTTACCCTAGTCCACTTCCCACCAATCAGCGGTTTCCTCAAAAAAAAAACCACTTCTCCAAATGGAATGTTATGGATTTCGGTAAAAACAAGCCCCGCGCTGGATTTTAAACCTTACCGGTCGGGTGTCGCTCCTCCCCCTCCTTCTCTTCCAACGGCTCCTGTGGGCCTCTGAAAAAAAAAACAAGCCCCGCGCTGGATTTTAAACCTTACCGGTCGGGTGTCGCTCCTCCCCCTCCTTCCCTTCCAACGGCTCCTGTGGGCCACACAGGATTTAATCCTGTATTCCATTTTATTTATCTTTCAACTCCTGGATCCATTTCCATTCTTTAAGCATAGCCTTACAACATTATGACTCATTTGCTAAAACTCCTTCAAAGCCTCTTCACTGGGTTTTTTAGGTCCCAGTATAAACACACTTTGTTTTTATATCACAATTTACAATCTTTACCTATGCATCTTTGGAGATGTGGGAGGAAACTGGAGTACCCGTGGAAAACCCAAGTGGTCATGGGAAGAATGTACAAACTCCGTGCAGACATCACCCATAGTCAGGATCAAACCTGGGTCTCTGGCACTGTAAGGCAGCGACTCTACTGCTGTGCCAACATGCCGCCTAATGCTGGCATGCTGAGCACCACCACTTGAAAGAATTGCTGTGGGCCAAAATGGGACAGAACGGATGCTGGGTATTGGCTTGGTATCACTGATAGATGCCACACTATTCGGAGTCAAAATCATGGAACTCTTGGCAACTGAGCTCTGATGATCCCTACGAACTACAGCAGTTCTAAGAGGAGGTTCACCATCGTCTTCTTAAAATAATTGGGAATGGATATTGCAGCAGAGTTGGATGTAATTACAATTTTAAAACAAAATGTATTGGTATATACGATAGGATAAAACTTTATTTATCCCAGGAGGGAAATTGATCTGCCAACTGTCATAAAACACAAGATACAGGCAACATGAAGTTACAAGTGGAAAGGATTGGGGATGTGCAAAGATTATGGGGGGGAGGGGGGAGAGGAGTCAGTCTGTTTCATGACATAAGGGGAAGGAGTTGTACAGTTGATAGCCACAGGGAAAAAGGATCTCCCGTGGCATTCTGCACTACATCGTGGTGGAATCAGTCTGTTGCTGAAGGTACTCCTCAGGTCGAACAGAGTGTCATGGAGGGGGTGAGCTGTATTGTCCAAGACGCTCCGCAGTTTGAGGAGCATCCTTCCCTCCAAGACCACCTCCCATGAATCTAACTCCGCCCCCAGGACAGAGCCAGCCTTCCTGATAATCCTGTTGGCGTCCGCAGCCTTCACCCAGCAGCCCCAGCACAAGGCAGTGAAGAGGATGGCACTGGCTACCCCCGATCGGTAGAACACCTGCGGCATCTTACTGCAGACGTTGAAGGAGCGGAGACTTCTCAAAAAGTGCAGGCGGCCCTGTTCCTTCTTGTACAGGGCCTCAGTGTTCCTGGACCAGTGCAGTTTACTGTCCAGGTACACTCCAAGGTATTTGTACTCCCTGGTAAACTGCACATCCACACCATTGATGGAGCCAGGGGACAGGGGTGTTCCTCTCCTCCTAAAGTCCACCACTAATTCCTTATACTGGGACCTAAAAAAAAAAGCAGTGACGAGGCTTTGAATGAGTAATAGGTAATGGGATCATGTTGGAGGTGATTGGAAAGTCAGAGTGGCTGGTGGGGTGAAAGGTGAGGTCCAGGGGAACTCTTTCCTTGTTGTTTCTGGGGGGAGGGGGTATGAGAGTAGAACTGTGAGATGCAGAGAAGATACAGGTGAGGGATCCATCTATGATAGCAAGGGGAAACATGTTTACTAAAGAAAGAGGGCATTTCTGATATCCGAGAATGGAAAACCATACCATGGGAGCAGTTGCAGAAGAGAAATTGGCAATAGGGGATAGCATCTTTGTCCCAATACCTCTGTTAATTATTAGTCATCCTTTGCTGGTTTCTAATGTTTTCCCAATCTCTGCCCTACCACAAATCTTCAGAATTTTATGTCTTTCACTTCCATAATTCTATAACTTACATAGATCATCAAAGATGGATCTTTCACGCAATAAAATGCATTTCTGTTGTGAATTGCGATGTTTCCTTAAATTTCTGCCTCTGCTACTGTTTTACCTCTTAATTTATTTTCTTTGTGTACTTTAGCCACTCGACCTTCATGTGTTTGTAATTGACTTTGAGTTTAAGATTCTAGTTTTGGACCTAATTTTCCTTCCCTCAAGCTGGTTATGGAATATTTTCATGTTATAATCACTTTTCCCTGATGTTTGTTCCAAACACCCCTCATATCTACCTCAACAATCAGGGATGAGTATATTTCCTTAAATCTGTGTCCCCAATATTGGCTTCTCTGCCAATGGATAGATGCCCTTCTTGTTTATACTGTCGAGGCTTCTTAATTTTATATATCGCAATTAAATTTCCCCTCCATATCCTTTGCTCTAAAGAAAATCAACCTCCCATCTAGCATTTTTCTCCTTGCAACTATAATTATCTGGCCCTGAAGGCACTGTCATAAATCTCCTCCACTGTCTGGCTGGTGCTAACTGGAAGATACTATTCTGAGGTTTGGATGGCAAAGTATTGTCTAATCGGAATAGAGGGAAGCATTGTTCTGCGCCTAATAAATCTATATTAGGCCTGGCCATGTTCAATGCCCAGTGCTGAAATTAGAGCCTGGAATGTATAACGTTCCCACCTTCGGTTTGTAGAAGAAATCGGGAAGAAGGTACAGAAGCCTGAAAACTGTAATGTCCAGGTTCAGGAACAGCTTCTTCCCTACAGCCATCAGGCTATTAAACACTACAATAAATAAGCTCTGAACTACAACAGACTTATTATAATTGCACTATATTTGTTTATTTATTGAGTATGTGTGCATGTGTATATATACACACTGAACTTTTTATTCCCGTTATGTTCACATATTCTGTTGTGCTGCAGCAAGCACGAATTTCATTGTCCTATCTGGGACATATGACAATAAAACACTCTTTACTCTTGACTCTCTTGAGAAAAACCACTTGAAGGAAATTAATTAAAAAAAATTAGGATTTAACAATAAAGGAAAAATTATCAAGGAGCAATGCATAAGCGAGACCCCACTAAACATTATATCGGAGATTTAAATGTATTCCAAATGATGACACAAAAAAAACCCTTCAGCCACTCAACCCTTTTTCAACATAGAATCATCCCCTGATCCTTTAAGAATAATGTGATTTAGGAGATAAGGCTCTAAAGCAAATGCTTTAAAGCCATATCTCTTAAGACCCAGGCCTGACTAAAAACTAAGATTTCATTTTGGAAATTGATGAACATAGCCCTCACAGCATTTTCTGCTCACTATGTCAGCATAGATTATGTATGATAAGGTCCATGAAGTGAAACTTGAATCCAAGAATTCCTGGCTGTGAGTTGATCATTATTGCATGCAGCCTAGAAACTGAAGGTTCGATGTAATTTTATCATGGGTACCAGAGTCTCTTGTTTGTACTAATTATTATTTGTGGATGCTTTTCTCTTTTCCTAGATCTGTAACCAGGAGACATCTTACGATATTCTGGGGACAGATATCTGGGCAGTTAATTCCTTTGAAAATATCAGGTATGTACTTTTTTTTTAAGGATACTTTTAGATGTGGTTGTTTCTGACTACTTTCCCCTACAATTTTCCAGTGCCCCACTTTCATTCAGATTATTGAGGGGCAATATTACTTAATCTTTCTTTACTTGTTGTTACTTCAACCATTCCAAACTTTGTGTGGCCTAGTGGCAGGAATAGATGTTTGTGTGTGGGATTTTAGTTGAGTTGAGGGAAAGCTATTTAGTTGAGGGATAGACACATATATTGCAGGATATATACCATAGAACTTTTGGATCGACATGCACACTACAGATTAAAGGCTGATGAGCAGGAGGCATATATATTAATATTTATGGCAGTGGAAATGTACTTTCTTTATGTAATAAGTTCTGAGAAGCCCACTACAATGATAAATGTAACAAGATAAACTAAATGTGCAAAATTGTTTGTGTACCTCCCTAAATTGAATAAATGTTTTAACTTTTAAAGACACGTCCAGATTTTCAATTGACATAAACATTGCTGTGACATCTTGCATTCTAATTGAAATAAAGGATTCAATACTTGGGAGTATTGTTATCCTCAGGGAACTTGTTACTTTCTGGGTTAGCCAGTTCTTAAAATAAATTCAGCTCACAGAAATAGAATCCCCTGATCCTTTAAGAACAAGTGATGTAGGAGATAAATTAAATTTAATATCATGCTGTCAAAATGTATCGGTTATTTAAAAAATACTGTTCTGTTACCAATTAATTGGAAGAGTAGGGAAAGGAAGTAAGTCTAACAAATGTTCGTCTGTATCCATTGGCTTCCCTCTTGAGGGAATGTGCTTGTGACTCTGGCTTTTTGAGCCTCTTGGGATATCTTCCTTTCATCCTCCCCTTCTCTCTTTTCCATTGCCAATACATTCTGAGCTGTCAGGTTTATGTGTCATTTTGAAGTTGGCACGTTGTAAGTGAGCTGCAGCTTTTATTCATCCTTGTTCTTAACTTCTGCTGTTTGGTTCTATTTATTCAGTGCCAAACATTTCAAGATAGCAAGAAGGCTTGCCCAGCTAATTAGATGGTAGTGGATGAGATTGGGAACAGGTTTCATCTTGCGACCTTGGGGGCATCGGGGAACGGTTCATTTCCTCTTCCATTTTATCTTTTCAAGAATCTCTTACCTTAAATATTTCATTAAATAAATTTGGCGGTAGAAATAATAACATCAGAAAAAGTTACACAATTGTATATCACAAAACGTAGCCAACCTTGCTCAGAGCAGGTGTGCAGAGGCTAGGGATGCCAACTGTCCCGTATTCGCTGGGACATCCCGTATATTGGGCGAAATTGGTTTATCCCAAACTGGACCGCCCTTGTCCCGTATTTGACTGCTACTACTCGGGTCGAGGGGACTGTCGGGTCAGAGCGCCGTGTCCGGCCCCGCCTCATCCGTCGCGATGGACTGCAGCAGCAGCGCCTCGCCCGTGGCTCCGCCGGTCGGCGGCCCGGGCCAAAACTCCTAAGCTGGCCCACCGGCTGGGCTTTGTGTGCAGTCCAGCACCCGGGCCAGCTCATCATTCACCAAGTGTCAGTCAACGAATTGCTGTCAGAAATTTGTCCCATATTTTGACCTTTTGTCCCTTATTTGGGAGTGAGAAAGTTGGCAACCCTAGCAGAGGCCCAACCTTTGGAGCATGTCACCTGTCCTTTCAGTCTGCTGAAGGGACTAAATGAGATGCCTCAACAAAATGAGCAGATTAAAACACAAAAGTAAATGGCATATATATAGGAACATAGAAATGTAGAAAACAGATGCAAGAGAAGTCCATAGTGGCTATTAAGAGACTTTTAGATATTAGGCATATGGATTCGCAGTGAATGGACAGATAAGGATTTTGTGCAGGTAGGTAAGAGTTGGTCTTGGTATTATGTTTGGCACAGACATTGTGGGCCGAAGGCTCTATTCCTGCACTATACTGTTCTATATTCAATAGTGTCTCGTGCTTGCTCTGCTATTCAGCAAGATCATAGTTGCCTCATCCACATCCCCCTTGTAACTTCTTCACCCTTAGTTCATTTAACGGCCAAAGATTTATCGGTTTCAGCCTTGTGACTCTGTGACTGAAGACCCACAGGCCTCCTTGGTGGAGAATTCCAAATACTCATAACACTGTGATTTTTAATAATTTCTCATCGCCTCAGTCGTACTAGTATCCCTTATCCCATGGTTATCAGCAAGAGGAAACAATCTCTCAGCATCCAACCTTTCATTTTCTCTCCAAACATTGCATACTTTAATGAGATGATCTCACCTTCTTCTAAAATTCAATAGACACAAGTTCATCCTGTTTGATTTCTTCTCATTGGCCAACTCCCTCATTTTAGGAATCAATCTGGTAAATTCTCTGTTCTCATCGCCCAGGAATTGGTATCTTCAGTATAGGCACTAAAACTGCACTAAATTTCCCGTTGCACACTCAGAGCCCTGTACATTTGCTGCAGAATCAGCCCTTCGAAGTACTCACTTGTTTTAGGGGTCAAACAAGTTTTAACTGCTGTAATTTTTTTTGTACTGCTGTAATAATGGCATCTTACCATCTACTTTCCTAATTGCTTACCATTCATAAATAGTAAATTTTTGTGCTCACAAACACTCACGTCTAGGTCCCTCCAGTCGCCAATGTTTCCCGCCTTTTTACCACATTGTTTTTCTATCCTTCCTACCATTTAAAATAATCTTATAATTATAACAAACTTGTTGTATTCTTCTCACATTCACTTTCCTGTCTGGCTTTGTTTCACCAGACAAGGGTGGATGTTGCATTCTCTTATTTAAGTCATTAACGTAGATTGTAGCTAATTCGTAGCACAGCAGTATTCCTTGTTGTCCACCCTGCCAGAAGCTTCATCAATAATCACATATGTTTGTTCTGCCCGTTGATCAGTTCATTTTCCATGCTATGCGCAGTTAAGTTTAGAGATGCAGCATGGAGACAGGACCTTTGGCCCACCAACTCCACGCTGACCAACAATTACCCACACACTATTTCTTTCCTACATACTAGGGACAATTTACAGAGGCTAACTAACCTACAAACCTGTACGTCTTTGGAGTATGGGAGGAAACCAGAGCACCCGGAGGAAACCCAAGCGGTCACAGGGAGAATGTGCAAACATCACTCGTAGTCAAGATCAAACCCAGGTCCCTGGCGCTGTAAGGCAGCAACTCTACCGCTGTGCTACTGAACCTCCTTTTGCAGCCGCAACAAATACTATTATGCATTGATTGCCCCATTTCTGTTTTGCATGCTCTATCGCCAAAAACCTCAACATTCTGTCAAATCTCATGTCACTTTTAATAAACCTTGTTTGGTCATGCCATGATCTCCTTTAAGTGTTCCCTTCGTCTATATTTTCAATGAATCCTAGCATTTTCCTGGCAACTGAATCAACCTAACTGGTCTATCTCCTTTCTTGAGTAGTAATGTTACATTTGCAACCTTCTAGGATTCCTTTCTATCGGCAGTGTTTCAGAAACTAACAAGCTTTGGAAGACTACCACTGGAGTATCTGCTTCTTCAGCCGCTTCAGAGGGGTGAGAGATTGCAACTTTCACATGGTCCACCCTGTTTTGACGAATGCAATCAACCTGGTGTGCACAATCAAATAAGATCAAATAGAACAAGTTGTCCTACAGCTTTAGGCTGTGCACGCCATATGCAAGAAAAGAAGGCTCTTTAGAAACTTAGGCCATTTTCTCCAGCATTTCTCTTCATTAATATCCATGGCTTCATGTTTGCACACTCATTTGTTCCTTGATTGTCCGCAATTTTGGTATGTACTTCTCCAACAAAGAGGGAAGCAAAAATATTTGTCTAATATCTTGGTCATTTGCTTATTCCTAATTATGATGTTCTGTATCTACCTCTCCCTCTATGGGATGCAAGTTCACTTTGGAGGGGCCATCTGGTACTAACACATTCCTCTGAAAAGCAGAGTGATTGATGGAATTTCTCATGTCTCGGCCAGTTCCTTTGGATCCAGAGACCAATTTAAGGACAGCCTAACTCTGGCCTGTTTCCCAGTAGGTTATAATGTTTGCGGGTTTTCTCTTGCAGTGGAGCAACATGGGATCTGCAACCCGAGAAATTAGATTTCACCACCTCGTTTCATCGAAAGCATTTACAAAACGCTTCAAAGTACCTCCCTCACATTGAGCGAGAAGGGTAAGTATCACTTCTCCGAATATGAAAAGGGGGATTCTTGACATTTTCTCAGGTTGGAGAACCTTCAGCTTGCTTCTTGAAACGCCTTAAGAGGCCCAAGTTATTATCCATAGCTGCAAGAGCAGTCATGCAGACCGTATTGGACCACTCTCTTTGTTCTTAGGGATTCCCAATGGCCCAGCATAGGTCGGATGTTCGAGCACTTGGTAAGTTGCAAACTGTGTTTATTCACTCTTGAATGAGTGTAGCTAACTAGATCAATGTTTATTACCCATCACAGTCAATCCTGACATGGTGAGAGTCAAATTTGTTCACAAACAGCTGATAGGGTTTGATGCTGGGATATTGCAGAAAACACAGTCATTCACCTTTCATGGCTTGGTTGCAGAAATATCCCTTCTTTGATCTATGTGCTCCTATCTTTGGGAGGTGGAATGAAACTGAATACTGGCACAGTTTGTATTTGCTTTTGTCATGGAGCATAGGTTTAGGGTAAGAGGATGAGAAGGGATCTGAGGAAGAATGTTTTCGCCCCCCAGTGGGTGGTTTGAATCTAAATGCACTGCTTGGGTGATAGACACAGGTAGGCCCAAAGATCTTTGCGTAGGCCCACAACATTTAAGAAGAACTTTGAAATTCCATCGCATAAAAGTCTAGGGCCCAAGCGGTGATTAATGGGATTAGCATCGTTGGATGGCGTGTGGACATGGTGTGTTTCCATATTTTATGGCCAGTTTCCATATCGTATGACTCTGTGACATTAATGTAAAAGGTTTGGTGTTGGGTCGATTATCCACTTTTGATGTTTATTACTGCACATTGTAGCACATCCTAAATGCAGAATCGATCATCTCTCTACTTGCTCCCTCTGCTGCAATATGCCATGATCATTTTCTTCACTAGCACCCTCTGGGTAGGAACAGGAGTTAAGTTCTCAGTTTATGGACCCACATCATTCTAGCAGTTGCATTTTTACTATCAAGCAAACTATTTTAAAAAAAAAGTCTTGCTGGAGGAACTCAGTGGGTCGGGCAGCATCTGATGATGGAAATAAACAGTCAACAATTCCATACAATATCGTGTCTGAAAGATGGGAGATAGCCAGTATAAAGAGGTGAGGGGGAAGGGTACAGCAAAAGCAATCCATTGATAGTTGGATCCGGAAGAGGAGCTGTGGCCATAGAGACCAGCCGTGATCATTTTAAATGGAAGGTTAGACTTGAAGGGGCAGGTGGCCTTCAACTCCTCCTATTTGACAAAATTGGTGGTATAATGAACAGTGGAGAAGGATATCTAAGTTTTCAACAGGATCTAGATCAGTTGGGAAGGTGTGTCAAGGAATGGGAAATGGAATTGAGTGTGATGTGTTTCACTTTGCTATATCAAGCCAGGGCATGACTTGCCGGTAGATTGTAGAGCCCCAGAGAGTGCCGTAGAACAGAGTGATCTAGGAGTGCAAGTACGTAGTTCCCTGGACATGGCGTTCCGGTGGACAGGATGGTGAACAAGGCGTTCGGCATGCTGCCCTTCTGGGAAAGTATTAAGTACAAAAGTTGGGGTGTTATAGTACAGCAGTACAAATAATTGGTGAGAATACACTTGAAATACTGCATGCTGTTCTGGTCACACAGCTGTGGAAAGTTTGTCATTAAATTGGAAATGGTGCAGAAGTGATTTACCAGGATGCTACCTGAACATGTAGGCTTGAGTTATAGGGAGAGGTTGGATAGGCTTGTACTTTTTTTTTGGAGCGTAAGAGGCTGAGGGTGACGCATTGAAATGTACCATTTTTTTGTGAGGGGCTTGGATAAAGTGAATGCTCGCAGTCCTTTTTCTCAGGATGGAGACATCTAAAATAGAGGGCATATGCTTTAGGTGAGAGGAGGAAATTAAAAGAGACCTTGAGGATCTGATCCCTTAAATTTATGACGTTTAAAAGACATTTGGACAGATACATGGATAGAAGGTGTTTAGAAAGATGTGGGCGAAATGCCAGCAAAATGGGAATGACCCAGATTACTAACTTGGTCGGCGCGGAAAATTGTCCGAAAGGTCTGCTTCTGTGCTACATGACTCTATTTTCTTGTGTTCTTTGATTGTATTTTGCATCACTTGTTCCCTAACCCGGTCTGAGTGCTGTCATATTGTAATTCCTCTCACATTTTTCGCTCCCAGTTATCTTGTACCTCCAATTGCTCCTTCTGTTATCCTCTCCCTTTTTAAGTCTAATTTTAACCTTATTTCTTCGCTCCTTTATCTCCTTCCACATCTGCCCCCCACTCCATTTAATCCCTCAAAAGACGTCAGAGCTTGCCACACCCCATCTTATGGAAACCCTATAAATATTGCCTTCTACCTGCATACGTAGCGAGGAAAGCAAAGTAAATTTGTGACATTTGGTCACACCTTGTATAATGGTCCTAACTTGTCAGTCAATAGTCCCAACTTGTGTAGGAAGGAACTGCAAATACTGGTTTACATCAAAGATGGATACAAACCGCTGGTGTAACTCAGCGGGACGGGCAGCATCTCTGGAGAGAAGGAACGGGTGACATTTTGGGTCGAGCTCTCGGTCTAAAGAAGGGTCTCGACCCGAAACATCACCCATTCCTTCTCTCCAGAGATGTTGCCTGTCCCGTTGAGCTACTCCAGCATTTTGTGTATCTAATAGTTCTAACTTGTCAGTCCCTCCTGCCTCCCTTATAAAGATGATCATCCAGTATGGTCTAATTTTACAGTGAAAGAAGCCACGTTCTGTCATCATCTAAGCCCATTTAATGAATAGCTTTAATTCTGTAGCCCATTAATGCAGTATCTATTGGTTGATAAAACTGATGGTGTGTGCTGACCATGCAGGTATATTTCCCTTTATTAATGGAAATCTCTTGTCTTGACCCACTCTGTTTCTCCATGCCGCCACTTCTTCACATCGTACGCTTGCGCTGCTCTGTGTCTTAGGTTGTTGTAAATGCTGCATTTGATTGATCCAAGAGAAAAATGTAGAGAACCAAGAGATAAAAAAACCTGTGGATGGATCATTAAAAAAGGGCAGCATGGTGGCACAGTGGTAGAGTTGCTGCTTTACTGCGCCAGAGACCCAGGTTCGATCCTGACCACAGGAGTTTTTACGTTCTGCACGTGACGGCGAGGGTTTTCTCTGGGTGCTCTGAATTCCTCCCTCATTCCAAAAACATACAGGTTTCTAGGTCAATTGGCGTCGGTAAAATTGTCCCAAGTGTGTAGCATAGTCGACCAGTGTACGGGGATCACAGGACGGTGCGGACTCAGCTTGGAGGTCCATGCTGTATCTCTAAACTATGCTAATCTATTCTCTGTGGTACATTCTGGCTTGACACCATTTTACTGTACTCGCCAACCCCCATACAACCATCCTCACACCATAAGCAGATGGTTATATTGATATAATTTGGCCACATACACTACATTGGAAAATCCTTTGGTTCATAAACAAGTGCAATCTATTCTTATATTATCTGGAGGACTTGATAGGTTGCCATGTGAACACGTTGAGCCTGCTTGGTGGGAGAAGGTGCAATTGCTAAAGAAACATCTTGTAGTAAGTCACTTCTGATACCACTTCCATCGTTATCCTGTGAGACTATCTTCCAATTTTGAAATCAGTTTCAAATTTGCTGTGCTGATTCTGCAGAGAGTGGGCAGCCATGCTAGAGTTGAACAGGGAATTTATTTTTCCACTTCATTGGGTGTCAATAAGTGACCTAACAGACTGCACTCAAGGAACTGAGTAAATTCAACAGTGGTTGGGGAAATTAAATTGCAGAAATTGAAGGGATGAAAAGTGAAATTGAAACAGAGAGTGGTATGCAAGTGGTATTTTTCCTAAACTGTTTAATCTGCTTTCTTCAGAGTTTTTGTTGTTGTTCATTTTGGGTGCTATCAATCACCAGATGAATACCGAGCTGTTCTTGTCAATGCTCTGTCTTCTTCCTGAAATCATTGCTTTGTGTGGTGAATATTTCCTAATGCTGCTACTCATGTTTTATTTGTGCAGAATGGTGAAAGGGAAGTTTGAAGAGGACAGGAACATTACTTTGAATGATCTGGACAAAGTGCTTCCTGTGAGGACGGTAGGTTCTGCATCGCAGACTAGAAAATCTCTTTGCATTCACCACTTTTGCTGTTAATTCAGAACCAGTTAAAATGGACTTTTTTTTTTAATGACATTTTAATGCACATTTTGTTGCCTTTGGTATTCCAAAACACCATACAGCCAACTAAGGAATTTAAATGAGTGGTCACTATTGTAATGTGAATTTAAATGTGTGGTTCATTAATGTGTGGTTCATTCAATAAGAAATGTAACTTCAGATTTTCATGTAGTCATCTCCCACAAACAACAAACCCGTTAACAACCAGTGGATGGGGTGTGGAACACAATTGTACAGTTTCAATTGGAAACAATTTGGGCGTAATCATACCATGGATCTACAATTCCAGGAGTTGGATGCTCATATTGAGAAGACCAGAGCATCCTCTCATGTTATGCTGGTGCATCAGGTCCTCGCATAATGGCCAGATATAGACTCTGTGGTGGAACCATGTGCACTGCAATACTTACAGAAATGTCAAACAGTGAGGGGCTTTGCACTGAATTTTCTGTTATGTATGTGGCCTGTTTTGCCATCTGTTTAGTGTATAACTCATTTGTAAGTCTATGCGAGTCCATAGCTCTCTGAAAGTGGCAACACGAGTGGTAACACCTGCCAATGGGGCTGGTAAAGAACACTTATGACAAATGGTCGGCACGGACTGGAAGGGCCGAGAGGGCCTGTTTCCGTGCTGTAATTGTTATATGGTTATATGGTCTTCATTGACTATAAAAGTCTAGGGAAGTCATGTTGCAGCTGTATGAATCTTGTGTTTGGCCACATTTGGAGTATTGAGTGCAATTCCAATGGCCACATTACAGGAATGATGCGGAGCCTTTGTTGAGGGTGCAGAAGAGTTTCATCTGGATTTTGCATAAAACATGAGATGCATAGATAGGGTAGATAGTCATTCTTTCTCCCATGGTGAAAATGTCAAAATTAGAGTGTATAGCTTTGAGGTGAGAGGAGGAAAGTTTAAGAGATTTACATGACAAGTTTTTTACACCGAGAATATTAAATGCCTGGATGCGCTGCCAGGGGTGGTGGGAGCATATACGATAGAGGCATTTGAACAGGCACATGAAAAAGCAGGGAATAGAGAAGTATGGACTATACACAGGCAGATGGTATTAGTTTAATTTGGCATCAAGATCAGCACAGACATAGTGAACCGAAGAGTCTGTTCCCATACTGTACTGTTCTTTGTTCTATGTTCGATATTTGTAGTTCTGCACAAAATGAACTGAATCTTAGTGTAATGATGAAAATTTGATCAAAAATGGCATTACTGAACATTCCTGAGGAGGAGTTAATTCTGGCAGATTGGCCCTTCAATGGGAACAGGATAAATATGGAACAAGGAGTCTGTTGCAGGCTTGTTGCTCAAATAGTGGACTCCATTGTTAGAAATCTCTTCAAGTCCATAATGTGCGCTAAGGCTATTTGGCACATTGAGAAATGCAATCCATCAGGGTCAGTCAGCACAGAATGACAAAAGGCAGGCTGTGCATGACTTGCCTCAAGAATTTCCTTGGAGAAACACCAGAGATGATAGATGAGGAAAATGCAGTGGGTTTGCATGTTTTTTTTTTTCAAAAACGGTTCAGTGTGGTTTCATAAGACACACATGACTATGTGAGTAAAATATACAATGAGGAATATTTCTATATTTAAAAAATGTGTTGAATAGTTTTTAAGGAGAATGAGGACCAGCGGGGGGGGGGGGGGGGGGGGGAGGTAGAGAAGTGTTTACAATGGTGAGACAAATCAGTGGGAGATTTAAATAAAATCTATTCTTTAAGCTCGTGAAATGAAACAAAAAATGTATAACTAACTAGACCAAGTGGACCTGTTGGGTCCCGTCCCCTCAACACGCAGTTGCGGGGGGCGGCCTGCAGCGTCACACGCACACTAACCACCCTCCACACACAAACCACCCCCATTGATATTATACTAATATTATTCATTGGCTCCTTTTACCCCAACCCCGCCCTATCCACTGACGCATAGCCCCACACCTCGCAGGCGCGTCTAGAGAGGGGGGGGGTAGAGAGAGAGGGCAGAGAGAGGTGGGCAGAGACAGAGACTGAGAGAGAGGGGCAGAGAGAGTAGGGCAGCGAAAGAGCCAGAGGGAGAGGGGGGTGGAGGGAGGGGGGGGAGAGGAGAGGGGGGTAGGGGGAGATAGGGGACGGGGAGGGAGGTGGAGAGGGAGCGAGGGGAGGGAGGGAGGGTGAGAGGGGACGGAGGAGTGGTGGGAGAGAGAGGGGGAAGGGGAGAGGAAGGGGGGGAGAGGTGGAGAGGAGGCTTCGGAAGCCCAACTAAATTACTGCGTGTTCAGTGACTTCAATCCAGAGCCCTGGGGGAAGGGAGGCTGGGCTGGGCTGCGGGCGGGGTGCAGTGGGGCAGATGGCCGGCCGAGTGAGAGTTGACTGTGATTTGGGGGGGGCTTAACGTAACTCGCAGCTTGTGCAAAAACAGTGCCCGGCAGGCTGTGCTTTGAAAACTGTGTGCAGCTGGCCACGAGGAGTAGAGCCATTGTAATGTCATCAGCTCCTTAGCTTTAAAAACGATCTCAGATTTGTGAACAATTTAAATAAAAAACTCAGGAAATAATGAATCAAATTTTCAGATGGGGCGATTTTTGAGATCATGAGGTAAATCTCTATAACGGAATATGTAAAAACTTCACAGTTAGCGCGTCGAGTTGTCGAGGAGATGTGGATCTCACACACACACACGCATGCACGCACGCGCGCACACACACACACACACACACACTTTTAAAAGTATATAGATATGATATGATAAGATGTATAGCATAGAAACATCCAGAATCAGTACCCTGTTCCTGCTTTGTCCC
This sequence comes from Okamejei kenojei, assembly GCA_035221665.1. Taxonomy (NCBI): domain Eukaryota; kingdom Metazoa; phylum Chordata; class Chondrichthyes; order Rajiformes; family Rajidae; genus Okamejei; species Okamejei kenojei. Next base: position 168,018,832 of record CM069131.1, on the reverse strand, counting down.
CATATCCCTTGTTTCCGTTAGCTTTAAGAGCTATATCTAACTCTCTCTCGAATCTAGTGAATTGGCCTCCACAGCCTTCTGTGGCAGAGAATTCCACAGATTCACAACACTCTGGATTAAAAAGTTTTTCCTCATCTCAGTCCTAAATGGCCTACCCCTTATTCCTAAACTGTGACCCCTGGTTCTGGACTCCTCCAACATGGGGAACATTTTTCCTGCATCTAGCCTGTCCAATCTAGCCTGATTTAAAAGAGAGTTAGATAGAGCTCTCGGGGCTAGTGGATTCAAGGGATATGGGGAGAAGGCAGGCACGGGTTATTGATAGCGGACGATCAGCCATGATCATATTGAATGGCGGTGCTGGCTCAAAGGGCCGAAAGGCCTCCTCCTGCACCTATTTTCTATGTTTCTATGCTATACATCTTATCATATCATATCATATCTATATACTTTTAAAATTATGTGTGTGGGTGTATGTCATATTTTTGGCCTTTGATTTGTTACTCCGCCAAAACCAGACACAAAAACACAGAGATTTTTACCATTTCGCTAGCGATTTCACTTTTACATTCGCACATCCACTCCTCATAAAATTTCTAATCCCTTAAGAATGTTATACGTTTCTATAAGATTCCCTTTCATCCTTCTAAATTCCAGTGAATATAAGCCCAGTCAATCCATTCTTTCATCATATGTCAGTCCTGCCGGCCCGGGAATTAACCTAGTGAACCCATGCTGCACTCCCTCATTAGCAAGAATGTCCTTCCACAAATTAGGAGACCAAAACTGCACACAATACCCCAGTTGTGGTCTCACCAGGGTCCTGTACAACTGCAATAGGAACTCCTTGCTCCTAAACTCAAATCCTCTCGCAATGAAGGCCAACATGCCATTAGCTTTCTTCATTGCCTGCTTTACCTGCATGCTTATTTTCAGTGACTGATGTACAAAGACACTTAGGTCTCGTTGCACCTCCACTTTTCCTAATGTGACACCATTCGGATAATAATCATCCTCCTTGTTCTTGCCCCAAAGTGGATAACCTCACATTTATCCACATTATACTGCATCTGCCATGCATCTGCACACTCACCCAACCTATCCAAGTCACCCTTCAGCCTCATAGCATCCTCCTCACAGCTCACACTGCCACTCAGCTTTGTGTCATCTGCAAACTTTGAGATATTACATTTAATTCCTTTGTCTAAATCGTTTATATATATATATATTGTAAATAACTGGTGTCCCAGCACTGAGCCTTGCCTGCCATTCTGAAAAGGTCCCGTTAATTCCTACTCTTTGCTTCCTGTCTGCCAACCAGTTCTCTATCCATGACAATACCCTACCCCCAATACCATGTGCTCTAATTTTACACAGTAATCTCTTGTATGGGACCTTGTCAAAGGCCTTTTGAAAGTCCAGATACACCACATCCACTGGCTTTCCCTCATCCATTCTACTTATTACATCGTCAAAAAATTCTAGAAGATTAGTCTGGCACGATTTCCTGTTAATAAACCCATGTTGACTTTGACTGATCCTGTCACTGTTGTGGCATCGAATCCAAATGCGCTGTTATTACATCTTTAATAATTAACTCAGCATCTTCCCCACTAACGTTATCAGGGTAACTGTTCTATAATTCCCTGTTTTCTCTCTTCCTCCTTTCTTAAAAAAGTGAGGTTACTTTAGTTACTCTCCAGTCCACAGGGACTGATCCAGACTCTATAGAACATTGGAAAATGATCTGCATCCACGATGTTTAGGGCCACCTCCTTGAGTACCCTGGGATGCAGACAAATCGGGCCCTGGGGATTTATCTGCCTTCAGTCCCAACAGTTTACCCAACACCATTTCATGACTAGTTGCAGTTCTTTTCTACCATTTCATGACTAACGTGAAATTCCTTCAGTTCCTCCATCACACTAGATCCTCAGTTCCCTTGTATTTCTGGGAGATTGTGTCTTCCTTAGTGAAGACAGAACCAAAGTACTTGTTTAACTCATCTGCCATTTCCTTATTTCCCATTATAAATCCACCTGTTTCTGACTGTAAGGGACTTACATTTGTCTTCACTAATCTTAGTGCTGTTTGATATACAGTAGCCTCAGTGCCCAACGTCTATACTCAAAACCCTGACTGGTGAAGGCTAGTATACCAACAACCTTCTTTACTGTGTAAGAAGAAACTGCAGATGCTGGTTTAAACCGAAGACAGACACAAAAAGCTGGATTAATTCAGCGGGACAGACAGCATCTCTGGAGAGAAGGAATGGGTGATGTTTTGGGACGAGACCCTTCTTCTGACTGGTTTGGGATAAGGGAAACGAGAGATATAGATGGTGATGTGGAGAACTAATCCAGAGCGGTGCCTGGTAGGTCCATTGTTGTCAAGGGAAGGTGTGATCTGAAGAGAAACAACAGGGAGAACTGTGGAACTGGTAAAATGACAAGAGTGGTTGAAGGGGACAAGGGAGGAGAGGGGAGTATGAGATGAAGTTACTTAAAGTTTGAGAATTCAATGTTCAATGAGAGAGGGAATGCAAGGGAAATTGGAGAAAGCAATATTCATACTGCTGGATTGTAAGCTGCCCAAGCGAAATATGAGGTGCTGTTCTTCCAATTTGCGCTGGGCCTCACTCTGACAGTGGAGGAACGCCAGAATAGTAAGGTCAGTATGGGAATGGGAAGGAGAGGTGAAATGGCTGACAATCAGTAGATCCCGGAGTCTTAGGCGGATCGAACGTAAGTGTTCATCAAAACAGGTCGCCGAGTCTACCTTTAGAACCCACATTGGGAACACTGGATGCCTTGTTGGAATAATGTAGGCAGTCATTAGTGTAGGAATTTGGATGGGGAATTAAAATGGCAAGCAAGTGGAAGCTTGAGGGTCACCCCCACAGACTGAACAAAGATGCTCCGCAAAACGGTCACCTAAACTGTGTACGGCTTCTCCAGAATGAAGGAGATCACACTGAGCACAGAAAGCAATCAATCAGAATTGCTGCTTCACACGGAAAGACTGTTTGAGTTCCTAGATGAAGGAAAAGGGTAAATGTAGTTGCATCTCCTGTGGTATAATGAAAAACAGAATAGCTGGTGGAGGTGGAATAGCAAAGAGTCATAAAGGAAATGCTGATATTGGATAGGAAAGGGAAGAATGATTTGATGGTGAAGTCTCATTGAAGGTGTTAGAAATTGTAGAACATTGAATATAGAAGCCAGTGGATTGGAAAGTGAGAATTGGAGAACTCTGTTCTTGTTCCGATTGGGAGGAAAAAGCAGAAGAACAGAGGTGCAAGAAATGTGATTTTATTGAATGCTCTGTCAACAATATGAAGCCCTGGTGAGGAAAAAATGAAGACCTGAATAATATCTATGTGGAAAGTTCTGTTATTGGAACAGAATTCATATACAAATGGGGCCATTGGGAAATCGGTCTGAAGAAGGGTCTCAACCCGAACCGTCGCCTATTCCTTCTCTCCATAGATGCTGCCTCACCCGCTGAGTTTCTCCAGCATTTTTGTCTACCCTAAGTATATTCAGTTCAGTCAGTAAGGTTCAGTCACTAAATATATTCAAAAAATATGTCAAGAGATATTATGAAAATCAAGTTAATTTGGACATAAATACCGAAGGTGGCACTGAATTGAAAGGTAACCACGACCTTAGTGATTTGCTAAACAGACACAAAAAGCTGTGTGGTCTATTCCGGCTTCTATTTCCAATGTTCTTTAAAACCAAGTGAGGTTGGAGGAGGTACAGGTGAACCTCTGTCGGACCTGGAAGGACTGCTTGGGTCCCTGAAAGGAATGGTAGGGAAATGTCGGAAATGGTCCCACGCACAACTGACTGACTTTCATTCATTTCACCACCAACTTCCATCCGGCACTCAAATACACTTGGACATTTCCGACATTTCCCTACCATTCCTTGACCTCACAATCTCTATTGCAGGTGATAAACTCCTGACCGACATCCACTACAAACCACTGACTCCCACAGTGGACTACTCTTCCTCCCACCCTGCTTCCTGTAAGGATTCCATCCCCTATTCCCAATTCCTTGTCTACGCCGCATCTGCTCCCAGGATGAGGCGTTTCACACCAGGTCATCACAAATGGCCTCATTCTTCAGAGAACGGGGATTCCCTCCCCCACTATTGATGAGGCTCGCACCAGGGTCTCCTGCATACCCCGCAACACTGCCCTCGCTCCCCATTCCCCACTCGCAAACAGGGCAGAGTCCCCCTGGTCCTCACCTTTCACCCCACCAGCCGGCAAATACAACAGATAGTCCTCCGCCAGTTTCGCCACCTCCAACGTGACCCTCCACCCGCCACATCTTCCCATCTCCCTCCTGTCTGCCTTCCGCAAAGACCGCTCCCTCGCGACTCCCTTGTCAATTCTTCCCATCCCTCCCGCTCTACCCCTTCCCGGGCACTTTCCCTTGCAACCGCAAGAAATGCAACACTTGTCCTTCACTCCCCCTCCACTCCTTTCAGGGACCCAAGCAGTCCTTCCAGGTCCGACAGAGGTTCACCTGACTGCATCCGCTGCTCCAGATGCCAGATGATCTATATCGGTGAGACCAAGCGGAGGCTTGGCGATCGTTTCGCCGAACACCTCCGCTCGATCCGCAAAAACCAACCCGACCTCCGGTGGCTCAGCACTTTCCCATTCCGTATCCGACCTCTCGGTCCTGGGCCTCCTCCATGGCCAGTGAGCAACACCGCAAGTTGGAGGAACAGCACCTCATATTCCGCTTGGGGAGTTTGCATCCTTTGGGCTTGAACATTGAATTTTCTCAATTCTGTTAACCCCTGCTGTCTCCTCCCCCTCCCACCTCTCCCTCAGTCCTCGGGCCCTGGCATTCCGTCTATCTCTATCTCCCTCCCCCACCCTAGTCGCGCTAAGCTTCTCATTTTCACACCACAAACAGCTTACAATGGCTTGTTCCCTTTATCATCGATACTTTTTTGCATATCTTTCATTCATTGTTCTTTATCTCTCACATCACGTCTATATCTCTCGTTTCCCTGATCCCTGAAGTCTGAGGTGGGTCTCGACCCGAAACGTCGCCTACTTAGATGCTGCTGCACCCGCTGAGTTTCTCCAGCATTTTGTGTAACCCTACTTTCTGTACTATTTGTGTTTGTGCTGTTTCACGTAGCACATTTTCATAAAAAAACGGGTCCTTTTCACAATGTTAGGCAGTGACTAATGGGGTACCGCAAGGCTCAGTGCTGGGACCCCAGCTATTTACAATATATATTAATGATCTGGATGAGGGAATTGAAGGCAATACCTCCAAGTTTGCGGATGACACTAAGCAGGGGGGCAGTGTTAGCTGTGAGGAGGATGCTAGGAGACTGCAAGGTGAGTGGGCAAATGTTTGGCAAATGCAGTAGAATGTGGATAAATGTGAGGTTATCCACTTTGGTGGCAAAAACAGGAAAGCAGACTATTATCTAAATGGTGGACGATTAGGAAAAGGGGAGATGCAGCGAGACTGGGTGTCATGTACACCAGTCATTGAAAGTAGGCATGCAGGTTCAGCAGGCAGTGAAGCAAGCGAATGGTATGCAGAGGTGCCAAGTGTCCGGATTCGCCGTATTTTGTCCCGGCGAAATACCTTTTTACGGTGTTCCGGCAGCCAAACATGTTTGTTACGGAACACCGCCGCGCCGGTGTTCCTCCCGTGGTGAACGCCGGCGCCATGTGCCCCCTTTTCAGTTCGCGCCACGCCCGGCCCAGAGCCCGGGCGGCGCCGGCCCGCGCGATCAGCGGCACGGCGACGTTTCTTGCCGCCAGCCGGCCGTCGCGGCAGCCCCATCACCGGGCCTCCCCCCCACCCCCACCCCAACCCAGTGCGCAGGCGCAGACCGCCGGCAAGCCAAGCGCATGTGCCGCACCCGCCGCCGGCAGCCCGGTCTGCACCAGTGCGCAGGCGCATCCAAGTGAGTAGTATGTTACTGAGAGAAATGCATTTACCCCCATTTGTTACGGGACATGTTACTGTGAACTAAATTTAATCTCTGGGTATGTTAGCTTTCATAGCAAACGAATTTGAGTATAGGAGCAGGGAGGTTCTACTTCAGTTGTATAGGGTCTTGGTGAGACCACACCTGGAGTATTGCGTACAGTTCTGGTCTCCAAATCTGAGGAAGGACATTATTGCCATAGAGGGAGTGCAGAGAAGGTTCACCAGACTGATTCCTGGGATGTCAGGACTGTCTTATGAAGAAGAAAGACTGGTATAGACTCGGTTTATACTCTCTAGAATATAGGAGATTGAGAGGGGATCTTATAGAAACTTACTAAATTCTTAAGTGGTTGGACAGAGCTAGATGCAGGAAGATTGTTCCCGATGTTGGCGAAGTCCAGGACAAGGGGTCACAGCTTAAGGATAAGGGGGAAATCCTTTAAGACCGAGATGAGAAAGACTTTTTTCACACAGAGAGTGTGTGAGTCTCTGGAACTCTCTGCCACAGAGGGTAGTTGAGGCCAGTTCATTGGCTATATTTAAGAGGGAGTTAGATGTGGCCCTTGTGGCTAAGAGGATCAGGGGGTATGGGGAGAAGGCATTCCGTAAGGGATACTGAGTTGGATGATTCAGCCATTGAAAAAAAAAATCGAAAAAAAAAATATTGAATAGAAACGGCTGGTGCAGGCTCGAAGGGCGAAATGGCCACCTAATTTCTATGTTTCTATTTTGCAAAGCCTGGGAATAGTGCCAGCAGTTCCATTTTGAAGCGGATCAAAACTCCATGAGTTGTGTCTGGTCTGCAGTTGATTAACAGATATAACAATTTTAAAAGCAATTGGGGTAGGGAAGGACTGCACGGAGACAGGCCCTCTCGGCCCTTCCAGTCCGTGCCGACCATTTGTTTTCCCTCCATTCTACAAACTGCACTCTCATTGGACCATTACCCCTCCATTCCCTTCACGTCCATATACCTATGCAAAAAACACAAAATAATTTTAAATGTTAAAATTCGATCCCTGCCTCCACCACCTCTGCTGGAAGCTCATTCCACACAGCCACCACCCTCTGAGTATAGGCAAGGAAGTGATCCCCCTCACGTTACCCTAAACTTCTGTCCCTTAATTCTCATGTCATGCCCTCTTGTTTGAATCTTCCCTACCTCAATGGGAAAAGCTTATCCACGTCAACTCTGGATAAGCTTTTCTGGTCTGCAGTTGATTAATAAACCTCATCTTACTTCTCTGTGTACACATCATCTTCACCCATTTCCCCACAGAGATTACTTCCCAGTCGCCACCACAACATCCATGGTTCCCAACCCATGCAAATTCCAATCCCCTTCCCTAACTTGCCATCCAATCTCCTCACGAGCACCCATCAATTCCCTCATTGATCACCATCACATTTCACCAGTCTTAATCTTCACTTCATTCTCTGCTCTTGAATATCTCTTGCGCACCCTCAACTGTCCCCACTGACATCTTGACTCATTCTCTGACCCATTGCCTCATGAATCTTTCTTCACCCCTTGAGATCTTCTCCTTGTGTTTCCCCTACAGTCTGCACTGTGTGTAATTTTAGACGATCGTGGAGGAAATTTTATTACAACTAAACACACTGATCACGAGACTTCAGATACTGGGATCTGGAGCACGAAACCAACTGCTGGAACCTCAGCAGATTGAGCAGCAATTGTGAGGGGAAAATAAATTGTTGCATTTTGGTTCGAAATGCTGCATCAGGACTGACAATGGAGAGGGAGGATAGCCAGTATAAAGAGGAGAGGGGGGGTCAAGGAAAGAGCGTTCACGTCGCAGCCCTTTTTCCGCCAATCTTTCCACCACCACGCACAACTAGCAGAAGAAACGACAAGACAGACATAATTGTATGCAGATGCCGAGAAGTGTGTTCAGCTCTGGCTGAACAACTACTAAGCTTGTGTGTGGACTCGAGAAGAAGAAGGAGGGGTGGAGGGGTAAGGCAGGGGCCAACAAGCGATAGGTGGATCACGGAGTGGTGAGAGATGATGGGCAGATGAAAATAGTTGGGGGAAGTAGGAGACAGAGGGACAGAGGCAGCCAAAGGGAAAAAAAGGCAGATGGAGCCAAGTAGGGGGAGGAATGGGTGAAGACAAAGACTGTTATTGGAGGTTGAGAAGTGGGGTCACATATGCTGCAACTCCTGGAATCTGATAAGTAAGACAACATCTTAAAACTAACAAGTAACAGTCTATCTTATATGCAACGGGAACCATCAAAGGAAAGATGATGGCCAGATGGCACCAGATGGGGAGTGGATCCAGTGGGCATGGGGAGTAAGTGGATGGGAGCAGGAGGAGGAGGTAAGGATGAAAATGGGTGATGGAGGTCTGGAGGGAGTTGAGGAAAGAGGTACAAAAACTGGGAGATAGACAAAAATGCTGGAGAAACTCAGCAGGTGAGGCAGCATCTGTGGAGCGAAGGAAATAGGCAACATTTCGGGTTGAAACCCTTCTTCAGACTGATGTGAGGTGGGGGGGGGGTGGAGAAAGGAAGAGGTGGAGCCAGAGAGCTGAGGGAGAGCTGAGAAGGGGAGGAGAAAGTAAGGACTACCTGAAATTAGAGAAGTCAATGTTCATACCGCTGGAGTGCAAACTGCCCGAGCGAAATATGAGGTGCTGCTCCTCCAATTTACGATGGTCCTCACTCTGGCCATGGAGGAGGCCCAGGACAGAAAGGTTGGGCCTCCTCCATGGAATGGGAGGGGGAGTTGAAGTGCTGAGCCACCGGGAGATCAGGTTGGTTATTACGAACCGAGCGGAGGTGTTCGGCGAAGCGATCGTCAAGCCTACGCTTGGTCTGACCGATGTAGAGCAGCTGACACCTAGAGCAGCAGATGCAATAGATGAGGTTGGAGGAGGTGCAGGTGAGCCTCTGCCGCACCTGGAAAGACTGCTTGGGTCCTTGAATGGAGTCAAGGGGGGAGGTAAAGCGACAAGTGTAGCATTTCCTGCAGTTGCAAGGGTAAGTGCCCCGAGGGGGTGGCTCGGGTGGGAAGGGACAAATTGACCAGGGAGTTACGGAGGGAGCGGTCTCTGCGGAAAGCAGACAGAGGAGGAGATGGAAAAATGCGGCAAGTGGTGGGATCACGTTGGAGGTGGCGAAAGTGTCGGAGGATTATTTGTTGTATGTGACGGCTGGTAGGGTGGAAGGTGAGGACAAGGGGCATTCTGCCCTTGTTATGAGTGGGGGGATGGGGAGTGAGAGCAGGGTCACGGGGTATAGAAGAGACCCTGGTGAGAGCCTCATCAATGGTAGAAGAGGGGAACCCCCGTTCCCTGAAGAATTAGGACATCTCTGATGCCCTGGTGTGGAACACCTCATCCTGGGTGCAGATGCGGCGTCGCCGGAGGAATTGGGAAAAGGGGATGGAGTCCTGACAGGAAGAATTGGGAGTAGGGGAGAACTGGAGGTGGATTGGAAGGAGAGAGAGGAAATGAGATTGGGAGGGTTACCTGAAATTGGCAAATTTGATGTTTGTTAGGTTGCAGACTACACAAGTGTTTGGTAGTGTTCTTCTAGTTTCTATTGGGCATCACTGAGGTCAGCGTGTGAACGGGAAAGGGAATTCAGGTGGGAGCTCGGATGGCCACTGCAGCAGAGCACAGGTGCTCTGTAAACTGGTTGTCTAGTCTGCGCGCCACAACATAAAAACATGGAAAAATAGGTGTAGGAGTAGACCATTTAGCCCTTCGAGCCAGCACCACCATTCAATTGATCATGGCTGATCATCTAAAATCAGTACCCCGTTTCTGTTTTTTCCCCATATCCCTTGTTCATCAGGAGCACTAAATGCAGTAAAGCAGATTACAAGAGCTTTGCCTCGCCTGGAAGGGCTATTTGGGTCCCTGATGATGGTGAGGGAGGAGGTTAGGAACGTGTGTTGAATCGCCTGTGTTTGCAAGGGGATCTTTCCCATATTCTGCCTTGATATGTGAAACCTACAACCCATATGAATATTGGATTTTCGAATTTCAGGTAAACCTCACCTTGGGCTCCTCTCACTTTCCACTCCCATCTTTGATCTCTATCCTATACCCCTGCTCCCATGCAACACCCCCTCCCCAATCACCCTTCACCTTCCTATTTTCCCAGCAGCATTGGCTGCAAGTGGGCTCATCATGTGGTGCACATCTTCACCATTGGGTGGCGATGTTGTACTGTCGAGATTGATAGTGTACATGGCCCTCTGTCCCCAATTGCACGGAAAAAATGTAAAGAACCACAGCCTCTGCCGCTTCCGTGCACCTTGTAGTGATGTGTCGGAACACTCACCACCCGGTCTATCTTCGTTGTAAACCAGCATCTGCAGTTCCTTCCTACACAAGCAAAGTTTATCTACCTTCATACGCATTAGGATGTCCAGTAACCGTAATTTGGACTGTCCCTAAGACATCTCCATTAACTGCCTCGAAATTCTCCAGTGTAACAGATTGAAAGATCGAATCTTGGCGAGATCCATAACTAAAAGTAGAAGAGAGAGATGGACCTGGTGGTCAAGTTTTTCATGCTCATGTAGTTCTTCCCCATAGCATTAGTGAAATGAGAACATGCCAGGGTGATGTGCATCCTTTGATAACATTGGGTGCCTTTTGAGGCAAAGCTTCCAGTAGGTATTTTCAATGGTGGAGAGGTCAGTACCTATGATGGACCAGCAATGTTCACCATTCTCTGTATCCTCCTTCATTCCTGGGTGTTAAGGGCCTGAAGTTCGCACGTGACGCCATTTATGTCATCAGCTGGGCAGGAAGCGGGTCGTCTGAATTTGGGCGTCGCGCGGTTTGGGCGGTGACGTCATCACGCAATGCCACGTCGGGTGGTGATGTCATAACCCAACGCCACACGCTAGGCATACGCCATCAAAACGTTGCGTACGACCGCAATGCGCCTGCATGCATACGCGGGCCGACAGGCCGTTGGCACGCGAAGATTTCGGCCACTGCAAGTATTTCGGAGCCCCGTGTGATGTCGGGACCCGCCCTGCACAACTCCGCGCATCTAAGTGGGACCGGCCCCGCGTGGCCATACGGTGCCCGTATGCCTCAAGCGACCACGAGGTCGCATAATTTGCGAGCCAAGCTCGCGTAAGTGGGACAGGTCCTTTAGAGTTACTGAACCAGGCCATGATGCAGTTCCATTAGAATACTCAGCGACATTTCCTAAGGCAGTAGAGGCATTGATGAGCATTCTTTGTAACTGCATCAACATGCTGGACCAGGTCAAATCTTCAGAGATATGCACACCCAAGAACTTGAAACTGTTGACTCTCTCCTTTGCCGTCATGTCAATGAAAATGGGTTCATTGACCCCTGGCTTTCCCTTTGTGAAGTCAAACATCAGCTTCATGCTTTGCTAATGTTGAGAGCAATATTGTTGTTCTGGCAGCATTCAATCAGATTATTGGTCTTCTCCCTGTATTCTGACTCGTCGTTCCCCATTATTCGTCCAAGTGTGGACAAATTTAAAGGTGGTTATGAAGCTGTGTCTGGCCACAGTAATGGGTATAGAGGGAACAGAGCAGGGCATTGAGCACGCAGTTATCGCGGGGGAAGTTGACAATTCGTGCTGATTGTGGCCTGCCGATGAAAACGTCGAACATGCAATTACGTAGGGATGAACAGAGACGCGGTTCTCTGCATTTGACGATTAATTCGGAGGGATGATGGCGTTAAACGCTGAGCTGTAGCCGAAGAAAAACATCCTGTCCAAATGTTGTATTACAGATTGGAGAGCCAGTGAGATCGCATTTCCTATTGACTTATTGTAAAAGTAGATGAAATGGAGTAGATCCATGTTCTTACTAAGGCAAGAGTTGATATGCATCATTACATAGAAACATAGAAATTAGGTGCAGGAGCAGGCCATTCGGCCCTTCGAGCCTGCACCGCCATTCAATACGATCATGGCTGATCATCCAACTCAGTATCCTGTACCTGCCTTCTCTCAATACCCCCTGATCCCTTCAGCCACAAGGGCCACATCCAACTCCCTCTTAAATATGGCCAACGAACTGGCCTCAACTACCTTCTGTGGCAGAGAATTCCACTGATTCACCACTCTCTGTGTGAAAAACGATTTTCTCATCTCGGTCCTAAAAGACTTCCCCCTTATCCTTAAACTGTGACCCCTTGTCCTGGACTTCCCCAACATCGGGAACAATCTTCCTGCATCTAGCCTGTCCAACCCCTTAAGAATTTTGTAAGTCTCTATGAGATCCCCCCTCAATCTTCTAAATTCCAGCGAGTACAAGCCAAGTCTATCCAGTCTTTCTTCATATGGAAGTCGTGCCATCCCAGGAATCAGTCTGGTGAACCTTCTCTGTACTCCCTCCATGGCAAGAATGTCTTTCCTCAGATTAGGAGACCAAAACTGTACGCAATACTCCAGGTGTGGCCTCACCAAGACCCTGTACAACTGCAGTAGAACCTCCCTGCTCTTACCAACCTCTCAATGCACTTCACCACTGACGTCAGTGCCACCAGTCGGTAATTGAGGCGTCACCTTTCTTTTCATGGGCATGGGCACCTTTCTTTCTGAGCATTTATTGTTTGTGTCCTTTTTAAGCAGGTAGGAACCTCTGGACCTCAGTCGGAGGACCTCAGTCTGACAGGGGTTGATGCTAGTATCAGGTGCAGGGTCAGGAGCGAGTGATGGGGAAGAGGGCTTGCAGAATAACGGAGAGGGGGGCAGAGGAGAAAGGGAAGGGTAGAGGGTGGTGTTCTGGTGGAAAATGGGATAAAATGAGATTGGGTGCGTGGGTGGAGCCTGCTGCAGGGGAAGAGCCTGATGCAGGGTGCACTACCCAAAACGTCAACTATCTCTATGACTCCACAGATGCTGAATTCTTCCAGCAGTTTGTTTTTTGTTCCAGATTCCTGCATCTGCAGTCTCTTGTGTCTCTAAATATCAGATCTATGAATACACTAATTGCAGGTATAAACTAGTTTCACACAATGGGTTAATGTGCATCTCACTGTGTATTGATATATTTTGAACCAAAATATCTGGGCGAAAAGGTATTATTCAGTCCTACTAAAGCTAAAACAAAAATTAGGAGAAAAAATAGCCAGTTTATTTTACAGATGTAACTGGATTCTTTTAAGCTTCAGTTCAATCTCTTGAAATGTTAAAATGAATAGAACATTACGAGTCTTGGAATAAAAATGTAAAAACCGAAAATGTCAGAAACATACAGCAGGTCAGATAGCATTCACGGAAAGAGAGCTATGCTTCAAGGAACTTTTATCAGCATTGGCAAATAGAGAAGTTACTTACAAATTGCAAAATGGCCATACAACCTCTGTTTCTCCAATGCAGAGATGATCACATTGTGAACACTTTGAGAACAGCACACTAGATTGGATGAAGTTTGAATGAATTGTTGCTTTCCTACAGCTCACCTGTTGCCTCCACCTTTGCTGTCATCCCCTCTCCTCCTCGTCAGCGCAAGGATAGAATTCCCCTGGTCCTCGTCTTCCTCCCTTATCTTCTGCATTCAATAGATTATCCTTGGCAAATTTTCCCACCATCAACAAAAGAAACATCATCAACAGACTTTGATTTTATCTATCAGCATTTTTTTAAGACCATTGCCTTTGCAACCTCCTGGGCTAGTGATAGGAGCAGAATTAGGCCATTCGGCCCATCAAGTCTATTCTGCCATTCAATCATGGCTGATCTGTCTTTCCCTCTTAACCCCATTCTCCTGCCTTCTCCCCATAACCACTGACACCCATAATCAAGAATGTATCTGTCTGCCTTAAAAACGTCCATTGACTTGGCCTCCTGCTCTTCCATCCTTCTTAACCACTCCTCTTAACCACTCCCCTTTTGACAACACCTCCCATGCAACTGTAGTAGGCAGGAAACGTATGCCTAACATTCTTCCTTCTCGACGGCTGTAAGTAATGTAGTGATTTACGTGCACATCCTTCAGTTCAGTATTCGCAATGTACTTGCTTCTACACTGGAGAAACCAAATGTAAATGTAAAGATGATGACCTCCTCACCATCTAAGGAATTTACAGGAATCGCTGCCTCAAAGACACAGCCAACATCATCAGAGACTCACACCACCCTGGCCACACACTCATTTCACCCCTGCCATCGGGAAGAAGATATAGGAACCTGAAAACTAACGTCCAGGTTCAGGATCAGCTTCTTCCCTACAGCTATTCGGCTATTAAACATTACAACCTCCAATAAGCTCTAAACCACATTGACTATGATTGTTATTATTGCACTATTATTGTTTGTCTGTTTTCTGTACACATATCTGTGTGTGTGTGTGTGAGTATATATGTGTATGTGTGTAGATGTATGTATATGTGTGTATGTACAGTATGTGTGTGTGTATGTCTGTGTGTGTCAGGCACGTGCCGTCAGGGTAGGCAAGGTAGGCACTGCCTACCCTGACTAAAATTATAACATAGTAATTACTAAATATAAATAATAAAGGCATGGGAGAATTATGCCTGTCTAAGAGATCGATCTCTTAGGTAGGCATAATTCTCTGTGCCTTTCATCTGCAGCGCTTGTAACCCTTGAAGGTCTCTGCAGCCCACGTGCCGTCAGCGCTGCCTGAAGCCGTCAAATTCAAGCAGGGCCGAAGACAGCAGAAATTCTGCCTTTGCAGCACTGTGCAGGCGCAGCAGCCTACTGCGTTTGCGCAGCGCTAGTTTCTTGGCGGGGTTTTCAAACATGGATTGCCATTATTTTAAGTGTATGTTAGGAAACAGGGAGAGAAGAATGGAGCTCGTGTACCAATAATGTGGTAAGTACATTTTGTGTTTACGTTTTTAAATACCGTACTTCCCGGGGTGTGGGGGTGGGGGGAGAGCTCCTTTCATAGCATTTGGGGAGTCTGGCCCGGGGTAAAGTTGCGGGGAGGGCATGAATGTTGTGAAGGAGGGGATGGGGATAATGCCACTTGCGACGCTCCTTGCACGAAGGCGTGCAAAACCTCTCTCCTGCCGCTCGCTGGCCTCACTCATGTCCCGCAAATCCTTAAATTCCGACAGCGAGATTGAGGTTACTCGGCTGTGGGAATTTAAGGATTTGCAGGAAGCCGCTGACATGAGCGAGCGGCAGGTGAGAGGTGTTCAGACGGAGAGCACTGCCAGAGGTGAGCGGGCCGGCAGAAGGCGCTGAAGTGGCGGACAGTTTGACTGTCGGGTCCCGGCGGCCACTCGCAGCTACCCGAGCTGCTTCTATCCCCGGCTCCACGCCTGGAGCGCCGCAGCAGCGGTAAGTGAGTGAGTTACTGGCATTATCCCCGACCCCCTCATTCTCAACAGTCCTGCTCTCCCCAAGACTTCACCCCTGGCATGGACCCTCCACACGCTGTGAAAGGAACTCTCCCCCCGATTGGTCCCTTGAACAACTGTTGTCATTCAATAAGATGACAACTGATTCAACTTTTTCCTGTACTCCCGTTTTTCCCACCATCTCTCCACCTGCCATCACCCTTCACCCCCCCCCCCCCCCCCCCACCCATTCAGTAATTCAGAATAAAGGAGACTAGGAAGCCTTGGGCAAATTGAATTGTTACTGTTTTTATTTTTATTTTTTATTTTTACGGAGAGAACAATCTGCGCGTGCGCATTTTTAGTTTTTTTATCCGACTGTGTGCCTACCCCGAGTAATTACTCACGGCACGTGCCTGGTGTGTGTGTTTGTTTGTGAGTGTGTATATATATGTGTGTGTGTGTATATATGTGTATGTGTGTATATGTATACTGAACTTTTGATTATATTGTTAACTCATTAATTCATTAATGTTTTATTATTATTAATGTTTAGTGTTTTCTGAGTCATTCGTAACTGTCACTGTATGTCGTGTTGTTACTTGTGGGCGGAGCACCAAGGCAAATTCCTTGTATGTGAATACTTGGCCAATAAACTTACTTACTTAAAAAACAGTGTACTATGTTTACATGTTGTGCTGTTGCAAGTGAGAATGTTATTGTTATTGTAATTGTGGCCAGTTTTGGGCACATATCTGGGAAAAGGATGTGCTGGCCTGGAGAAGGTGCAGAAGAGGTTTACAAGAATGATCCCAGGAATGAGTAGGTTAACCTATGATGAGCGTTTTTCAGCACTGGGCCTGTTGAATCCGTGGAAGTATTTGCCACAGAAGGCTGTGGAGGCCGTCGGTGGATATTTTTAAGGCAGAGATAGATGGATTCTTGATCAGTACAGGTGTCAGCGGTTATGGAGAGTAGGCAGGAGAATGGGGTTAGGAGAGAGAGAAAGATCAGCCATGATTGAATGGCAGAGTTCTACTATTCCTTATGATCTTATGATCTTGGGCATATGACAAATACTCTTGACTTGACTCATTACTGGAAGCCTTGTTTCTAGGCCTGCCACCTGTCATCCTGCTCCAATTTTCTTTGCAACATAAGGTCTACTTCTTTTCCCTCTCTCTCTGTCCTGACAAAGGTTCTTGGACCTGAAACCAACCCTGTTTCTCTTTTCACAGCGAGTGCCTGACCTGTTGAATGTTTTCAGCATTTCTTGTTCTTGCATCATATTTCCAGCACTTGCCGTTTTACAATTTTCAAGTAGTGAAGACATTTTTGAGATCTTGTCAAAAAAGTCATTTGGAGTAGGTGAATATTCATAAGAAAACTAAAATAACGTCCTGAGTCTATGACCTCTAGTCCTAGACTCTCCCACTAGTGGTGACATCCTCTCCACATCCACTCTATGCAAGCCTATCACTATTCTGTACGTTTCAATGAGGTCGCCCCTCATTCTTCTAAGCTCTAGGGCCCTAGTGAGACCACACCTGGAGTATTGTGTGCAGTTTTGGTCCCCTAATTTGAGGAAGGACATTCTTGCTATTGAGGGAGTGCAGCGTAGCTTTACAAGGTTAATTCCCAGGATGGTGGGACTGCCATATACTGAGAGAATGGAGTGGCTGGGCTTGTACACTCTGGAGTTTAGAAGGATGAGAGGGGATCTTATTGAGAAATATACGTTCCTGATGTTGGGGGAGTCCAGAACCAGGGACCACAGTTTAAGAATAAGGGGTAAGCCATTTAGAACGGAGATGAGGAAATACTTTTTCACACAGAGAGTTGTGTGTCTATGGAATTCCCTGGCTCAGAGGGCGGTGGAGGCCGGTTCTCTGGAAACTTTCGAGAGAGAGCTAGATAGGGCGGAGTCAAGGGATATGGGGAGAAGGCAGGAATGGGGTACTGATCGGGGATGATCAGCCATGATCACATTGAATGGAGGTGCTGGCTCGAAGGGCCGAATGGCCTACTCCTGCACCTATTGTCTATTGTCTATTGCCACCTGTGTATGTTCTCCATAGATGCTGCCTGACCTGCTGAGTTAATCCAGCACTTTGTGTCCCACAGTGAAAAGCTTTTGTTTGTGTGCTGTCAAATCAGATAACACTATACATGAATACAATGAAGCCACACACAAGTACAATAGGTGGTGTAAAGAGAAAATTACCAGCGCGCAGAATATAGTTTTTCAACAGTGTAGCATAACAGTTACAGAGAAAAAGCCCAGTGCCCTCAATGAAGTTGGTTCGAAATTAGGGACTATACACTAACTTAAGGAAGGACCATTGCGGGAAGAAGCTGTTCTGAGTCTGATGGTGCATGCTCTCAATCTTTTTAATCTTCTACCTGTAGGGAGTGGGGAGTAGAGCGAATGACCGGGGGGGGGGGGGGGGGGGGGGGGGGGGGGGGGGGAGGTAGACAAGGTTCTTGATTATGTTGACTACTACCATGTACTTGTTTTTCTAATTGTGTTTTTGTACTTATGTTTTTTAATACAGTCTTCTCTAGCTTCCCTCAGTGTTCTTAAATAAACTTGATCTGGCCCCAGAAATGTTAGTTGGTCTTGTTTATTGTCACGTATACCGAGGTACAGTGAAAAGCTTTTGTTGCGTGCTAACAAGTGAGCAGAAAGACAATACATGATTACAATCGATCCATTTACAGTGTATAGATACATGATAAGGGGATAATGTTTAGTGCAAGGTAAAGCCAGCAAAGTCCGATCAAGGGCAGTCAGTCCCAGGGTCATCAAAGAGGTAGATAGTGGTTCAGTACTGCTCTCTGATGTAAATGTATCTATTTTCATTCATATTAAGACATCCATCTCCTCCACCTACAGTCATGTGGACCATCCCCAAGATCCCCATTAACATATCACAAGTTCACACGTCTCCACAGGGAAGAAATATTTATCGAAGGTCTCACCCATTTCCACCATCGGTGAATAATTTTTATTGAAAATGGACCTTTAGTCCTCAACAAAACACCTCAGTGTGTATTCAAACAATAGTATATCCACCATGAAATTAAGTTAATCTTCCAACTCGTCATCCCATGTTCAACCCCACCCCAGCTTCATTTTTCTTTAAAGCTATTTTTCACAAATACGCTGATCCACTGTTTATCTTTGGGTTTCAAGAATCCGACTCAGATAAGCGTCTACGTGCAGCGCCACAGGTACCTGCAAATGATGCCGCTCTCTCTGACTTTCTGTCTGCACACAATATGACACGGTCACTTAAGCGAGTCAAAAAAACTTAATGAAATAGTTCTTGGCTGGAAGCACACTATTCTCTTGCCAAGCAACAATATAAAGGGTCAGCACGTCGCAGCACTCCTCCCACACCCTCTTCCTTCCATTGTGAAAGGGATGTGTGGCTGAGGCACGTCACAGCCCCAGGCTCCATTCTTGTGAACTCCACTGGGGTCACCGGTCAGAGACGGTGTTGCACTTTGTTCAGCTCAAGCCATTCCCTTGAGATTTACTCGGGTCATTAACAACTGATTTCTCTGACTTGAGCATGTGATTTATGTTGATGTGTTTATTTTATATTTATTTAAAATGCAGTGTCTGTAAATTTCCATTATTGTTATGTGCGTCCTGTTGGTCACATTTATTTATGTTTTGTGCAGGTTTCTGAAAGGTTTTTATTAAATACTAGACCAAGGGGGACGCGTTGGGTCCCATCCCCTCAACGCGCAGTTGCTGTGGGGGGGGGCGGCCTGCGACGTCACACACACACTAACCACTCCACACACACACACTAAACACCCCTCCCCCCACACAGGCACACACACACACAACACACTCACACACACACACTCACTAACCACCCCCCCCCACACACACACACACTAACACACACTCACCAGTCACACACACACACCACCCCCACACACACACACACACTAACCACCTCCCCACACACACACACACACACACTAACCACCCCCCACACACGCTCACACCACACACACACACACACACACCACACACACACTAACCACCCCCCATTCCACACACACACACACTACCACCACCCCCTCACACCCCCACACACACACACACACTAACCACCCCCCCCACGCACACACACACACACTAACCACCCCCCCCACACACACACACACTAACCACCCCCCCCCCCACACACACACACACACACACTAACCACCCCCCCCACACACACACACACACTAACCACCCCCCCACACACACACACTAACCACCCCCCCACACACACACACACACACACACACTAACACACCCCCCACCCACCCCCCACACACACACACACACTAACCACCCCCCCCCCCACACACACACACACACCACTAACCACCCCCCCCCCCCACCCCACACACACACACACTAACCACCCCCCACACACACACACACTAAACCACCCCCCCCCCACACACACACACTACCACACAACACACACACAACTACTAACCATCCCCCACCACACACACACACTAACCACCCCCCACACCACACACACACACACACTAACCACCCCCCCCCCCACACACCACCACACACACTAGTAGCACACACTAACACCACCCCCACACACACACACTAACCACCCCACCACACACACACACACACACACACACACACACACAACCTCACACACACCCACACACACACACACACACACTAACCACACACCCACACACACACACACCCACAACCACCCCACACACACACACACTAACCACCCCTCACACACACTCCACACACACACACACCACACACACGCACACTCCCACCACACACACACCACCCCCCCCACACACACACACACACACACACACACACTAACCACCCCCCCACACACACACACACACTAACCACCCACCACACACACACGCTAACCACTAACACCTCCCACACACACACAGCACACTAACCACCCCACCCACACACACACACACACCTAACCACCCCACACACACACACACACTAACCCCACCCCCCCCCCCCCCAAACGTCGCAGGGAGGGAGGGTAGAGATGGGAGGGAGGGAGGTGGAGTAGGGGGAAGGGGGGGGAGGGGGGGGAGGGAAGGGGAGAGAGGGGGAGGGGAAGGAGGGGGGAGGAAGGGGGGGGGAGGGGGGGGGAGGGGAGAGAAGGAGGAAGGGGCTGGGAGGGGGGTAGGGTGGGAGTGAGAGTAGGGGAGAGGAGGGGGCAGAGGAAGGGGAGGGGGATGGAAGGAGCGGGAGGGGGAAGGGGAGGCTGGGGGAAGGGGAGAGAGGGGGAGGGGGGAAGGGGGGGAGAGAGAAGGAGAGGGCGGACGAACTCGGCAAGCGGGCGGTGTGCCTCGGGACCTCTGAAGCATTCGGAAGCCCAACCAAATTACTGCGTGTGCAGCGGCTTCAATCCAGAGCCCTGGGGGGGAGAGGGCGGCTGGGCTGCGGGCGGGGTGGGGGCGAGTGCGAGTCGACTGCGAGTCGTGGGGAGCGGGGGGTTAACGTAACTCGTAACTTTGAAAACTCTGCGCAGCTGGCCGCGAGGAGCAGAGCCATTGTGACGTCATCAGCTCGATAGCTTTAAAAAAGATCTCAGATTTATGAACAATTTGAAAAAATAACTCAAGAAATAATGAATCTAATTTTCAGATGAGGCGATTTTTGAGATCATGAGGTAAATCTCTATCGGAATATGTAAAAATTTCACACATTTCATGTAAAAATCCCCCATTTCTCTCAGACATCCATCAAGTATGAGGAAGAAGAGAATGTTGGCATTGCAGCCAAGCCTGGGTTTGTCCATCCGATAGCGACATAAATAATTCCCAGCAGAACCTCCGGAGAATGATCAAGCCTCTCTAGTTTCCCAATTGTAAAAGCAATTGTCTAAGTGTGTGACATACTTTTGTATTCTGAATTCCTAAAGCATGAGCCATTATTTCATAGAAACTTATGAATTCAAGCCTGAGTGTTACTATGTTTTCGGACCTAGGGAATATTGGCCCTTCTCTCCAACGTTATAGTGTTACGCAATTGCATTTAATTCTGGCCCCAAACTGTAAGGAGTTGTGTAGTATAGTTTAGAAATGCAGAGCGGAAACAGGCCGTTCAGCCCACCGAATCTGCACCGACCAGCGATCCCTGCACATTAACATTATCCTACACACACCAAGCCAATTAACCTACATGCCTGTACGTCTTTGGAGTGCGGGAGGAAACCGAAGATCGCGGAGAAAACCCACGTAGTCACGGGAAGAACGTACAAACTCCATAAGTCAGCACCTGTAGTTCGGGTCGAACCCGGGTCTCCAGCGCTGTAAGGCAGCAACTCTACCGCTGCGCCACCGTGCAGCCCACAATATCTCCACTAAATCTCCTTAGTCCAGATTGTTGTAACCATTTCAAGCTTTTTTAGTTTACTCAAAGCATTCATTGTTATACTCTGCCTAAAATTGTGATATTGTTCTGTAGCATGGAGCTCAGTACTTCACACAATACTCCTGAGGTATTATTGTCCAGATAGGCTTATTATTACTGTTTTGTCTGTTATGGTTATATTTAGTAATAGAAGCCAAGAATTCAATTAATTTCTTGCATAGAAAAATGTAACAGCTTTCCTTTCAAATCCTAGCCCTGACCATTGTCTTGCCCAAGTCTACTTCCATCCAGAATATAATAATAGTTTTTTTTAATGAAAGTATATAATTCCTTTCCTTGAATTACCCCAGCCAACATGTTTTTTGTTTTACTCCAACACTTCTTGTTCTCCATTGGAAATACCCCAGGGAACCTAACTCACCTTATTTTTACTGCTATAAATGTAAAAGGCTGGTTCTTTTTTTGATTTTTTAGTTTAGAGATACAGCGTGGAAACAGGCCCCTTGGCCCACCTAATCCGCGCCGACCAGCGAGACTCCCACATTAACACTGTCCTACACACACAAGGGACAATTTACACTTACACCAAGCCAATTAACCTACATACCAGTACGTCTTTGGAGTGTGGGAGGAAACCGAAGATCTCGGAGAAAACCCACACGGTAACGGGGAGAATGTACAATCTCCGTACAGACAGAACCCATAGCCAGGATCTAACCCGGGTCTCCGGTGCTGCAAGCGCAGTAAGGCGGCAACTCTACCGCTGCACCACCGTGTCGCCCCTGTTGAAGTATATCCATCTTGCCTGTACTTAAACATAGCTAACTTTTCATATTTTCCAATGTATATTCTTATCATTATTTCTCTTTACGATTCTTGTGTTTCTCTGAGGACCTCTTCAGTGAACCTACCCTTTCCACCACCCACCCTCCACAACCTTATTCTTGTTCCATCTCTAAATCCGTACTCCTCACCTTTCACCAGCCCGACTTTCATTTCCTCTTGTTTTTTCATTCCACAAATTCCCGACATAAAAATATAGATATTAACAGGAGTTGGATGACGCAATGGCAGAGTTGCTGCTTTACAGTGCCAGAGACCCAGGTTCGATCCTGCCTACGGGTGCAGCCTGTACGGAGTTTGTACACTCTCCGTGTGACCGCGTGAGTTTTCTCTGAGTGCTCCAGTTTCCTTCCACATTCCAAAGACGTGCGGGTTTGTAGGTTAATTGGCTTCTGTAAATTTTCCTTGGTGTGCAGGATCGAACTAGGGCGTATGGGTGATCGCTGGGCGAAGCGGACTTGGTGGGCCGAAGGGGCTGCTTCCACACTGTATCTCTAAAAACGAAACGAGTAGACCATTTGGCCTTATTCTGCGATCCATTGTGATCAAGGCAGTCATTCAATTGTGGTACCAGCTCCTACTCGATCTCCCTATCCCTTGGTTTCTTTTGTTCTCTGAGCAATATTTAGCCCTTTATTTCAATTTATCTACAAATTCACCAGCTTTTTTGATGAATTTCTGCTTCATCGCAATCCTAAGTGGCTTACATCCTATGTTTAGACAGTGATGTATCCACAATCAGAAACAACATTCCTGCATATAGTCTCGTCATACAAGGCTGCAGCAGAGAAACGGGCCCTTCAACCCACAAAGCCCACGCCCTTTATCAGCCATTTAGATTAATCCTACATTAATCCAAATTAATTCTCCCCATTTTCTTGTTAGCTTGCCGCAGATTCTACCACACACACCTACGCACTAAGAACAACTTAGAGCGGTCAATTAGAAACATAGAAACATAGAGAAACATAGAAATTAGGTGCAGGAGCAGGCCTTTCGGCCCTTCGAGCTGCACCGCCATTCAATATGATCATGGCTGATCATCCAACTCAGTATCCTGTACCTGCCTTCTCTCCATACCCCCTGATCCCTTCAGCCACAAGGGCCACATCCAACTCCCTCTTAAATATGGCCAACGAACTGGCCTCAACTACTTTCTGTGGCAGAGAATTCCACAGATTCACCACTCTCTGTGTGAAAAACGATTTTCTCATCTCGGTCCTAAAAGACGTCCCCCTTATCCTTAAACTGTGACCCTCTAGTCCTGGACTTTCCCAACATCGGGAACAATCTTCCTGCATCTTAGCCTGTCCAACCCCTTAAGAATTTTGTAAGTCTCTATGAGATCACCCCTCAATCTTCTAAATTCCAGCGAGTACAAGCCGAGTCTATCCAGTCTTTCTTCATATGGAAGTCGTGCCATCCCAGGAATCAGTCTGGTGAACCTTCCCTGTACTCCCTCTATGGCAAGAATGTCTTTCCTCAGATTAGGAGACCAAAACCGTACGCAATACTCCAGGTGTGGCCTCACCAAGACCCTGTACAACTGCAGTAGAACCTCCCTGCTCTTGTACTCAAATCCTTTGCTATGAATACCAACATACCATTCGCTTTCTTCACAGCCTGCTGCACCTGCATGCCTACTTTCAATGACTGGTGTACCATGACATCCAGGTCTCGCTGCATCTCCCCTTTTCTAATCGGTCACTATTCAAATAATAGTCTACCTTCCTGTTTTTGCCACCAAAGTGGATAACCTCACATTTATCCACATTATACTGCATCTGCCATGCATTTGCCCACTCACCCAGTCTATCCAAGTCATCCTGCAGCCTCCTAGCATCCTCACAGCTAACACTGCCCCCCAGCTTCGTGTCATCCGCAAACTTCGAGATGTTGCATTTAATTCCCTCGTTCAAATCATTAATGTATATTGTAAATAGCTGGGGTCCCAGCACTGAGCTTTGCGGCACCCCACTAGTCACTGTCTGCCATCCTGAAAAGGACCCGTTCACTCCTACTCTTTGCTTCCTGTCTGCCAGCCAGTTCTCTATCCACATCAAAACTGAACCACCAATACCGTGTGCTTTAAGTTTGTATACCAATCTCTTGTGTGGGACCTTGTCGAAAGCCTTATGAAAGTCCAGATACAACACAGCCACTGCTTTTCCCTTATCCACTCTACTAGTTACATCCTCGAAAAATTCAATAAGATTCATCAGACGTGATTTACCCTTCGTAAATCCATGCTGACTTTGTCCAATGATTTCACCACTTTCCAAATGCGCTGCTATCCCATCTTTAATAATTGACTCTAGCAGTTTCCCCACTACCGATGTTAGACTAACTGGTCTGTAATTCCCCGTTTTCTCTCCCTTTTTAAAAAGTGGGGTTACATTAGCTACCCTCCAATCCTCAGGAACTACTCCAGAATCTAAAGAGTTTTGAAAAATTATCACTAAGGCATCTGCTATTTCTGGGGCTACTTCCTTAAGTACCCTGGGATGCAGCCTATCTGGCCCTGGGGATTTATCGGCCTTTAATCCATTCAATTTACCTAACACCACTTTCCGGCTAACCTGGATTTCACTTATTTCCTCCATTTGACCCGCGATCCCCTGCTATTTCTGGCAAATTATTTAAGTCTTCCTTAGTGAAGACAGAACCAAAGTAGTTATTCAATTGGTCTGCCATGTCCTTGTTCCCCATGATCAATTCACCCGTTTCTGACTGCAAGGTACCTACATTTGTTTTAACTAATCTTTTGCGCTTCACATATCGATAAAAACTTTTGCAGTCAGTTTTTATGTTTCCTGCCAGTTTTCTTTCATACTCCATTTTCCCTTTCCTAATTAAGCCCTTTGTCCTCCTCTGTTGGTCTCTGAATTTCTCCCAGTCCTCTGGTAGGCTGCTTTTTCTGGCTAATTTGTACGCTTCATCTTTTGCTTTGATACCATCCCTGATTTCCCTCGTTATCCACGGATACGCCACCTTCCCTGATTTATTCTTTTGCCATACTGGGATGAACAATTGTTGTAGTTCATTCATGCAGTCTTTAAATGCCTTCCATTGCATATCCACCGTCAACCCTTCAAGAATCAATTGCCAGTCGATCTTGGCCAATTCACGTCTCATACCCTCAAAGTTACCTTTCTTTAAGTTCAGAACCCGTTTGTTTCTGAATTAACAATGTCACTCTCCTTCCTAATGAAGAACTCAACCATATTATGGTCACTCTTGCCCAAGGGGCCACGTACAACAAGGCTGCTAACTAACCCTTCCTCATTACTCAATATCCAGTCTAGAATAGCCTGCTCTCTCGTTGGTTCCTCCACATGTTGGTTTAGAAAACTATCCCGCATACATTCCAACAAATCCTCTTCCTCAGCACCCCTGCCAATTTGATTCACCTCAATCTATATGTAGATTGAAGTCACCCATTATAACGGTTTTACCTTCGTTGCACGCATTTCTAATTTCCTGTTTGATGTCATCCCCAACTCCACTACTACTGTTAGGTGGCCTGTACACAACACCCACTAGCGTTTTCTGCCCCTTAGTGTTTCGCAGCTCCACCCATATCGATTCCACATCCTCCAAGCTAATGTCATTCCTTTCTATTGCGTTAATCTCCGCTCTAACCATCAACGCTACCCCACCTCCTTTTCCTCTCTGTCTATCCTTCCTGAATATTGAATATCCCTGGATGTTCAGCTCCCAGCCTGGAACCATGTCTCAGGTGATCACAACTATATCATAATTATTAATAGCTATCTGCACATTCAACTCGTCCACCTTATTACGAATGCTCCTCGCATTGAGACACAAAGCCTTCAGGCTTGTTTTTACAACATTCTTGGCCCTTTTACAATTATGTTGAAAAGTGGCCCTTTTAGATTTTTGCCCTGGATTTGTTTTCCTGCCACATTTCACCTTGCTACCTATTGCTCCTATCCTCATTTTACACCCCTCTGTCTCTCTGCTCACACATTTAAGAAACCCTCCACTTCTTATTCTCCGTTTGTTATTTTTTTCTTCTTTCCTCCCTACGTGTTGCGTCTGACTGCTTCTCTTCTCTGCCTCCTGCCTCACAAATTGACTACTTGCCTTCTCTATTTGAGTCCCTCCCCCCAACCGATCTAGTTTAAAGTCTCCCAAGTAGCCTTTGCAAATTTCCCCGCCAGGATATTGGTTCCCCTCGGGTTCAAGTGCAACCCGTCCTTTTTGTACAGGTCACACCTTCCCCATTACTGACCAACCCACATGTCTTGGATGCAGGAGGAAACCCATGCAGTCGCAGAGAGAACAGTTGTTTCAGGATTTCATAAGTTTCGTGAGGTTACCATTCACTCTTAACTCTTCTGGCAGCTTGTTTCATACCCACACTGCCCTTTGTGTGAAAAAGATACCCCTCAGATTCCTCTTAAATCTTTTCCCCTTCACCTTAAACCTACGTTTTCTTATCCTCGATTCACTTACTCTGGGCAAGAGGATGCATTTATCCAATCTATTCCGCATGATTTTATACACCTCTATAAGATCTCCCCTCATCCTCCTACGTTCCATGGACTAGAGACCCAGCCTACTCAACCTCTCCCAAAAGCTCAACCCCTCTAGTCCTGGCAACATCCTCGTACATCTTTTCTGAACCCTTTCAAGCTTGACAACATCTTTCCTATTACATGGTGCCCAGAACTGAACAAAATATTCTAAATGCGGTCTCACCAATGCCTTAGGCAACTGCAACATGACCTCCCAACTTCTATACTCAATACTCTGTCTGATGAAGACCAAAGTGCCAAAAGCCTTTTTGACCACCTTATCTACCTGTGACTCGACCTTCAAGGAACCATGCACCTGTACTCCTAGATCCCTCTGCTCTACAACACTACCCAGAGGCCTACCATTTACTATGTATGTCCTGCCCTTGTTTGAAGTCCCAAAATGCAACATCTCACACTTCTGTGTATTAAATTCCATCAACTATTCCTCCGCACACCTGGCCAATCGATCCAGATCCTGCTGCAATCATTCACAACCTTCTTCGTTATCTGCAAAACCACTCACTTTTGAATCATCAGCAAACTTGCTAATCTTGCCCTGTATGTTCTCATCCAAATCATTTATGTCAATGACAGACAGTAACAGGCCGAGCGCCGAACCCTGAGGCACACCACTAGTCACAAGCCTCCATTCTGAGAAGCAACCTTCCACCATCACCCTCTGCTTCCTTCTATGGAGCCAATTTGTTATCCATTCAGCTATCTCTCCTTGGATCCCATGAGATCTAACCTTCCAGAGCAGTCTACCATGCGGAACCTTGTCGAACACCTTACTGAAGTCCATGTTCACAACATCTACAGCTCTGCCTTCATCATCGTTTTTGCTCACGTCTTCAAAATAATCATTCAGATTTGTGAGATGATCTCCCAGGTACAAAACCATGTAGACTATCCCTAATCAGCCCCTGTCCATCCAAATGCCTGTATATCCTATCCCTCAGAATACTCTCCAGCAACTTACCAACGACAGATGTTAAGCTCACCGGCCTCTAGTTGATTTTCCCTGCAGCCCTTGAAAAGAGGCATAACATTTGCCACTCTCCAATCCTCTGGCACCTCTCCTGTATTTAAGGACGACTCATAAATTTCAACCAGGGCTCCCGCTATTTGCTCTCTAGTTTCCCGCATTGTCCTTCGATATATCTGGTCAGGCCCCGGAGATTTGTCTACCTTCAAACACGACAGCACCTTCAGTACTTCCTCTACAGTACTTCCTGACTGCTCTCATGACACTTCCAGTGACTGCTCTAATTTCCTCCGTCCTACTGTCTTTCTCCTCGGTAAATACAGAGGAGAAATACTCATTACAGACCTTGACCATCTCCTGTGGCTCCACACAGAGGTGACCGCTTTGATTCCTAAAAGATCCCACTCTCTCTCTCTGGTTGCCCTTTTCCCCCTTCTGTATTTATAAAATAAAACCTTTTGGGATGAAGGCTAATGTGCCAAAAGCCTTGTTGACCACCCTATCTATCTTCAATAACCCATGCACCTGCACTCCTAAATCCCTCTGTTCTATAACGTTTGCCAGAGCCCTACCAATCATTGTGTAGATCCTGCCCACGTTAGACTTCCCAAATTGCAACGCCTCACTTTTCTCTGTCCTAAATTTTGTAAGAGTCATTGAAGACGTGCTGTATTTGTTTACTCTCTTGGCTGTTGGCTTTCACTTCAGTGTGGTCTATGACGAATCATTGATGATATTGACTCCAAGGAACCTGAAGCCCTCAACCGTTGATGCTGGTTAGGCATGTATCCCACCGCATTTCCTAAAATCTAACTAGTTCCATCGTCTTGCTGACATTGAAGGAGAGTTTATTGCACTGACACCGTGTGACCTAAGTTCTCTACCTCTTTCCCATAATCTGCACAATCATAAAATTAAAAGAAAAATAAGTTAACAGTCCAGAACTTATTATTGAATTGAATATTGTTATATTATGTATTAGGTAGTTTGACCCAAGTTGGTAGGATTCAGCCAGTTGAATCCTATTTGAGTATAGGAGCAGGGAGGTTCTACTGCAGTTGTACAGGGCCTTGGTGAGACCACACCTGGAGTATTGTGTACAGTTTTGGTCTCCTAATCTGAGGAAAGACATTCTTGCCATAGAGCGAGTGCAGAGAAGGTTCACCAGACTGATTCCTGGGATGGCAGGACTTTCATATGAAGAAAGACTGGATAGACTTGGCTTGTACTCGCTAGAATTTAGAAGATTGAGGGGGATCTTATAGAAACTTACAAAATTCTTAAGGGGTTGGACAGGCTAGATGCAGGAAGATTGTTCCCGATGTTGGGGAAATCCAGAATAAGGGGTCACAGTTTAAGGATAAGGGGGAAATCTTTTAGGACCGAGATGAGAAAAACATTTTCACACAGAGAGTGGTGAATCTGTGGAATTCTCTGCCACAGAAGGTAGTTGAGGCCAGTTCATTGGCGATATTTAAGAGGGAGTTAGATGTGGCCCTTGTGGCTAAAGGAATCAGGGGGTATGGAGAGAAGGCAGGTACAGGATATTGAGTTGGTTGATCAGCCATGATCATATTGAATGGCGGTGCAGGCTCGAAGGGCCGAATGGCCTACTCCTGCACCTATTTTCTATGTTTCTATGAGCTGTTAGCTGAGTGTGATTTAAACAGCATGAATAGAAGGTTTATATCGACAAAATTGTTAACCTTTTTCCATAAAAAAATAATTCTAAAGTGAATGTGGGTCTTTATGAGGATGCATTGCCATCTGCTGGTGCTTGGTGTCATTCATAACAGCGTAACAACAATCCTGATGCTTTAATAGATCTGGAGCTGTTCACCTGAAATCCAAAAAGAAAGAGGGGTGTTTAAGTAGACCTATTTTAAATAATGTTGACTCCATCATGGAAACTAACTTGGATTAGTTTGTACTTTGCCTATACAATGCCTATCTGATTTATTATTGCTGTGTCACCAGCACTCCCCCATAAAATGAGTAAAACGATCACATTTTTAATTGTTTTAAAGAAGGAACTGCAGATGCTGGAGAATCGAGGGTACACAAAAAGCTGGAGAAACTCAGCGGGTGCAGCAGCATCTAAGGAGCGAAGGAGATAGGCGACGTTTCGGGTCGAGACCCTTCTTCAGAGTCTGCCTATCTCCT
Organism: Okamejei kenojei; assembly: GCA_035221665.1. Taxonomy (NCBI): domain Eukaryota; kingdom Metazoa; phylum Chordata; class Chondrichthyes; order Rajiformes; family Rajidae; genus Okamejei; species Okamejei kenojei. The sequence continues at coordinate 167,988,615 of CM069131.1, read as the reverse complement.
TCGTCGCCTTAGATGCTGCTGTACCCGCTGAGTTTCTCCAGCTTTTTGTGTACCCACATTTTTAATTGTGTCTGAACTGGCATAACTTGGGCCTTAGTTGATCAAATATGCTCTGGGAGAATAATGTCTTGTTCGCAAAATTAGGTAAGAAAAGTTCTTTGCTGTTTTCGTGAATGGCTGAGTAACTTAAGATGTAAAGACCGTGGCCACTTATCCTTGCTAGTTTCACCTAACTTTCAATTAGCTGTCTGTCGTCTTTCAGTGAGCAATATATACAGAGAAATAACAAACATGATAATCGTGTCATCATGTCCAACAATCTTTCAATTTAGTTGCCTTCACATTTCATCATATTTCCTGATGTATGCTGTATTGTGGAAGTCATTTGTGGCGTTTCAGAGAAATAGCAACACAATGAGTTTATTTGTGTTTGTTTTTGGAATTCAAAGCATCTCAATGGCAGTAACCCCCACTTTCCATAAGGGTTAAAGGAAGGCTGTTTGCAGAAACAGTTCCTTCACAGTGACAATAGTGTTTCCTTAATAATGTGTGTGTGTGTTTCTGCAGTATCCTCTAAGAAGGAAACAAAGCTAATTATAGAGCCTTGGTCCCAAAACTAAGGGTCCGGAATTTCTGGAGCTGAGATTAACTTTTTCTTCCGCCTTGACTTTTGAGTTGTGATGTCTTGGCCCATATTCAAATTACCAAATCAGAGGTATTGGCAGTCTTAATAACATATTAGGTGGATAAATTTCCAGGGCCTTGCATTCGACCTCCCAAGGTGTAGCACCTGACCCTTGCTCGAATTATACTATTTCTGCCATTTGTCCACCAATTTATATAACAATAATAAACCTAATCCTAAACCAAATGGGACTATCTTAGATGGGCAATTTGGTCAGCATGCATGAGTTGGGGCAGCGGGCCTGTTTCCATGCTTTTTAACCCCTATTGTCTAGGAACTGCAGATCCTAGTTTAAATCAAAGATGGACCCAAAAAGCTGGAGTAACTCAGCGGGGCAGGCAGCATCTCTGGAGAGTAGGAATGAGTGACATTTTGGGTCGAGACCCTTCTTCAGACTCTGACCCGAAACGTCACCCATTCCTTCTCTCAAGAGATGCTGCCGGTCCCACTGAGTTACTCCAGCATTTTGTGTCTATCTTGCAATTACATTCTTGCCATCCCATTTCAAGCTTTCTCATTCCTTTGATGTTTTTATTGCTATTATTTGCTTGTTTCTTTTTCATTTCCTTCTCACTTGCCTTTTCCTCCCCCCACTTCCTCCCGTTCTCTTCCCTCTGTTCTCACCCCTCCCCCCCCTCTCCTCCCTCTCCTCCTGGCTTTCCCCCCTCCATCTCCCTTTGTCTCCCCTTCCCAGTATCTCGTCTCACCCCCTCCCCTCACATCTCCTCACCTCTCTCCCTCCCCTTCCCTCTCTCCCCTCCCCCTCCCTCGTCTCTCCCCCTCCCTCGTCTCTCCCCCTCCCTCGTCTCTCCCCCTCCCTCGTCTCTCCCCCTCCCCCTCGTCTCTCCCCCTCCCTCGTCTCTCCCCCTCCCTCGTCTCTCCCCCTCCCTCGTCTCTCCCCCTCCCTCGTCTCTCCCCCTCCCTCGTCTCTCCCCCTCCCTCGTCTCTCCCCCTCCCTCGTCTCTCCCCCTCCTCGTCTCTCCCCCTCCCTCGTCTCTCCCCCTCCCTCGTCTCCCCCTCCCTCGTCTCTCCCCCTCCCTCGTCTCTCCCCCTCCCTCGTCTCGTCTCTCCCCCTCCCCCCTCCCTCGTCTCTCCCTCGTCTCTCCTCCCTCCCCTCGTCTCTCCTCCCACAGTCTGCCCCTCCCCCCACAGTCTGCCCACACTCTTTTTTACAAACGTTGGCTCAATTGCTCATTTGCATTATTTTAATATTGACTCACTTCCACTTGCAGTCAAAGTAAAGTCAGACTTTAGTACCTCTAGTCTAAACCAGACATATTTCAACCTTCAGATAGTTGAGTTTTTGCAGTTTGATAAAATTATTCTCTATTTCCATTTTCATCTTTTGACCTTTCATTTGTTTCCTCAAATGTTCCGTAGCCATGCCTTTTTGCCTACCGCCACCACACATTACATTTTTCTCACTACCTTAAAACCTGTTATATCTTTAACTTTACCAATTTTAATGAAAGGTCACTCTCCTGAAATTTGAATTCTGTTTATCTTTCCACAGATGCTGCCTGACCTGGTGAGTATTTTCAGCATTTCCTGTTTCTATTGCAGCAGCTTGAGCACATTTTATTGCTGTTCACCATTTATCTCTGAATTGTTCACCTGGCATTATTGGATAGTTTTTGTTTTCATTTTAATAGAAATTCACTTTACGAGGAGCTATAATAACTTTGAAGGATCAAAGGAAAGATGCCAGAGGTTACTAATAATATCATGGTAAAGACAACAAGTTTAGTGTCATTGAAAATTAACTGGTTCAAGAAAGATGCTGGAAAAATCGAAGGTAGACAAAAATGCTGGAGCGGGTGAGGCAGCATCTATGGAGCGAAGGAATAGGTGACGTTTCGGGTCGCCTATTTCCTTCGCTCCATAGATGCTGCCTCACCCGCTGAGTTTCTCCAGCATTTTTGTCTACGTTTGAAAATTAACTTGCACACTTTGGACTGGGAATAAATTGGGGAAGAATGTAGCCGCTCCATGCTATGTTTACTGATGACTCATAGGCCTACACTAATGACCCAAAGACAACAGTCCCATGACAACAGCTGATAAATGTCAATTTGGCTAAATAAATTAATCCAAAACGAAACGGTTCCTTGTGTAAGAGCAAACAATAAAGATCAACTGGCTCATTAATGTTGATTGTAGACGGGAATCTTTCACTCTGGGGACGGGAACAAAATATTGCCCACGCCAGTGAAGCCCGTGAATAAATAAATAAAGACTGGATGATGTGGAAAGCACAAGGATGTTGGCGTTTGTGTTGACCCAATAGATTAAAAGTAGCACTTGAAGTTGTATTCAATAAAAACTGGTGTACAGCACAACGTGGGGAGAAAAAATATTTAAGACCAATATATCTGGAAAAATTATTGCAAAATGTTTCTGCCGTAGAGGATGGTGAGATGGACTGGCCCAAGCAATAAAAGGTTAAGTTCCTGCGCAAACCTCTAGAATATGTATCCGAATGTGAACATTGGTTTAGCAATGTTGGTTTATCTGGAAGCAAACATTGTATAAACAGGAATATATGCAAGGAAGTTGCTTGGCAGCAACGATGGCGGGGCTGTAAAATTGTAGCAATGTGCATGCTGTATCTCGCTGAGCTTGGTTTTGCCATGATCCTTCTCCACCAACTCACAGAAGTGTTCATTTTCATTTGGATCGAGTGGTTATTCTGATTTGCATGCTCAAACCACGCAGTACGCAGCAGCATCTTTGCTGTTTCATTCTTCTGCGTTCAGTCAACAACTAATGTACCTAATGCTCCCGGCAGGAACCACTGGATTCCAGTAATCGGATTTCCTTTCTGGCCCACAGAATTCAATTCCAGTTGCCCATTATCAGCTTGGTTAGTAATATTACATATCAAAAATTTGCAGTGGACATGCATGATCTATGTCTCCAATTGTCATTCGATAACTTTGTTTGACTCTTTCCTGACCATCAATCAATTGTTAGCTCAAGACTTGACTATCGTACACTGCTGGCTAGAGTCACATTTTCCATGTTTCCACTTGACATCGCCCAACATAATTGCCTATACACCAACTCAGTTTTACCCATCTCCCTTGTGGTTGGAAATGTTTTTTTCTGGTTACTATGATTAGCTTTTGAAAAAAAATTGTTTCATTTAATTCTTCATCTCTCGAGATTGAATTCAAACAATTGTTTCTAGATCCATGATTAAGAACTCCAGCCTCTAGTACTATAACTTAACCATTGAACTTCTGATCTCTGTTGTAATTATTCCCCTTGAGATTTTTTTAATTCAGAACCGGAAAGAAAAGCCAGATAAATATGAGAAGGTAAAAGGACGATTGGTGAGGTGAAAAGTAGTTTGGGAAGAGATATTCTCACTGGATTTTATTGGACTGGACTATTGGGTCAAATGGCCTGTTTCTGTGCTGTGGATCCTTATGTAAAAAGATCATTCAAAATATACATCCCGGTCTCAAAGTAATTATGGTTCACAATACAGGAGCATACTGACTCTTTAAAGGAACCTTCCAAGAAAACTCAATGCAGAGAACAACACAAAATTATTAACTTGGTTGTGTTCGGAAGGAAATATTTTGTAGACTTACTTCCTTTAATTGTTCTGAGTTGTTCCGCAGCATGTGAATCGTCTCCACAGAGTTTTCTCTTGATATTAATGCAATCTACGCTACAAGCCTGAAGATGTTTGGGAATCACGACTTTACTTCCAAACAATGTCGGTTTTAATGGCTCTGTGTTTTCCAGTGCATATGAGCTCATTCACATGTTGGACAGGGAAGGACTGTGGTCTTTTTTTTCCCTGAACCTTTGAGAGGCAAGGTTGATGATTACTTAGTTCTTGTTATTAAAAGCTGAAGTCTGAGGGCGTATTTATTCAACAATTGAAATCCACAGACATTTCATACACAAAACATAATGTGAGAATTGAAACTAATGCACATAGTTGGTGAAATAGTATTTTCAAGATGAGAGTTGTCAGAAATGTTGTTGGTAGCATGACTCTGGACATGCAAGTTCACTTATTTTAGTAGCTTATGAATATCTTTGCTCAACCTTGTTATCTCTAAATCTTTCTTGGTTGGAAGGTGTATCTTCATATTGATTTTCATAGAAATAGAAATTAGGTGCAGGAGCAGGCCATTCGGCCCTTCGAGCCTGCACCGCCATTCAATATGATCGTGGCTGATCATCCAACTCAGTATTCAACATTTCTCTGGACTATGTTACGTGCCTAGAGGCATTTTATCCCAAATATTAACACACCATACCCAAACCTTAGTATATCAATGTCATAGTGTACACAGATCATTAATCTATGTCTGACCCATACTGTATGGATTCCTGGCATCGCATGATTAGCTGAATGCCTCTGTGCTGTATCCTTTGTACCTTATCCTTATAGTTTAGTTTATTATTGTCACATGTACCGAGATTCAGTGAAAAGCTTTTGCCTGCGTGCTAACCATTGGAAATAGCACTAGCTCCACATGCAACCGTACTCCACAACATCATAGCACAATTAATGCGGCATCTGTAAATACAATCTTCAGCTATCTTCTGATTGCAGCATGTGTCTCCTGAGTAGTGAATAATGAACGTCACTCTTTCTGACCAGACGGTTATAGTAAAGAGAGCTCTGCCTTCTAACCTGTGTTGTACCTTACCTAAAGGCACTTTGTTGGTGGCAAAATTGGAATGCATTTCCCTTTCCTGCAAAGCCCTTTCAACTGGAGGCATCCTGCTCTTAGTGACGTTGAGCACAACAGCAATGCACAACATACAAGTATTGTCAAACAAAGTCTGACACGCACTCGCCAACGGAGAGTACATGACCAAAAGATTGGTCAAAGTTTAACGTTTATAGGAGTTTCTTGAAGGAAGAAAGAGAGGTAGAGATCTTTAGAAGGGAATTCCAGACCCTTGGGCTGCAGCAACTGTTCTCTGGATTGTTCAAGAGATCAGAGTTTTTCTGAATATTCAATCAGAGAATAGTTCTGTTCATTCGATCTTGGATATTGAGCAATGAATTTGGCAATTAGTACTATTGATTAGTATGGGTGTCAGGGGGAGAAGGCAGGAGAATGGAGTTGAGATGGAATTATAGATCAGCCATGATTGAGTGGCAGAGTAGACTTGATGGGCCAAACAGCCTAATTCTGCACCTAGAACATATGAACATAGTAAAGATTAACTGAGTTTTGTATTGGCTTACCTGCCTGGCCTTGTTTGTAAAGATCATGCTGTATGATTATGCAGGGTTGCTACTTGCCTAAGACCCTGCCCCAGGATGTCAGAACGTTTGAGAAATACTAGAGTATCTTTGGCACAGCATAAGCTAGCTTTCAACCATTTGCATTATGTTTCCACTCCAAGAACAATTCTTTAACAAGTAGCCTGTTCATTTCTTCCAGGTCTATCAGCCATTATCTAATGAAGCTGAAGTTGCACAGACCAAAAAATTATTCCGGAGGCGAAGGAATGACCGTAGGTGAGTCTTCAGCTACTATCTACAGCTACTATCTACAGGTTTACTGTAGGAAAATTACAGGTTTTCAGCTACTATCTACAGCAAACTACAGGTTTGCTATATTTAAGAGGGAGTTAGATGTGGCCCTTGTGGCTGAAGGGATCAGGGGGTATGGATAGAAGGCAGGTACAGGATACTGAGTTGGATGATCAGCCTTGATCATATTGAATGGCGGTGCAGCTCGAAGGGCCAAATGGCCTGCTCTTGCACCTATTTTCTATGATTCTATATCCTCCATGGGTTAAAGCACTCAAACTTGCAGCTTTCACAGTCCTTGTTCAAACAAAATAATTTAGCATTGAATATTGTTCCTAATGACATAATGAATGTCGCACTCAGTTAAACTGAAAAGATTGCCAGCCTTTTACTAAATATAATCTGTTGACATCAATATCTAAAAAAAATTGCAGTAGGTATTGCTTCTCCCTGAGTTTTTAATCTTTTAATTTTTTTCGCATTTTCTCAATTTTCCTCTTATGCTCAACTCTGTGACTAATTTTAACGTAGGTAAATTGACCGTCACCTAATTACATCGTTAAATCTCCCAACAGTATTCATTCATGGCTGATCGTCCGCTATCAATAACCCGTGCCTGCCTTCTCCCCATATTCCTTGACTCCACTAGCCCCAAGAGCTCTATCCAACTCTCTCTTAAATCCATCCAGTGATTTGGCCTCCACTGCCCTCTGTGGCAGGGAATTCCATAAATTCACAACTCTCTGGGTGAAAAAGTTTTTTCTCACCTCGGTCTTAAATAATCTCCCCTTTATTCTAAGTGGCCCCTGGTTCTGGACTCGCCCAACATTGGGAACATTTTTCCTGCATCTAGCTTGTCCAGTCCTATTATAATTGTATATGTTTCTATAAGATCCCCCTCATCCTTCTAAACTCCAGTGAATACAAGCCTAGTCTTTTCAATCTTTCCTCATATGACAGTCCCGCCATCCCAGGGATCAATCTCGTGAACCTACGCTGCACTGCCTCAATCACAAGGATTGAGTGAATTCAAAGCAGAGTGAGGAGCTATGAGCTGCAACAGTAGCTGAAGAGGAGGAGGAGGAAACGGAGGCAGCAAGGTGGCAGTTACCTCCTTTCAATCATCCCCTGATCTGGCCCAAGGCAAGATAACTTTTATTTTGTGACTTATCTCATTATTTTCTTCCCCCCCCCCCCCCATCTAGTAATCTTGCTGTAATGCAGCATGATTGATGGAGAGGGTAGTCTGTGCACTGGCTCCTAGGCCTTTTCCAGTATTGGTCTGAAACCAGCAGCTGGTAGGTGAGTGAGAGGGTTCTTGGGGTGACTTCCTCTGGTTTGTTCCTCCTCCTCCTCTACTCCTCTATAGGACGTGCCCTTGGCCTCTCCATGCTGTGTCTTTCCACAGATGCCACCATGTACCCGAGGGTGAATCAACCCCCATGGAATCACTTGCTCCCTAAAACATTCTTGTAAGAGAGCACAGTGCTAAGCATCTGACCTGAGATCCAGCTGCAATTGAATCAATGCTGTAATCTGTTTAACCATCAAAATTGCAAGGACTGATGTTACAGAACATTGCAGTCTGTAACACGCTGGGGTGTTACCAGGTGTAACTTTCAAGAAGTATTAATTGTATCACCACTGTAGCATGGTGCTGTTAAATATAACTTGTTATCTTTCCCTAACTTCATACTTTAGCGTTTACTTTGTCGCAGCAACGCAAGTTCGCATAGTTTATATCTTGAACATTATAGTAGAAGAGCACATCCAACTCTTAGATTAATTGTGATGAACTGATGACTGTTACATTATGTATAGTGGATTCATAAATTAATATTCAATTGTAAGGGGTAGGATTTGATGTGTTTCTTTCTGCCTGCCAATCTGTACCCACATTTAATTTCAAAACTTATCGTTAGACTTATCTGTGATTCTGTCAGCAATCTGCAGCCAGGGATTGTGACTGACAGATATGAACAAAATAAGTTGCTGTAGTCTGTTCTTTAATGAAGTCCTGCAGTTGACTTAACCCCAATATACTATACCTTGCAAAATAACAATCTCCCATTGACACTTAAATCAGGATTGCTCAGTTATTATAGCCTACCCTTGATGGGTGTGCTAGCCTGATGTAGATGCAACAGGACAAAAGTCATTGTCCCATCCTATCAAAGTTGCGTTGTTAAGCAGGTTGGCATTGTGCTTTGTGAAATGGTGAGGGTTGGTGAAGAGAAAGGAGCGGGATTTCACCAGCATGTGCGTGATTGTGTATGTATTTTGGAGGGAGGAGGCAAGGGTGTACCAAAGAATTGTGAGGGAAAGGGGACTTCAACCCACATGTGGGTGGAGTGGAGGAACAGGGAAAGGAACGTTTTCATTGCACATGTAGAGTCGAGGCTGAGTGATGTTATCAGAGCGACAGTGATATGGATAGGGCTCATGAGTGAATAGAGACCAGGAGATTGGCTTTGAGGTGTTTGTGGGATTGCAAATTGGGGGGTAAGTTGGGGTAAGGGGGAGGGATGTAAGTTTAATGCAACATGGGGACCAGGATTTAGGAAAGTATTTAATTCACCTGTAGGTCTCCTGGGCCAACGCTCTGGTATTGGAACCTAGTTGAAGGGAATAGTCTCACATTTATCCACGTTACACTGTAGCTGCACTATAATTCCCCACTCTCTCAACCTGTCCCAATAACCAAGACCCCTGTATCTTCTCAATTTCTCACAAGGCATTTTTGAGAGAGAAAAACAATTACACTTCTGGTTATTTACTAGTATTGAGAAAAGTTAAAAGACTGTAGAGGCACCAAACGTGGTGAACAAACAGTTGATTTATTCAAACGTTACATGGTTGGTGTACATGGAAGTTGGTCCTCTAACATACCAAGTCATTGCTGCTGCTGCTGCTGCTGCTGAGCGAGGGTGTTGCCTCGAGCTCAGCTACCTGTAAAATAGATGATCTCCAGATGTGATCTGCCTATGTAGCAGGTGACTCCCCTTAGATTAGATTAGATTAGATTCAATTTTATTGTCATTGCACATTTACAGTACAACAAAATGGTTTAACCTTGCAGTCATAACATAGAATAAAATAACAAAACACACAATCAACACAGTTCAACATCCACCACAGGGAGTCCACCAGGCACCTCCTCACTGTGATGGAAGGCAAAAGTCCCAAAGTCCTTGTCTCTTCCCTCCTTGCTCTCCCTCTGCACTGAGGCGATCCAGGCCTCCAATGTTGTGACCCCGCCAGGTGATGGTAAGCAAGTCCCGCGGCTGAATCCGAGCTCCGCGAACGGGCCAGTTCAAACTCCGCGGCCCGGGGCGGTCGAAGATGCCGAAGCTGCCGCCCTCCAGCGGATGGAAGCTGTTGTTGCGGGATCCCCGGAAAAACAGGTCATCAACCTGTGACCTGCGAGCTCCCGATGCTATCGTCCACTGGGCCCGCGGCCGAGTCCACTGGGCCCGCGGCCAAGCCTCCGCGACTCCGAAGTCGGGTCGCTGCCGCCGGAACACCGCCACAGCCCCGAAGTTGGCCAGCATCGCGATGGTAAGTAAGTCCTGGCTCTGCCTCCGGAGCCTCAAGGTCGGTCCCAGTTGGAGGCCGCCAGCTCTGCCATTAGGCCTCAGCGCAGACGGAGACGGGGGATACGACAGAAAAGGTCGCATCCCCCCGAAGGAAGAGACCAAAAACATGTTTCTCCCACCACCCCCCCCCCACACACACACCCAAAATGAACTAAAATAAACTGTAACGGGACAAAAAGAAAAGACAAAACGGACTGCAGGCGAGCCGCAGCTGCAAGGTAGCACCACCACTTCCGGTGTTGCCTTGCCTGTGACCTGCGACCTTAACCCCTGATGTCATGTGACCACCCTCGTAACCACTGATGAGGGTTCGGCCGTAAGTGGTCTGACTATCAGCTGATGCCACAAGACAAAACAAAAAAGTAGAGCTGCTGGAAGAATGAGTCGAGCAGCATCTGGAGGGAAATGGATAATCTGTTTTAGGTTGAGACAGATGCCACTTGACCCACTGAGTTCAAAAGCAACTTTATTTTTTGCTGCTGGTTCCAATCTTTTGTGTGTCTAGTTAAAATACAAACATGTTTGAAGTAGCAGGCAAGGAATTTGTTTCCACTGAATGATGTGGAGGCCAAGTCAATTAATATTTTTAAGGCAGAGCTAGATAGATTCTTGATTAGTACAGGTGACAGAGGTTATGGGGCGAAGGCAAGAGAATGGGGTAAAGGGGGACGAGATTGGCCAAGTGGCCTAATTCTGCTACGATCACATGAACATGAGGAAAGTGCAGAGAACAAAGGGCTCACTTGTGATGGGTGAAGACCAAGAGAAACTGAATGATAAATGATGGTGATGCCAGCTGAGAGAAGGTGATGACGTTTTATTAATTGCAGTGCATCTACCTAGAAGAAATGTAAATAGAAAGTCAACAATTCTAAAACTGAAATACACTGTAGTTGCTTGAAAAAAAAAGGTTTAGATTTGGGTTTATTATTATCACGTGTACTGGGATACAGTGAAAACCTTTGTGTTTACATGCTATCCCATCTGATCAGATATGCAATACACAAATACAATTAAGTAATATTCAAATACAATAGATAGAGCAGGGGGGGGGGGGGAGATACAGAGTACAGAATATAGCCTCAATACTGGATTTGCTGATCAGGCTGCATCTGTACAAACGGTATTTGATGATTTGCTGATCAGGACAAACGGTACATTTTAACCTGATCTTTTGTCGGGGTTAGCCAGAATGGTCACTTGAATTCTCCATTTCCTCGTCCCTTAGATCTCCATCTATGGCCTTGCTCCACCCTGACAAAGGACAGCATCTGATTAGGGAACAAAATCTCACTTTACAATCTGCCACATTACAATAACTGGCACTTAAGAGTTCCAATAACTGCAGTATTTTATCTCTGGGTTCTAGATTTGTTTCACTATCTTCCTGTTTTTATTCACCCCTCCAGACAGATCAGCAATGATTAACAAACTTGCAACCCTTCAATCAGTCAATGACATATTTGCAAACTTTCATTCAGTATCTGCCTTGACTCAGACATTCTCTTTCTTCTCTCTAAAGTTCTCTGCAACGTCCTTGGACGTCATGGGAACTTTGGGAAGTAATTGCTCGGGCCCAGTCAGATGTATTGCATTTTCTTTAGCCATGGGAAAGACTGGAGGGTGGCTAATGTACGTTTATTTAAGAATGGGTTGCAAGAACAAACCAGGGAATTTCTCAGGCCAGTGGGTGGTAGACAATTTAATACAAGGTATTCCAATCTACCAGCATTTGGATAGGCAAGGACTGTTTAACGATAGTCAGCACAATTTTGTGCATGGGAAATCATGTCTTATAAATGTAAGTGGTTTTTTTTTAAACAAGGTCACCAAGAGGATTAATCTTCTTCTTGCGTATGGCATGCATAGCCTAAAGTTGCAGGATAACGTTCTATTTGATCTTATTTGATTGTGCACGCCAGGTTGATTGCATTTGTTGAAACAGGGCGGACCACGTGAAGGCTGCAATCTTAAAATGGCAAATTCTGCAGTGCTAATAATTCCATTTGACACTCAGCTGCTGAAAATTCAAATTAAAGCAAAAATTGTTTTAGAGGTGAGAAAAAACCATGAGGGGAATATATAAGGTGAATGCATAGCCTTTTACCTGGGATATGTGATTCAAGAACTAGAGGGCATTGGTTTAAAGCAGGGCTGTCAAACTACCGGCCCGCGGATGATTTGGGGAAAAAAAGGAGTTTAGTTTAGAGTCTAAAGGTGAGACATGGCGGTGGTCCCAGCACCGACCCCTGAGGCACTGCTCAGACCTCGCACCCTCACCTCTGGCGGCTCTGTGTCCGTCGGCCGCTCTGTCCACACTTCATGGAGTTTTAACCCCGGCCCAGAGCCAGGAGCGGACCGGGTGGGTGAGTGCGGGCGTCGGTGCCGCCACCGGAGCCGTGGGGATGAATCTCGGGCTAAGGCTCCGCTATGATGCCCGACCCTCGGGTCACTCACCCTCACCTCCCATTGACCCCCGGGTCACTGACCCTCACCTCCCCCGGACCCCAGCTGGACACAGAGCACCGGGGCCGGCCCGCATTCCCAGGGGAGAGGGAAAAAAGGTTTTTTTTCTATATATATGAATATACTAAGGTCATTCATGTGGTGCACCTTTTAGAGCCTGGCTCTACTGTGGAATGTAATTAGTAATGTAATTTAGCCTAAACTTATTCATACCTAATCCAATTTAAAGCATAAATGTTGCATTCCAGTGTAAGTTAAATAACTCGCTACAGTATGCACCAGATTGCACAATTTCAAGCTGAAAAATGCAAAAGCTCCCTACCATGGGAGGGGGGACACCTCTCTCCCCTGCCTCCCCCCAGTCACTATGCTCTCTCGGGCTTGATCACTGCACTTCCTCGCAATTTCTCACTCTCAACTCTCACCCAATGTTGGCAACCCTGCATGGGTTCCAGGGTGAGATAACCGCTAAATACAAAACTGGCTGGAGGAAGGAGTTAGAGGGTAGAAGGTTGTTTATCAGATTGGAGGCCTGTGATTGGAGTAGTGTGCCGCAGAGAGACTTGGGTTGTCATCTCTGTTAACTATGTTAACTTGGATTACAAAATAGTTAACCTGGTTAGTAAATTTGCAAATAATACCAAATAGGAAATATGGTTTGCAGCAAAGAAGGCTATCTTAACCTGTTTACTGCCATGATTCTAACCTCAACTATTTTTGATTTAAACTTTACTCAATTATTTTGTAAGTTACAAAACATTTTTTCTTTCTTCAAAGATGTCGCCTCTCCCGCTGATTTTCCACCATTTTCTGTTTTTATTTATTTGCTTCATTGAGAATATTGCCTCAAATGTCCCCAATTTAACCATAACGAATATAACACAGGCTTCAGATAAAAACTGCTCCCTGTGGATCATTTCCATTCCTCCAATTTATTACTCCATTGCTGCACTTAAAAGTATTTAAATGTTCTCCTTAATAAAAGTTATAAGTACAGATTTGCCACATTTAGCAGAGTTTATTTAAGATGCTCCATCTTTAAGAAGAGTGTTGTGCATTGTAAGGATGGAAAGTTGTGCTTGGCCTGTAGGAGCAGCAGAAGCTTACAAGTTTGTTCTATCTTGTGAACGCATCCTTGTTATAGGACATTGTCTTTATTTGTAGGAGGCAACAGAGGACTCCAGGAGGAAACAAAGCTCAGCAGCAGCAGCAACATGGGGAGCACCAGCCCAGCAACCCAAAGCACAACCGGGATCACTCAAGACAATACCAGCCTCCGGCGCCACATGCAGCAGGAAAGCAGGGCCCACAGAACCATGGCTACAGCCAGCAGCGCCGATGGCAGCATAACCAGAAACATTCTTCCAACGACAAAGAGTCGAACAGGAATGGCAAAGACAGCAATAACGTCCAAGGCGATGATCCCTCAAAAGGTTCTGGCCAAACAACAGAGGAGCTCCAGAGGCCTGCTGATCCATCCGGCAGTCCAACGCCACAGAACCTCCAGAACTCTGAGACAAAACGGAAGGACAGCATTTCAGAACGGCAGGTGGATCAACCTAAAGTTAATTTATTGGAATCTTCCAAAGATAGGCTGAAAAGACGGCTCAAAGAGAAGGTAATGTTTTCTTTCTTTCCGACATCTCTCACACCCTCTTTGACAAAAGAATCTCAAGAGGAGACTGAAGATAGACACAAAAAGCTGGAGTAACACAGCGGGTCAGACAGCATCTGCAGAGAAAAGGAATGTGTGACGTTTCAGGTTGAGACTCTTCTTGTTGAGTCTCATTGCAAAAAAGTAACGATGATAAAGAAAACAGGCCATTGTTACCTGTGGAGCTAGGTGAAAACGAGTTGCAGGCAATGAGACCCAACAAGACGGCTTTGAAACCAGTACAACGACTTAGTGGGGGAGGGACGGAAAGAGAAGGCACGCAAAGGTTACTTGACGTTAGCGAAATCAATATATCGCTGAGTTGTAAGCTGCCCAAGCGAAATAAGAGGTGCTGTTCCTCCAGTTTGCATTTGGCCTCATTCTGACCATGAAGGAGGCCAGGACAGAAAGGTCAGTGTGGGAATGGGAAGGGGCATCCATGTGTTTGTCAACCGGGAGGTCAGGTTGGTCCAGGTGAACTGAGTGAAGGTGTTCAGCGAAACAATTGTCCAGTCTACGTTTGATCTCGCCGATGTATAAGAGTCCACACCTTGAATGACGGATACAGTAAATGAGGTCGGAAGAGGTGCAAGTGAACCTCTGCCTAACCTGAAAGGTTTGTCGGGGTCCCCGGAAAGAGTCGAGGGAGGAGGTATAGGGACGGCTGTTACAACTTCTGCAGTTGCTGGGGAAGGTACCTGGGGAGGGTGTGCTTTGGGCGGGTTAGGATGAGTTAACCACGGAGTTGCGGAGGGAACGGTCTCTACAAAAGGCGGAAAGGGGTGGAGATAGAAAGATGTGACGAGTGGTGATTTTTCCTGGCCTCACTGTGGTAGACATCAGCTCGTCAGACTACCACAGCACCTCGGCAGGTTTGATGTTAATGTCGGGGTGGATGCAGAGTGAGCGGAGGGCTGCACGTTCAGAGGGGGTGAGGTTAGAGTAGGTAAGGGAGTGGAAAAGTTGAGACAGTTGATGAAGTCAGGACAAGGTAGGTGTTGGGGTCAGAAGAGGGTAGGGGGATGGACAGAGGTTGAGGTGAGGTCCTGTGGGGATTTCGTAAATCCAGCATGGATTTACGAAAGGTAAATCATGTCTGACAAATCTTATTGAATTTTTTGAGGATGTAACTAGTAGAGTGGATAAGGGAGAAGCAGTGGATGTGTTATATCTGCACTTTCAGAAGGCTTTTGACAAAGTCCCACACAAGAGATTAGTATACAAACTTAAAGCACATCAAGTTCTCTATCCACATCAATACTGAAACTTGGCGGTTCAGTATTGATGTGGATAGAGAACTGGCTGGCTGACAGGAAGCAAAGACTAGGAGTGAACGGGTCCTTTTCAGGATGGCAGGCAGTGACTAGTGGGGTGCCGCAAGGCTCAGTGCTAGGACCCCAGCTATTTACAATATATATTAATGATTTGGACGAGGGAATTAAATGCAATATCTCGAAGTTTGCAGATGGGGGGCAGTGTTAGCTGTGAGGAGGATGCTAGGAGGCTGCGAGATGACTTGGATAGACTGGGTGAGTGGGCAAATGCATGGCAGATGCAGTATAATGTGGATAAATGTGAGGTTATCCATTTTGGTGGCAAAAACAGGAAGGTAGACTATTATTTGAATGGTGACCGATTAGGAAAAGGGGAGATGCAGCAAGACTGGGTGTCATGGTACACCAGTCATTGAAAGTAGGCATGCAGGTGCAGCAGGCTGTGAAGAAAGCAAATGGTATGTTGGCATTCATAGCAAAAGGATTTGAGTACAAGAGCAGGGAGGTTCTACTGCAGTTGTACAGGGTCTTGGTGAGGCCACACCTGGAGTATTGCGTACAGTTTTGGTCTCCTAATCTGAGGAAAGACATTCTTGCCATAGAGGGAGTACAGAGAAGGTTCACCAGACTGATTCCTGGGATGGCACGACTTCCATATGAAGAAAGACTGGATAGACTCGGCTTGTACTCGCTGGAATTTAGAAGATTGAGGGGGATCTCATAGAGACTTACAAAATTCTTATGGGGTTGGACAGGCTAGATGCAGGAAGATTGTTTCCGATGGTCCCTGATGCTGGGGAAGTTCAGGACAAGGGGTCACAGTTTAAGGATAAGGGGAAAGTCTTTTAGGACCGAGATGAGAAAATCGTTTTTCACACAGAGAGTGGTGAATCTGTGGAATTCTCTGCCACAGAAGGTAGTTGAGGCCAGAACTCGTTAGATTTTGCAAATTTTAAAATAAAAAGTGCTGGACTTTTCTGGATACAATGTGGATAAATGTGAGGTTATCCACTTTGGTGGCAAAAACAGGAAGGCAGATTATTATCTAAATAGTGTTGAGTTGGGAAAAGGGGAAGTACAACGGGATCTGGGGTCCTTGTACATCAGTCACTGAAGGCAGGCATGCAGGTAAAGCAGGCAGTGAAGAAAACAAATGGCATGTTAGCCTTCATAATAAGAGGAGTTGAGTATAGGAGCAAAGAGGTCCTGCCGCGGTTGTACAGGGCCCTAGTGAGACCACCTGTAGTATTGTGTTCTGTTTTGATCGCCAAATTTGAGGAAGGACATACTTGCTATGCAGCATAGGTTCACAAGGTTAATTTCCGGGATGCTGGGACTGCCATATGTTGATAGAATGGAGCGGCTGGGCTTGTACACTCTGGAATTTAAAAGGATGAGAGGGGATCTTATTGAAACATATAAGATTATTAAGGGTTTGGACACGATAGAGGCAGGAAACATGTTCCCAATGTTGGGGGAATTCAGAACCAGGGGCCACAGTTTAAGAATAAGGGGTAAGCCATTTAGAATGGAGATGCGGAAATACTTTTTCACACAGAGAGTTGTGAGTCTGGAATTCTCTGCCTCAGAGGGCGGTGGAGGCCGGTTCTCTGGATGCTTTCAAGAGAGAGTTAGATAGAGCTCTTAAAGATAGCAGAGTCAAGGGATATGGGGAGAAGGCAGGAACGGGGTACTGAATGTGGATGATCAGCCATGATCACAGTGAATGGCGGTGCTGTCTCGAACGGCCAAATGGCCTTCTTCTGCACCTATTGTCTATTGTCTATTGACTCATTGGGTTAGGCACATGCAAAAAGAGAAAAACAGAGTCAGCCCCAGATGGGGAAACCCCATGAAGAAAAGCCATCAAGCTGAAACACCAATCTCATTCCATAGTACTGTTTCAATTTCCAACAGCATTTGCTTTCCTTACACAGCATCTTCCCATACAACAGCAAGAAGTTCAACACCTGCTTTTTTAACCCACATCCAGTGAAGCAGTAATGCTTTGCACTTTTTCAATTCAGTGCTCAAGCTGTGGTCTCCTCTGCACTGGAGAAAGCAAATGCAGATACGTTGGCTGGTTTACAGAACACGTCTGTTCCATCTGTGACGGTCACCCGACTTTCCAGCAGCATCTCACTCTAATTCTCCATCCTACTCCTATTCTGAACCTTCTGTCTTTGACCTCTTACATTCTTGCGAGTAAGCTCTTTTTCTGCAGAGATGCTGCCTGCCCCATTGTGTTGCTCCAGCAGTTTGTGTCTATCTCTGGTAAGCCCAACATAAACTTGAGCAACAACATCTCGTTGTTTGTCTAGAAATGCCATAGCCCACAGGGCTCAACATTAAATTCAGTACTTTCAACAATAATCAGCCATTTGATTCTGAGTCAGAACTCGCCTGCACTGCCGTAAGAGCAGGAAATACAACGGGTATTCAGCAGATCATACAGTGACAAGGGGTGTAGGAAAGAGTTGCAAATGTTGGTTTACAGCGAAGATTGACATAAAATGCCGGAGTCACTCAGCCGGACAGGCTGCATCTCTGGAGAGAAGGAATGAGTGACATTTTGGGCCAAGATCTTTCTTCAGACTGAGAGTCAGGGGAGAGGTGATGGGTATGGTGTGAAAACGACAGATCAAAGCAGACAAACAAGCGCAGGTTCGGCGATAGTTTCGCTGAACACCTCCGCTCAGTCTGCCTAAACCTACCCGCCCAAACCACACCTTTCCCAGGTACCTTCCACTTCAACCGCAGGAGATGCAACACCTGTCCCTATACCTCCCCCCTCGACTCTGTCCAGGGACCCTGACAAACGTTTCAGATTAGGCAGAGGTTCACTTACACCTCATTTACTTATGCATCGGCGAGATCAAACGTAGACTGGACAATTGCTTCGCTGAACACCTCCGCTCAGATCGCCTGGACCTACCTGATTTCACGGTTGCCAAACACATTGTGTGCAGTTTTGGTCCCCTAATTTGAGGAAGGACATTCTTGCTATTGAGGGAGTGCAGCGTAGGTTTATAAGGTTAATTCCCGGGATGGCGGGACTGTCACATGCTGAGAGAATGGAGCAGCTGGGCTTGTACACTCTGGAATTTAGAAGGATGAGAGGGAGTCTCATTGAAACATATAAGATTGTTAAGGGTTTGGACACGATAGAGGCAGGAAACATGTTCCCGATGTTGGGGGAGTCCAGAACCAGGGGCCGCAGTTTAAGGAGTAAGCCATTTAAAACGGAGACGAGGAAACACTTTTTCTCACAGAGAGTGGCGAGTCTGTGGAATTCTCTGCCACAGAGGGTGGTGGAGGCAGATTCTCTGGATACTTTCAAGAGAGAGCTAGATAGGGCTCTTAAAAGTAGCAGTCGGGATATGAGGAGAAGGCAGGAACGGTTTGGGGATGATCAGCCATGATCACATTGAATGACGGTGCTGGCTCGAAGGGCCGAATGGCCTACTCCTGCACCTATTGTCTATTAATTCCCCTTCCCATTCCCACACTGACCTTCTTCAGCATATAATCTTCATCATATAATCCTCCAACACTTTCGCCACCTCCAACGGGATCCCACTACTGGCCACATCTTCCCATCTCCACCCATTTCTGCTTTCCGCAGAGACCGTTCACTCCGAAACTCCCTGGTCAATTCGTCCCTTCCCACCTAAACCACCCCCTCCCCAGGTACCTTTCCCCTGCAACCACAGGAGATGCAACACCTGCCCCTTTACCTCCCCCCTCGACTCCAGCCAAGGACGCAAACAGTCTTTCCAGGTGAAGCAAAGCCTCACTTGCACCTCCTCCAACCTCATCTACTGTATCCACAGTCCCAGGTGTCAACCTCTACATCGGCGAGACCAGGCGCAGGTTCGGCAATCATTTCGCTGAACACCTCCGCTCAGTACGTCTTAACTTACCTGATCTCCCTCTTGCTCACCACTTCAACTCGCCCACCCATTCGCAATCTCACCTCTCTGTCCTGGGCCTCCTCCATTGTCAGAGTGAATCCCAGCACAAATTGGAGGCACAGCAACTCATATTTCGCTTGGGTAGTTTTCACCCCAGTGGTATGAACATTGAGTTCTCTAACTTCAAATAGCCCTTGCTCCCCCATGCTCCCCCTTTCCAGTTCTCCCACCAGTCTTACTGTCTCTGACTACATTCTATCTTTGTCCCGCCCACACCCCTGACATCAGTCTGAAGAAGGGTCTCGACCCAAAACATCACCCATTCCTTCTCTCCAGTCTGCCTGTCCCGCTGAGTTACTCCAGCATTTTCTGTTTATCTTCAGTTTAAACCAGCATCTGCAGTTCCTTCCTGCACATTTTATCTGATATAGCACTGCTTTTCTTTATCCACAGATGCTGCCCAACATGTTGAGTTTTTCCAGCATTTTCCTTTATTTCAAATTACCACCAACTCTTTACTCGGTTTCAGCATGTTTTTAATTATTTTTCCTCTGTTCTCCCCTAATTTATGCTTCTTCTTGCCTTTAGCAAACCTTCACCTTTAGCAGGCACAAATCTGTTGAATCGATTCACTCTTGGTCTCCACCCTATCATTGATGTCTCTTTTGTTCTCCTTACCACTCGCTCTTTACAATTTAAAGTATGCCCATTATTTGAGTTCACCCAGTTCTGCCACCATGTCATTGACAGTAGATGTTAATCCTGTTTCTCTCTTCACAGATGCAGCCTGGCTTGTTGACTATCGCCAGCTTTAAAAAAAAATAGAAACTAAGTCATTTTGAGCTATAAAGATGAATTGAAATATTTATTGTTCTTATCATGATCTAACACTATTATTGCAACTATCATAAATGAATGAAATTTTCAAACAGTATTTGACAAAGTATTTTACATGAATTTGCGTCTATTTTCTATGTTTCTATGAATGTGTTTGGAAGGTTAAGGCTCATGTTTAAAATAAAAGAATGACTGGGATTTGATTGCAATGGATATCAATACAGTTTTGCTTAAATCTAAATGAATTAACAAAACGGTTTTAACTAAATCAGTGGCATACCTATGCGCTGAGGAGAAATAACTACAAACGTGAGGTTCTGTTCTGTTGCCACGGCTTTTCACCCACATTAATAATGGTGTTCAGCAAAGTGTTTGCTTAATATATGTGGAAACAAGATGATCAGAATTGTCTTCACTCAGAGTTTCAGAATCATAATGCTCAACGAAAAGGTCATGGAAGATTCTCCCACAACTAACTTTAAAAAGGAGGCACAAGGAAGTGCAGATGCTGGTTTACAAAAACAGACACAAAGTGCTGGAGTAATTCAGGTGGTCAGGCAGAATCTCTGGAGGGCATGGATAAACAACATTTTGCGTCAAAACCCTTCAGACTGATTGCCCTTAAATTCAATTGGACTATCTATGATACCTCCCTCCCTTTCTCGATCTCTCTGTCACCATCACAAGGACAGTCTATGGACTGACATCTACTATAAAACCACGGGCTCCCACAATTATCTGGACAACACCTTCTCCCACACTGCCTCTTGCAAAGAAACTATCCCCAACTCAATCAACTCCCAAGATGAGGCTTTCCAGTCTAGGATACAGGAGATACTCTTTCTTTAGGAAACTTGGTTTTCCCCCCATATCGCAGGAGATGTAACATCTGCCCCTCTACCTCTTCCCTCGTATCCAGCACCCCTTCCAGATGAGAACGTTTCATATACTGGATCTTCCAATTGCCAACCATTTTAACTCCCCTTCCCATCCCCATACTTTTCTTTCTGTCATTGGTCTTCTCCATTGGTGAAGGCAGTCCACTGGCAAACTGTAGGAACAGTACCTCGTATTCTGTTTGGGTAGCTTACAACCCAATGATATGAATGTTGAATTCTCCAATTTTTAGGTAACTAACAAACGACATCCGTCCCACTCTCCCCTCCCAGTGCCCCACCTGGATACGCACCTATCTCTTGCATAATTCCACCCGCCTTTCCTCTTCCTCGCGTCCCCTTCCACCCATATCCCTTCATCTGGCTTCACATTTTGCTCCTCTTCTCTCCTTATTTTCTTATCTCAAAGTGTTTTGTCCTTTCACCTCTGGTCTTTGTCCAATCCATCAAACACCACTCACCTGCATCCATCTAACACCTGCCAGTCTGAAGAAGTGTCCCGACCCCAAACATCACCTATCCATGTTCTCCAGAGTTGCTGCCTGACCCACAGTTTGTGTATAACTTTAAAAGTGGTTAGGACAGATAATAACAGATGAGAAAATGAACAAGATTATGAGGGTGAGCACGGAGCAAAACATGACTAATTCATGTAATCAACCAGCATATAAGGCTGTCTAGCCTCATTTTGTGCTACAAACTTCCATCAATAATGGGATGACTGAATTGATGGGTAGTAACCAATAAGAAGATTGATAATCCTCAGAGAACTTTGCATTTACAAATAGAATGCGCATAATACTGTAATGCATTCATGAAGCAGCAACAATAACAATGTTCAAGATTGATAATATTCCACAAGCAAATAGTTACTCTAAAAGAGTTATTAATAAGGCAAATTGGGTTGTAACAGGAGATGTTTGAGCAGAAAGTCAAAACAAATGTTATTGATTTCATTTTTATGGATTAATATCGTTTTTGATTCTGAAATGCATGCCTTGCACGCACAACCTCCGTAAAGGATATAAATATATTGGAAAGCTGACCAAATTATAAGAGCTTGGCTTTGTGAAGAAATTAATTTATTTTCAGCACTATAAAAGGATTTCAAATAATTACAAGTAAGATTGATGTAAACAAGACATGTAAATTAAAATGTAATCATAGTGATCAAAGATACATTGAGGATAAAGTTTGAACGTCCTCTACCATCTTCACTTCCACCATTGCCAACAGAGTACTGAACCTACAAAATATATTGTAAACAATTACTAATTTAAGTTTGTTTGATTTCCTTATAGAGGGATATAAAGATATAGCCACCTATAACGTGATATGTACCATAAAATTGTTAACAGCAACGTTTTTAGCAACAACAAAATATGAGTGGGTTGGGATAACCTTCTATATCAGGGGAAGGCAACCTACGGCCCCCGGCCCATAACCCGTAATCATCCGGCCCGTAATCATCCGGCCCGCCGAGCGCGGCCGAGTGCCGAGCTTCAGCTGTTCCGCATCCTGCGCAAAGCCGTCGGCATGGTCGCGCACCTTCTGTGAACACGTTTAAGAAAGAACTGGGGGTGGAAGATTGCAACCTTCACGTGGTCCGCTCTGTTTCGACGAATGCAATCAACCCGGCGTGCACAATCAAATAAGATCAAATAGAACATGTTGTCCTACAACTTTAGGCTGTGCACGCCATACGCAAGAAGAAGAAGAAAGAACTGCAGATGCTGGAAAAAGCAAAGGTAGACAAAAATGCTGGAGAAACTCAGCGGGTGAGATATGCAAGGATTGCATGAGGCTGCCTCACCCGCTGAATTTCTCCAGCATTTTTGTCTACCTTCTGTGAACACGTGATTTGATGCCTGCCATCCGGGGCGGGATCCATGAGTACACGTGATAGATGTGGCCCGCCATCCGCTCACAGACATGCGTCTTGGCCCCAATGCAGAACAAGGTTGCCGACCCCTGTTCTATATCAAGCCCACCTTCCTGCACTATTCTTACAATCTTCAGTAACCTTATCCGTTCCAAGTATCTATTGCTGTCTTGAATTTACTAAACTAAGCACCTTCAGCTCTCTGAGGTGGAGAATTGCAAAGATTCGTCCTTTGAGTAAAGAATCTTGCCTTTGCAGTTGAAATAAAAGTATGCTTGAAATTCTCTTGTAGACTCCAACATTTTTGTGTGCTATTCAAGGTGAATTTTATTTAACAACCTAATCACAAAATGAAGGTGGTTATTATATGTACAAGTGGTGCACTTCTGCAAAATTGACGGATTGTTCTCTATGTCCGTGATGTGTAGTGTCATCAAACAATATGCAGTGCATGTTTTGATGTCATTTATGCAAAATACTTTTGTGCATTTAACGCTCACAAATGGTGTAAACTATTCTGCACAGAATTGGGCCTTGACTGGAAAATATTAGTTTGCTTCAGTGTCAATCAAAAGCGGTTTGTAAACCCAATCAAATCCCAATTTGCCTTTTATTCCCCAGAGTTCGATGTTCTGTTCCACCAATATTCCTGGTACCCCCAATCCTCTCCCTATGCACCCCATCCCTGGCCATTCTCTATCACCACTCCTTCATTCCACCTCTCCTATGTTCTGCTAACACCTCTGTCAAATCTCAAGGAAAGAGCTCTCTCTGCAGAGTGTGCAGGTCTGTAATATAATGTATGATGCCTTGGAATGTTGTCATAGAACTTCATTGCCAGAAAGCTCCCACCGTCCTTTCACAAGCCCTCCACCCACCCTTCTGCTTTAAAGCACCTTCTCCAACACTGAAGCTTTCCTACTACTGTGACTTCTAACTCTACATTCCCAGCATGTGCCCGTCAGAATTTTATGTGTTGCAATAAAGTCTCGTCTCTCATGCTCGCAATCTTGACAGTACAGGCTGATCCTACTCAATCTCTCCTCATAGGACAACCCCCTCATCCCAGGACTCAGTCTAGTGAACAATTGCACTCCTTCTAAGGCAAGTACTTCCTTCCTTGGGTAAGGAGACCAGAACTATACATTGTACTCTAGGTGTGATGTCACCAAAACCCTCTCTAGTAATTGCAGTAAGACTTTACTCTTGTTTTCTAATCCTAAATACTACTTGGTTTCCTAATTGCTTGCTGAACCTGCATGTTACCTTTGTTATCAATGTGTAAATACACCCATTTTGTTCTGAATGCTGACATTTCCCAGTATTTGCTTAATGGTTATGCAGTTTCCTAGTACCCCAATGTACTTTGGCCTGTCTGTGTGCAAGGAAATGTATTAACTTTTGCTAGTCTCTTCCCTTTTCACATATATTAGAAGCTTTTACAATCTGCTTTTATATCTTGCTGTTCTCGTTCTATTTTCTTTCTCACTAGTTTATGGTTTTCCA
Source organism: Okamejei kenojei (assembly GCA_035221665.1). Lineage (NCBI taxonomy): Eukaryota > Metazoa > Chordata > Chondrichthyes > Rajiformes > Rajidae > Okamejei > Okamejei kenojei. The sequence continues at coordinate 167,964,390 of CM069131.1, read as the reverse complement.
TGGCTGAATTCTCAAATCTTTTCAATTTTCATCCTTGTTACCATTTTTAGCAGCATCATAAGCTGTCTTGTTTAAGCTTCTAATTCTATTTTGTAATTGCCTCCAGTTAGCCTCAGATGGACTGTGTTTGCATGTGTAATTTTTATTTCTTAAGGGAAAGCACATTCTTTGCAAATTATCAATTATTTATTTAAATATTTGCCATTGCTTATCTACTGTCATATCTTTTGATCTTCCAATTTACATTGGCCTTTTTTGTACTTTTTTTGGAACTTGATTTAAAACCTGAGACTTCTCTAAATCATACGTGAACTTAGAACAGAGTTCTGTCATGTTACGGTCATTTTGTCCCGGAATTTCCTTTGTTCAAAGATGATTATTAAACCATATATAGTTGCAAAATTCTGATCTAAGTATGTCCCATTGTTGCTTCCTCAATATTACTTAACCTCCACAGTTGATGCAACTTTAGTTCACTCAGTCGGTGTGGGGAATAGTGTTCCCCGTGATTGTTGCCTAGCTCTTGCTATATGCACCTAATTCCTGATGTATATCTTGTCCAGCACCATAATCACTGCCAAGGCACTTGCTCATTGCACACATCCAAGCTAATTATACGTCTTTGCACAGGATCTGTCTCTATCCCATTCTTTATTATTAAGCTCCCGTTCTTTTTTTAAATTATGGCTAATTATTCAAAAGATTGAAGGGTTCTGGAATAAGTAGTTTCTAGCCTCGGTCACTGCAACCAGTTTTCTAGAATGCTAATGAAATCTTTTGTTCGAGCAAATCAATCCATATATGTTGTGGCATATGATTTTCATATATAGATTCTGAAAATATTCTGTAGTAACCAAGATTAGAGCACAGTTGTGACTATTTTCAGTTCACTTCGTACTGATCTAAATTTTACTTCCAACTTTCCAGCAGCATTTTCATTGCTTTGGAGAAACATAATTTCAGTTTAAAACTGTGCTAACAATATAAATATTACTGTCACAGACAATATTTGTTTCTGATGTCATTTTCAACCTCGCTGGTCCAAAAAAATGACAGATATTGTTTATTCCCAGAACCAGCTTTTACTAACTCTATCCTGAAACTGTGCAGTTTCATCACAAGGCTGTCCCTAATACTGCATTCCTTAGTCGGCTGCTCCATAGCTTTCTGCAGAATCACTTGCACACGTCCTTTCACTTAAGACTGAGCTTTCCTTGCAATTTCAATAACATTTCTGCATTCAGACTGACTTCCAGTGGCGATTTCTCGACAACTAACATTGCTAGACGAGATGGAGGTGGTCCTTGGATATCAAAGACATGACAGGCAGCCACCAGGGTGATGTGGGAGAAACTATCGTAGGGAACATCTTCACAGCTCTTATCCATTCTGAACTGACAGGCACTTATTATCATACCTGCATTTTCCTGAGCAGCAATATCTACACAATATTGAGTTTCACCAAGGTGCAGTACTGACTAAGATCTGTAACATAAGACCTCAAATACAGCCGTGCACATGTGCCTTAGGAGATCAACTCACTGTCACATTCAATCCAATTTCCATTGCAGTTATTTGCTAATCTGCACAAAAATGGTTCCTAAAGTTGTTGTTGAGCTTTGATATTAGATTGTTTCAAATGGAAGTATAATGAATGATTATGGTGCAGGTTAATAATTCAGTTTGCAGTTAGAATGGTTTAGACAACAAGATGACCAGTTTCAACACTTGCAGTAGATACTCTGTAGAGACCAATTGTGTTATTTACAATACTGGGGATAACTTGCAATTGTAGACATAATGAAAAATACTGACATGTATATTAAAAAAAATACATGTTGGTTCCCAAATCATTTAGGATATTTTCTAATTGATCAGTTTCATTTCTTGCCTAATAAGTATACAGTAACAACTATTAAATTCTTAATTAATCTGAATTACTTCCAGGAACTATTGTCTCAATAGGGCAAGACAAAATTAAGCATGGCAAAAGCTTTCTCTTGATTATATGGTGTCCTAGATTAGAATTTGTCTTTTTATGTTAATTGCATCCTTCTTTGTTCAGTTCAGTTTAGCCTTTATTTGACTTGAGAGAATATTAACTGAATCTTAAATGTATAAAAGGCAAACAATGACAATAACTCTTAAATTTGGGTTGAACTCTTTTTGAATGCTACAGGATGACATTTCCTTGAGCGTGACTAATCCTCAGAAAACCAAAATGGACAAATTGATAGAAATCCTTAACAGCATGAGGAACAACTGTAGCAATGTGGACTCCAACCTCTCAATATTCATGCAAGAGGCACAAAACTCAACCAACTCTGAGGAGATGCTGAACGAGATAGTTAAAACCATTTACCACAAGGCCGTAACGGACAGGAGTTTTGCTTCAACAGCAGCCAGATTGTGTGATAAAATGTCTCTCTTCATGGTGGAAGGAACTAAATTCCGAAGCTTGCTTCTCAATATGTTGCAGGTAAAAATGGGGTTTTGTTGGTTTGTGTGAGGTAAAACCTGGGGGAATTGATGTTTATCCTTCATTGACTAGTATTACTGATTGCATGAACCTACCTAATTCAATAGCTGGGGGTACACAAAATGCTGGAGAAACTCATCGGGTGCAGCAGCATCTATGGAGCGAAGGAGATCCTTCACTCCATAGATGCTGCTGCATCTGCTGAGTTTCTCCAGCATTTTGTGTACCCTCGATTTTCCAGCATCTGCAGTTCCTTCTTTAACACTAATTCAATAGCTGATTGGCAGCACGGTTTTATCTAACTCATAAATGTAAATAGAAGTCTGAAAATCAAAATACAAGATGTACTTCAATTATGAGTATAATTACTTAACGAACACCTGCTATAACCAAGGAAGCAAACTATATACATGCCAGAAAAGCACAGATTCTGCTTTTCCACCTGCAGTTTTACAATAAACCCATCAAATGGTGACCAAAAGATCCCTTGCTTTCCCCTCTGTCTTAATGCTTGCTGAGCAGCAGTGGGAGGAGGGGGGCGGGAGATCGCAACCTTCACGTGGTCCGCCCTGTTTCGACTAACGCAATCAACTCGACGTGCACAAATGGAAGATCAAATAGAACAAGTTGTCCAACAACTTTAGGCTGTGCACGCCACACGAAAGAAGAAGAAGAAGTGGAAGGAGGCAGTTAATCTGTAGACTGCAGAAATAAATCCAACGCACTCCCCTTCCCACCTCATTTAATAACATACATGATGCTAGAAAGGTCATACTGTGGGGACAAGGCGACTGATTCTATTAGTGAATGTCAAGTCTTGTCAAAGTGGAAAAAAAATGGTGAATTCTGTGGTTGTGGTGGTTTTCTGGGTGCTTTGTCTTATTGTATTTGACCCCATTTTGTGCAAATGCTGTTCCTATTGCCAGCAGATTGAATTAGCCTCTTTCCAGGATCACGGAAAAACCGTGTACTATGGTATTGTCCGCGTATCCGTCTTATTTATTACTTTAGCTGTTTCTCATCCTTAAACACACAGAAAACATTTGGGAATCCCAATGCGCAATTTTGGAATTTCTACCTATTAAGGAAACTTTTTATAATGCTTACCCTAATGCAAAGAACATTCATCTGTGATGTATAATATGGCACAAATCAGGCAACAGGTAAGTGGACATTCCACAGACCAGTTGCCTAACATGTGCTGTATTAGCTAGATATACTTAATAAATAAATAAATATCAACTGTTTACCTTAAGTGGTACAAAGCAAGGCAACATTTGATGTTGTTAAAGTTATAGAGTAGACATATAGCATGGAAACAGGCCCTTTGGCCTAACTTGCCCATGCAGACTAAGATTCCCCAACTATGTCAGTCCACATTTGGCCCAACTCCCTCTAAACCTTTCCTATCCGTGCATCTTTCGAAATCTCTTTTATATGTTGTGTATCTACAATACCACCCACATTTGTGTCATCTGCAAACTTGCTAATAATGCCATGTACTTTTTCATCCAATCGTTGGTATAGATGACAAACAGCCATGCGCCCAACAGTCAGAAAAGCAACCTTCCTTCCATGAACCCAATTTTCTATCCATTCAGTTATCTCTCCTTGGATCCCATGTGATCTGACTTCCCAGAGCAGCCGACCATGTGGAACCTGGTTGAATGCTTTGCTGAAATCCACATCTACAGCTCTGCCTGCGTTAACCCCTTTGGTCACATCTTCATAAACCTCAACCAAATTTTTGAGACACGGCCTCCCACATACAAAACCATGCTGACTGTCACTAATCAGCCCCTGTCCATTTAAATGTATGTATATCCTATCCATCAGAAAACTCTCTAGTAACTTCCTGGCCACAGATGTTAAGCTCATTGCCTGTAGTTCTCAGGCTATTCCCTGCAGCCCTTCTTGAATAGAGGCACAATATTTGCCATCTTCCAATCTTCCACCATCTCACTTGTATTTAATGACGACTTGTGAATCTGTCAGGGCACCTGCAATTTCCTCTCCAGCTTCCCACAGTGTCCATGGATATATCAGATCTGGCCCAGGAGATTTGTCTACCTTCATCCTCATTAGGACCTTCAGCTCTTCTTTGGCAGTGATACTGACTGATAGTCTGCTTGCATCGTGAAGCTGAAGGGCCTGTTTCCATTCTGTATAACCTTATGAATCTATAACCTTTCACCAGCAGGACTGTAATGGTTCCACACTGACAAAACAAAAACTGGACTATTGTCTACTCACATTTCTCAGTATAAGAAGGAAGGCTCTAAGTCTGTGACCTTCAAATTAATCATGAGAGACACAGCTGTTGTGCCGGCATCCTATCTGCTGCATTGGGATACTGCATTGATTCCTGAAACATCTCTTATCAGAGGAGCCAGCAGTGTAAGATTTTCTGCTCATCCTTGACCTTGGCAAATCAATGTTATAGCATCAGACAGAATGATACAAATTCAATGTTACACTAAACCGTTGCCGGAAACCATAATGTCAATAGTGCAGGAAACGGAGATGATGAAGATTGCAACCCGGAGACATCTTTGGTATCTACTTTGCGATTACAAAGGAATCTGGAGAACTTGCCCAGGCCAGCTATGTTAGATGTTGCAGGGCCAACTACAGACTTGCAAAGGTGGATTGGCATTCCATTGAAATATCTTGAAATATCTGAGGTGAAGAAAAAAATGTTCACCCAGAGAGTTGTGAATCTGTGGAATTCTCTGCCACAGAAGGCATTGGAGGCCAATTCACTGGATGTTTTGAAGAGAGAGTTAGATTTAGGCTAATGGAGTCAAAGGATATGGAGAAAAAGCAGGAATGGGGCACTGATTTTAGATGATCAGCCATGATCGTATTGATTGGCAGTGCTGGCTCAAAGGGCCAAATGGCCTACTTGCACCTATTTGTCTATGTTTTTAGGGGTGTAATGTGAAGCAAGAGGAAGGAATAATAGTGGGAGGATGGGTAAAAGGAGAAATGGGTGCACATCCAGATGGGGCAGAGGGAAGCGAGAGGGAAAGGGCGGGGTTATTTCTAGGTTTGTCACCTAAAACTGGAGAATCCAATGTTCATACTGTTAGGTGTAAGCTACCCAAGTAGAATATGAAGTGTCGTTCCTCCGATTTGCACCTGGCGTCACTCTGGCTATTGAGGTGGTCCAGTACGGAATGTGAGTTAAAATAGTTAGCAACTAGGAGATCCCGCAGGCCTCTCAGTGCAGAAGCATTACCCTCTATCCTGTGTTTTGCCCCTTGTAGCCATGATGCTACACGGCAGATTGGACAGGTGTCCTTTCAGAGGCTAGAGCCATCATGTCCATTACTGCGTAAGTAGATCGGGTAAGGTTTGATATTGGTTTTGGTTTACTATTTTCACATGTACCAAGGTACAGCTAAAAGCTTTGGTTTGCAAGCTATCGAATAAAATCAGATGATACTACACATGAATACTATGAAGCCAAACCCAAGTACAAAAGGAGTGAAGAAAAAAATACCAGTATGCTGAATACAGATTCTCAGCATTGCAGTGTAATTATTGCAGAGAAGTCCAATGTCCGCAATGAGGTTGATATTGAAGCACTCTTCATTGTTAAGCAGGGAAATGAAATATTTGAGTTAAAAAAACATGTGGACATTTCTCTAAGCCCATAACTAATTCCAGCTACACAGGCATTAATTGATAAAGGTTTACTATCCAGCACAAATTTAACATTCTTGTTTGTTGAATTGATTGTGACGAGAGCCATCAACAGGGAGAATATGCAAAGGAGGTAGAACAATAATTTAAGATTCCATTCTTTTTGTCCTGTTTCAGAAAGATTTTACGGTGAGAAACGAGCTACAGCAAACTGATGTAGAGCACTGGCTTGGATTCATCACCTTTCTCTGCGAAGTATTTGGAATTATGCGAAGCAACACAGGGGAGCCCTTTCGTGTGCTTGTTTGTCCTATCTACACATGCCTCCGGGAGGTAAGTGAGTCGGGATGAACTCTGATAAAAGAAGATTGTACAGTGCTCTTGTGCAAGTGGCCTTTCCCAATCTCGGAGTTAATCCTCGTGCAAGAACTGATGCTCCCTCCTTGATGTGAATGCTGAATTGGTTGTGTTGGGAATGGAAATGAATGGATTTTTCTTTTGTCAATATCTCGTTGGTACGTTGAGTAAATTTGCATCCCTTGATGGGCAAGCAAAAGGTGATGTCAAATTGAGGGAAAAAAGTAAAATGTTCCAGAAAAGTAAAATGTTCAACCTTTTGTCCTGAGTTAGCTGATCTAAAACTGTGTCATAGAGGACACAAAATATGCTCTTCTGCCCACCATGACCATGCCAGCTATCAATACCCATCAATATGTTAGATATAGCTCTTGGGGCTAACATAATCAAAGGATATGCAGAGAAAGCAGGAACGGGGTGCTGATTTTGGATGATCAGCCATAATCACATTGAATGGCGGTGCTGGTTCGAAAGGCCGAATGACCTACTCCTGCACCTATGTTCTATATTACTACTAAGCATATTTGCTTGCGCCTATCTGTATGTTTGTTTTCATGTGAGTGCCCATCTATCCTTAAGAGTTCTTCAGCAAGTGATTACTGTGATTGTTGATATCAGTGCATGTCCAGTTGTTTAAGGCCATTCAACAGTCTAGTCTCCCAAGTATCTTGGATCTTCATTCCAGTAAAGAGGCTCTCACTCTGTCAAAGGTGTGTAGTCACTGGTATGCAATGGCCATGCCATATTGAGTGAAAGACCTGCACGGGAATGTTCTATTTTTCACTGTAGTGGCAGCAAATCATCCTTGACCTCAACAGATTGGCAAAGGAAAATAACATAGATAGACCAAGAAGGGAGCATTATGTTGGTTCTTCCAAACTTGTTCTTGGGAATTGCAACAGATCGACAATGACATGTAAATTCCAGGTATTTGCCAGGCTGTTCTTTCAGCTCAACAAAAAATTGCAGAAGTAATCCAAAATTTTCACTCACTAGGCTTGCATTTCATTCCACTTCTTCTTGGCTGATTTTTGTGGGGGGGGGTTTTGTTTGTTTTTTTTTGCCCAAACTCAAGTTTTCTTGAGAGAATCCCTGTCTGTAATTGTCCGTGGCATTCAGTCCTCAGCTGCAACAAGGAGCCACTTGTGTTGGCCAATTGTTATTATTTTTTGCATGCATGCATAAAACTGGTATAAAGAAGCACCAGCAAAAGCGGAACCTTTGGTGGCAAATATCCTGTAATTTGAGAATTAAAATCCACCTTAGAGAAGTAGCAATTTTGCTTTGAAAGGCATGACTTTCAAAACACAACCTTAAAGGGATACTGGTATAGAGTTTTGGATGGGAGACACGTTTTTAGCACTCTGCCTGCAGTTTGAGTCGTAGTTAATAAGAGATGCTGTTCTCACCGAATTAAACTGTTTGTCAGAACCCAGGGTACACAAAAGGCTGGAGAAACTCAGCGGGTGCAGCAGCATCTAAGAAGCGAAGGAGATAGGTGATGTTTCGGGTCGAGACCCTTCTTCAGACTGGTCAGGGATCAGGGAAACGAGAGATATAGACGGTGATGTGGAGAGATAAAGAACAATGAATGAAAGATATGCAAAAAAGTATCGATGATAAAGGGAAGCCATTGTAAGCTGTTTGTGGTGTGCAAATGAGAAGCTAGTGCGACTAGGGTGGGGGAGGGAGATAGAGAGAGAGGGAATGCCAGGGCCCGAGGGTTGAGGGAGAGGTGGGAAGGGGAGGAGACAGCAAGGGTTAACAGAATTGAGAAAATTCAATGTTTAGAACCCAATTGGCTTTTGATTCTTTAATATTGTTCCACTGGATTAAAGGTGAAAAGGGTGATAGTGAGCCATGTTATATACCGCTAGTCTGGGTCAAGTAAGTTACATTGTTGACAGTTGTAAGATTGGAGAGTTTACATTAGTACACTAAATTCCCCATAATGGTGAATTGTTTTTGGAAATGGTAGTTGCTGTGCTCAAGGTCATATTGGGTACACAAATGGGGTGTCACTTACCATCACATTCTCCACAAGTTACACATGAACAAAAATAAGTTAATGTCTTTACATATTTCATGTAGAATCATAGAATCATAGAGTCATACAACACAGAAACGCCCTTTGGCCCAGTTTGCCCATGCCTTTCAAGGGGCACCCTGTACAATCGTCTTACCTGCCTGCATTTGGCCCAGATGTCTCGAAACCTTTCCTATCCATGTACCTGTCCAAATGTCTTCTACTACCTCCTCTGGCAGCTCATTCCATATACCCACCACCATCTGCGTAGAAAAAGTTGCTCCTCAGATTCCTAATAAGTCTTTCCCTTCTCAAAGATAGTGTCAAGCTTGAAAGGGTTCAGACAAGATTTACAATGATGTTGCCAGGACTAGAGGGTGTGAGCTATAGGGAGAGGTTGAGTAGGCTGGGTCTCTATTCCTTGGAGCGCAGGAGGATGAGGGGTGATCTTCTAGCGGTATACAAAATCATGAGAGGAATAGATCGGGTGGATGCACCCGATCTCTTGCCCAGAGTAGGGGAATTGAAGACCATAGAAACATAGAAACATAGAAATTAGGTGCAGGAGCAGGCCATTCGGCCCTTCGAGCCTGCACCGCCATTCAATATGATCATGGCTGATCATCCAACTCAATATCCTGTACCTGCCTCTGTACCAGAGGACATAGGTTCAAGGTGAAGGTGAAAAGATTTATTAGGAATCCGAGCCATAACTTTCACAGAAAGGGTGGTGGATGTATGGAACAAACTGCCAGAGGAGGTAGTTGAGGCTGGGACAATCCCATTGTTTAAGAAACAGTTAGACAGGTACATGGCTAGGATAGGTTTGGAGGGATATGGACCAAGCGCAGGCAGGTAGGACTAGTGTAGCTGGGACATGTTGGCCAGTGTGGGCAAATTGGGCAGAAGGGCCTGTTTCCGCTCTGTCACTCTATGACTCTATCACCTTAAACCCAAGTCCTCTTGTTCTTGATTCTCCTTCTCTAGGTAAAAGGCTCTGTGTATCTACCCTATCTATACCCGTCATAATCTTATACACCTCCAAAGATCATCTCTCAACCTCCTATGCTCCAAGGAATGCAGTCCTAAACTGCCCAACCTCACCCTATAGGTCAGGCCCTCAAGTCCTGGCAACATTCTCGTACATATCAATGAAGTTGTCACAGAAACATTGGCATAAAGTTGATGGGAAGTTTAGAAATGTGTCTGCATTTTCATGAAAAGTTATCTTGTAAAAGAATCACTGATGGAGCTTTTAAACAGAAACTGAACTAGCCAGCAATGCAAAAGCCCGATTACCGAATGATCATAAGTCTCAGCACCTTGAAGTGAAAGACTTGCTTCTCAATTCTGTTGACTATTAGGAGTATGATGGAGATTTCTCGCCTCAGTGGGTACAGTGCGGACCTGGGGGCGGGTGCATGTTTTTTAGCCAGTTTAATCTACTCTTCAATTAATTAAGATTATGTCACATGATGATGCACTGAGTACTTCATTGAAAGTTATTTGTAGTGGATAGAGACAGGAGCTTGAAAGCCCCAAGGTCCAGACTTAAGAACAGCTTCTTACCCACTCTACTAACGATCCGAAACCAATAAGCGAGTTCGGTATCTCGATAAACGCAAGGAATCATGGGATTTGTCAAAGGTCATTCGGGATTTTTTTTTAAAAGCGAACGCAGAGCTGTATAAACTGTTTATAAATTGTTAACTATTCTACCAAGGAATTAGTCTAGAATTCTGTCAACTCAATAGTTTCCTTTCTTGTTCTGCTGTTCACACACTATTTACACAGTCCCAGTTCTAGTTCAGTTCATTAATACGCAATTATGAGATATTCAAAAAGTTAAAAAATATATTTTTATTTAATCCTTAATGTGTTTGCTGCTGGAATAAGAAAATATTACTTGTGTTTGAAACATTTTCTTATCTTTATTCATAGTTTATGTGTAAAAATATATTTTATCTGAGGCAGGCAGCGACTGTATCAGTGTGATGTGGGCTGATGCTTTACCTACAGGCGGTGTGAATGTACCGTTAAGGCAAAGATTAATCTCTGAGGAAAACTGAGTACCTGGTTGGCCCTGTGAAGGAGCCACCAATTCGATATAAGACATTTAGCTGCGAAATGCCTGCCCTTTAGCATTGGATAGATTGTGTGGGGGGGGGGGGTCCATGTTTGCAGTGGTTGTAGTGCGTTTCCCCCAGCCATCTCGCCCAGTGCACGTTGACCAGCACAGTTCGCCAGCCCTTGTTAGCAGAGGCTCTTTGTGCAGGTGTAGCCCAAAGGTTTTGTGAAGGTTCTCCGTTAGAATCGGGCACGCAGCGAGCTAGCGAGAGGGCTGTCAGATCAGATTAGCCCAGGTTGCCAAGTGGCCGAAGGGTGGATTTTAATGGGTCGTTATTAACTGTTCTGTCTGTGGGGCATCACCAGCTCTCTCTCTCTCCCAGATTCTCCACCCCAAATCTCAACAAAGTCTGACTGAGAAAATGTTCCCACTCATATAACGGGTTGACTCCGCATTTAACCACTCGCTGGGGCGGGCAGCGCCTCCTTCAAAGAGAGCGAGAACAGGTCCCGTCAGCTGGGGAGCTGCGACCCACTCCTGAGTGAGGCCTCTAGTTTGGCTGCGGTTCAAATGGCTGCAAATTCTCATAATTATCACTGCCCGGTCACCCAGACCCGGCTCCCAACTGTGTGCCCTGATAGACTGGAACCAACCCTGGAGGTTAAAGCGACAACATCTTTATTTAAGCCAACCCACCTCGAAAGTTTAACCAGCCTGTTCGAATCCAATCTGAACTTTCCAACCTACCCCCCACATAGCACATTCTCCTCGTTCCCTTCAATCCAGGAAGGTTGTTTAGATAGGAATGTAAGGACTGTCTCAAATTGGTTGACCACACAACTTGTTAGTCAATATTGAATTTGAATGGCTGTGACTCGGGCTAATGCCAGGGATTTGATAATTGACAGGTTCGTTCCAGGCATTCTTGCCTTCTCAAGGCTGGTTCAAGGCAATACACTGTGGCCTGCTGCTGACATATTTGACGGATACATTTATTTATAAATCTCATTGAAATTAATATGCAGGCACACAGTAGCTCAGCCGGCAAGAATGTTTATCCCGAATGACCCATGACCTGGGCATGCGCAGTTGTAATACCGAACTTGCTTATTGGCTCTTTCACACCCACTTCCCGGAAGTGCTACCACCTATTCCTACTCTACCTCATTTGGTTATTCTGTAATTGCACTTAGTTTTTTTTTGCTCAAGTTCAGACTTATTTATCACTAATTGTATCATCACTAGTATTTATCATTACAATGTATATCGCTTTTTCAATGACCTTAATGTGAACAAGGAATTTCCTTGGTGTGTATGACAATAATCTAATCTAATCTAATGGATGGCCCTTTGCATTCATTTGTTGTTAACCATCTTGAGTAAGGAAGCAGAATTCCATTGGAACTGTACCTCAGCAGTAGTGTCTTCAAGACAGGAAAGAAAATTGAAGACACAGCAGATACACACATGGTGTTGAGTTTTTGTACAATGTACAAGGACTTGTAGAGGTGTCACTGAATGTGGTCAAACCTGATTAAGATTAATTGCTCGTTTAACATTCTTTGGGTAAAAGCACAGCACCCTTACACAGCATATTCTCTGAAGATGGCTGATAGATAACATTATTCAGGCTTTCAAATTGCTGACTGCATGAGAAGGAATTTTCCAAGCATAATAATTATTGAGCTAGATTCTAAAGATCATTTAGGTCAATTAATTTTGAATTAGTTTAAAATTACAGATGAAAATGTGCCCTTCAGCCCCACTATGTCCACACAGACACACAGATAACCCGTTCACGCCGACCGGTTCTATGTTAGCTCACGTTCTCGCCCGCTCCCTACACTTTAGGGACAATATTACAAAGGTCAATTAACCTAAAAACCCACACATCTTTGGGATGTGGGTGAAAACCGAAGCACCCAGAGAAACCCACTCTGTCACAGGGAAAATGTGCAAAATCCACGCGACTGCATCTGAGGTCAGGATCGAACGTGAATGTTTGGCTCTGTAAAACCAGCAGCCTACCAGCTGTGCCGCTGTGTCCCCCTAATAAAAGGAAACAAATAAATATTGAACCATAGAGCGATATAGCACAAGAGGACGCCATTATAGCATCACATTGATGCTTGAAAGATCTTCTGAAATCATCCCACTCTCCTGCACTTCCCCTGTAATCATGCAATTTTTTCGCTTTAAGTATTTTTTTAAATCTCCTGAAAATTATGGCTTTGTGTATTCTTGGCTTATAAACTGCAGGAAATGTGGATATCAGGAAATGTTCAGTCTGTCTTTAGCACCTTTATCTTATGACACAATAATCTCTTATAGGTAGCAATCTTCTGTCAGACTGGGCTGAGTAGCAGCTGTGTGTGCAAGCTGATAAATTTAGGTTATTATTTTTGTCATGCACCAAGATGCAGCAGGAATTTTGATGCCCAAGAAGTGAATCATGCTGAATATTTAAGCTTGTTCCTTGTTAAATGTAGTTGAAATATTAAAATTGTCATGTTTGCAAACTTTGCTGACATCAACAGTGTCTATTTTGTAACCTAACATGTAACGTGTGATATGACTCAGTAGGTGTGGAGCAGAATTTAAAAAAAATTAATGTCAGATGGCATTTGTTAAAAAAAATATTTTAAATTTAAAATTCAACCTTTTTTTCTCTCCTGAAAGTGTGGATCATGCTAGGACACTAAGTGCACTAGTTATCTGACAAAGTCTCAATTAAATGTATATTGTATCTTAGGCTGGACAGTGAATGCTGCAAGGATACAGGATATATTTTTCTGTATCTAATAATCTAATGACAGGTTGGTTATCGCACCTAGCACAGCTCCAACAAGTCACCATTCCAGTCGATGCAAATTGCCATTATACAAGGGTACCTTTACCACTTTTTCCACAATGAAACGAATTGCAATTTTACGTCTAGGCATTGGCACTGATAAATACCTTTCCTCATGTGTGTCCCATCTTAATAATGGGGAATAATCCATTTATCATTTAAAGATTTTTCTTCAGTCTTCCTAATTCACGCTGGGAAACCAAATCACCTTCCAGCTCTGTCGCTACCTCCACCTCTCCCTTCCTTACTTGGTTCCACCCACCAATCTACCCCTCCTCTACTGGATCCACCCATCGCACACCAGTCTTGCCCTACCCTTCTTACCTAATCATTCTAGCTAGCTCCCCTGACTCCACAGTCCAGAGGGAGTGACTGGACCTGAAACATCGCCTGTACAATTTCCTCCTTATTTGCTGCCTGACCTGCTGAGTTCTTCCAGCAGTTTGTTTATCTCCTGTGAACTTGTAAATTCTGGTTAAATCAAAGAGGTTAATCTCTGTTAGACTTAACATGTTAGATATGCTTAGGACGAGAAAATAAATTCAGGAGATGTTTAATGCAGGATTGCATTAACATGATAAGGAGGAGGGAATTTAGCTGGAAGTTCCAACTAATCTGCTCTCAACCTTATTAGCTCTTGAGTTCTCCTCAGAGCAAAGGAGGTTAAGAGATGACATAGAATTTGCAACTTTACATCTGGTGCTGATCAAAAAGCTATTGTTCCCAGATGATTTAGTCCCAAGGGACATTTTGGTCTACAAGGGGTAAGTTAAGAAAATTATTTTATGTGAAGAATGGTTATGGCATGGAGCTCCTTACCTATAAGGGTGCTGGAAGCTCTCAACTAAGACATTCAAAATATAATTTTTTGGGTAGGAAAGGGAACTGATGAGGTTGATCTGGAAGATGCCAACACATAGAACAGTACTGTACAAGAACAGGCTCTTAAGCCAACAATGTCTATGGCGAACATGTTGCCAAGAGCAACCCTTATCTGCCATACATGTAATCCATCTCCCTCCATTCCCTACATAACCATGTCCAGGTCTCATATATGCCTCTATCGTAACAGTCTCAGCCAACACGCCTGGCAGCACGTTCCACGTAATCACCACACTCTGTATTACAAAAACATACCTCCTTTAAACTTTGCCACTCTCACCTTAAAGCTATGCCCTCTGGATGGGCGGACAGGGCTGTGTAACAATCCTTTGCCCTTATAAAAATTGTTTGAAAATGTTAATGGGGAAGGAATTTGTTGGCTACAGTCAGAGGAGCCAAGCCAGCTTTGCTTCAGTGAGCAAATGGAGAACTGATAAGGGTTTTAAACTGTAATTATTTTAACTGAGTCATTTCTGGACGGGTGGGGTGGGAGAATAATGGCAGCTGCAACTGCTGACCCAAATGTGAACTGCTAGTGTGCTCCTAGGAATTTAACATTGATTGCACTTAATTCCTGAAAGTTTAATACCAGGAATGCTTCTGAGAGATTAATAATAGATAGTTGGCCCCAGTGAGTTTAACACTGGAGGCAGTTACCCGAAGAAATACCATTTTTATATCGCCAAATCAAAGCAACACACTGTGATTGTTCAGTCCAAGTTATTTGCCCTCTTACATTATTTGCATGGTGAAGGAGGCCCTGAGAAGAACTAATATGATGATCTGAAATACCTCTTGGTTTCTTGTCATCATGTGGCAGAAAGAAACTACATTGTGGAGGAAGTGCCAATGAACTTTGTATAATATTGTGACTTTGTATATAAATTGATACAGTCTGGGGCCTTTTGAATTGACGGTGAATATTTTCTCTCTTCCTTCCTTTAACGATCGACTTTTGCTGTGACTCTTCTGCCTCAGCTGTTGCAATCGCATGACGTCAAAGAAGATGCTGTTCTGTGCTGCTCAATGGAGGTGGGTTTAAATTTTGTGATTTTTTGTTTTTATAGTCAGGGGTTCATTTTGACGCTGCTGAATATGAAAATGACAGTTGAATCTAAATAGACCTGTGATTTTTAATTTTGAACTTTGCTAAGAAAAAGTCCTGGACTGTTCTAAGATGTATTCATAGTTGCAGCCTTGGCATAGCACGTTCCTGTAAGAGGTGAGGTTCTCAGGCACATGTGGTGTTCGGAAAATCAGAATTGCACCAAGTTTGGTCGTTGAGAGTATTGCTTGATTTTTTTACTGTTTGCATTGTTCTAAAGTTCTGTTTAGTTTATTGCCACGTGTGCCGAGGTACAGTGAAAAACTTTTGTAGCGCGGTAACTAGTCAGCAGAAAGACGATACATGATAACAATCGATCCATTTACAGTGTATAGATACATGATAAAGGAATAACATTTAGTGCAAGGTAAATCCAGCAAATTCCGATCAAGGATGGTCCGAGGGTCATCAGAGAGTTAGATAGTGGTTGTTCAGCACTGCTCTCTAGTTGTGATAGGATGATTCAGTTGCCGGATAACAGCTGGGAAGAAACTGTCTCTGAATCTGGTGATGTGCGTTTTCACACTTCTATACCTTCTGTACCATGAGACATGATCTCACAGTCGGTGTTAAAGAAAAGAAGGCATAGAATTTCTAAATTGCATTCAGGAGAACTTTTCTGGAATGTATTTATCAAGCCCAACTAGGGATGGAATCTTGATTTAACTGTATAGAGAATTGAAGCTGGAAGGACTATCAGTGGGGTTTTATATTAATGATCACAACTCAGTTACATTTAGCAGTCACAGGGGGAAAAAAAATTGAAATGGAGACAATCGGGACTGCAGATGCTGGAATTTTGAGCAAAAAAACACAACTGCTGGAGATACCCAATGGGCCAGACAGCATCTTTGGAGGAAAATTGACAGACAACTTTGCATTTCAGGACCCTTCAGAATGGAGAAGATTTGCAACTCAAAATATCAACTACACATTTTCCTCCACAGATGAACCTAGGTCCCTCCAACACTTTCTGTCTGCATTAATCTCAAAGATAGGTTCTAAATGGGGGGGAAAAGCCAGTTTTGCTTAAATGAAATGTGACTTAGCAAAAGTGGGCTCAAAATAACCATATTCAGTTTCACATCTCAGGGCAATAAGAGACATGTACAGATTAGAGTCATGGAGTGATACAGTGTGGAAACAGGCCCTTCAGCCCAACTTGCCCGCAACGGCCAACAATGTCCCAGCTGCTCTAGCCCCACCTGCCTACGCTTGGTCCATATCCTTCCATATTTGTCCTATCCATGTACCTGTCTGATTATTTCTTAAACATTGGGATAGTCCTAGCCTCAACTACCTCCTCTGGCAGCTTGTTCTATACACCCACCACCCTTTGTGTGAAAAAAGTTACCCCTCGGATTCCTATTAAATCTTTTCCCCTTCAACTTGAACCGATGTCCTCTGGTCCTCAATTCCACTACTCTGCGCAAGAGATTCTGTGCATCTGCCTGATATTTTCCTCTCATGATTTTATACACCTCTATAAGATCACCCCTCATCCTCCTGCGCTCCAGAGAATAGTGACCTAGCCTACTCAACCTCTCCCTATAACTCAGATCCTCTAGTCCAGGCAACATCCTCAATTAGGGTAGAAGATTCGGTCAGAGTGCATTGCCTACAATACCACATTTGGTCATTAAATGTGCGCTCGTCATTGCATGGATATCAGCGGGAGACCTCCTGACTGCTTTTGTTCCCAATTTAATGTAGTGCACCAACTGCAAACTTAGCAGGCATCTAATGAATAACCAGCTTAGACCAAGTCTTTAAAACAGGACCTGTTGTTTACTTAGAATCTCAGTAAATGCTGTGTTTTGTGAAAATTATATGCTTTATCCACAACCATAATATTCTTGTAATAACTCAAAACTGCAGATGCTGGTTTACCAAAGAAAGACACACAATGCTGGAGTAACTCAGCAGGTTAGGCAGCTGTGGAGAACATGGATAGATGACGTTTCGGATCGGTGCCCTTCTTCTCTGTGGACCCGAAACGTCAGCTACCCATGTCCTCCAGAGATGTTGCCTGACCCACTGTGTCATTTTGTTACCATTAAATTCTTGTTGCCTGTATTGAAGAAATAAAATGTATTGGTGGGGGTATGTGGGGGGGGGGGGAGGGGAAAGAGTGCTGCTGAATGGCTATTGTCCTCACAGATGCTACCTGACTTGCTGACATGATTCTTTCTCAGCAGATACTATTTGATCTTCTGAGTATTTCTTGCGTTAGATTTTTTTAAATTTGTATTCCAGGTGGGAATTAGTAACCAAAGCACAAGGAGTGAAAATGTCTTATTGTCCTAGATAAGATTGTCCACTTGTTTTGATCATTGTTTCCAGTCCTATTCAAGTTGCTTGTCTGCATGAACTTTGACTACTGCCCTTTGAATCATTTGACAGCTGCAGAGCACGGGCAAGCTACTGGAGGAGCAGCTGCCAGAGATGATGACAGAGTTGCTGGCAGCAGCACGCGACAAGATGCTGGGCCCCTCAGAATCAGCGCTGACAAGGTCCCTCCTCCTCGAAGTCATTGAGCTGCACGCCAACGACTGGAACCCACTAACCCCCACGATCACGCAGTACTACAACAAAACCATCCAGAAACTAACTGCTTAAAAAGCCTGGAAAAAAAAAAAGCAGGGGGGACAATAAAAAAAGAGAAACCAGGAAGGTGGAAGAACAAAATATAGGAAGGTGCTGTCTTTTTTTAAATAACAAAAAAAGACTTATTATTGGAAAAGGGGAATGTATTGTGTATAAAACAGAAAGATAAGTCACAGCATGCTGCAACTCATTTTATGAGTGCATTCTTTCATTCGAGTGCCAATCCTTCCTTTTCCCCCTCCTGTGTTTTTGCTTGTGGTTGATCAATCTACAACACACAAGCCTGTGGTTTGCAGAAGGCTGGAGCTAGCCTGGTATTGTGTTGAGTGTGTGTATGTGTTTGCGCTTTGTGTTTTATTTGTTCTGCCATTGAGACGTTGTCTTGCCGGGCAGTTGGCAGAATGTGACATTAAGCAGATGGCCAGGCAGAACAATAGAAAGCATGTTCTACGCCAGGCCCAAATCAATTATTTCAGGCGGGGCTAGGTTTAAATTGACCTACCTACTGTTTTTGTTTTTGTTTTTACACTCACTTTTTCTTCATTGCTCATTCTAAGAAAGAGGCAAAAACAGTTAAAGTACATTTGCAGCAGAACTTTGCCTGCAGATTATTTTAACACAAGATGAACGTTTTAAGTTCTATGTGTTTACAAACAAATTTTGAAGCTATGCATTTGGTATAGTGATTTTCATTGTTGCATTTTGTTAAATGCTACAAAAGACATGTCTTAGCCATGTAAGCTAATACAAAGTTTTGTGTCTCAAACTGTCTGCCAGTATATTGTTGAGTGGATGATTATCCCACAAATTACAGTATTCAATTTGGATGGCAAGTTTGCAAAACATTTAATTTAACTCTTGTTTAGTTTTCTCAAGAGTTCACTTGTATTAACCGGTAAAATAATTCCCCACATCATTTCTTGTTCAGCCACATGATGTGCACGAAGGAACTATCTTTATGATGATTCTGTTAGCAAAACCAGAAGTGAAACATGATGGGTTATTAACCTGTCTCCAGTTAATATATCAAACTGTGGAGAGTTGAGGCAGTGTTATGCAGATTATTTTTTTGACTTAACACGTTGCTGCTGGTCTCACTGTATGCAAATTGGCTTCTGCCTTTCCTACAATACACTTCATAGGTTTCATATGAACTGCTTTGGCTGTAAAGTGCTTTGACACATCCCAACTTGTTCTTTCGCATTGTTATGGAATATTGGAAGTTCAGATTTTCAGTTCCTAACTTTGAACACCACAGTATGTTGCTCCCAGGCAATACATTGTATTCGCTGTAATTTGTGTAATAAATGCTGTCTGAATTATCTTGCGCAATAAGTGCTAAATATACTATTCACTGACTAGCTATTGTAATCACCTTGATTATAATTCAGTGAATTTGTCGTGACTTTTTTGTTGTTGTTGAATTTCCAGTCAATGTTTTCCTGTATGACTCCAGCTGACAGATAACAGAAGGGAAAACTGCTCCCTAATTGCATCTATGTATTTTACATGTTGTTGACAGCGACTACAAATGCAACACTGAATAGTTGGTATACATGATAATAATTCAGTCAAACTGTTAATTGGTCAGTTAACCATGAATTTGGAATTGCTTACTCCCTTTGCTGTTTGTTAAACAATTGTATGCAATTTTACACTATGAGAATCTCCAATTCTGATTAAGTCCTTGAAAGGACCTTATTGGATGTTGAAATATAGACAAGATGCCAGGTTTACCTTGGACAGTGAATTCTAGTGTGCCTGGGTAACAAGAAGGGTCAATGCGGGTAGACGTTTGATTAGGTCTACATGGCAGGTTGGTCAACGGGATCCATGAGAAAATGGCAATATAGAACAAGAATTTACTCAGTGAGAGAGGAATAATTATTACGTGTTGTTGTTATTTGGAAGCCCGTTACCAATGGGGTTCCATTGGGCTCGGTACTCTCTGTGCTCTCCAGGGCTCTTTGCTCTTGCTTTTTGTAATGTTAATGATTTAGGCTTAATTGTAGAGTGTCCGATTAGGAAGTTGAAGATAATTCAGAAACTGTGTGTGGTTGACAGTGAGGAGGGACGCTGTAGAGTGCAGGATGTTATGGGTGGTCGGGGCATTTGTGGGGAAAAACTGCAAATCTAAAGAACAGGAGGTAATGCATTTGGGGAGGTGCGACAAGAGGAGGAAAGGTATGGTAAGTAGAAGGATATATGTGATGTAGAAGAGGGGGCTTGCATGAAAGAAAACAGGATAAGTCACTAACATGGAGATAGTACCAAGAATTGATTTCCTTGAGCTGAGGCATAGAATATGAGCGAGGAGATAATGCATGGACTTTATACAACAGTTTGCTTACTGTCTACTGGTCACTATATTACTGAAAAAAATGTGATTGTCTAAAGAGGGTGCAGAGGAGACTTGTAAGGATCTTGCCAGAACTGAAAAATAAAAGAACAATGAAAGATTGGGTTAAAAGGGGCTGTGTCCTTTGGAAAAGAGGGAAATTGTGCTGTATAGGATTACAACAGACCTAATAGAATCAATGGGAGGATCCTAGTTCCCTTTGCAGAAGGGTTAAAAAGCGGATGGCAACTGAAAAAAGAGAGATGAATCTCTTCTGCACCCTCTGTAATGCAGGAGTCTTGAGACTAGAAATGTCCCTCATCTCCAGCTGTGGTCTAACTAGTATGATGTACTAATATAATAGAATCTACCTGCTTTTATATTCTGTTCCTCGACCAATAAAGGCAGTACCCATGTGTTGTTTAACCACTTTTTTGACCTCCTGAAATCTCCAGGAATCTGTGGGCATACACTACACAATCCCTTTCCTTCTCTACACTTTAAATTCTCTTGCCTTGTTACCTGAGCTCTTGGACCTTGCAGCATCAGGCCTTCATACAAAATGTATTTTGGGCCATAATTCAACACCCCATTCCCGCTGCCAATGAACGTATGATCCACAACTTGCAATTTATTTGGCGTCTTACAAAATGTAGGGTGAGCCTGCAAAACACTATAACAAACACCTTTTGTTAAAAAGGATAGTTTGGTCTTTATTTAATGGGTAAATTGCTGCTCAACAACTTAAGTGCTAATGCATTCTTTGGATCTCTCCAAATGAAATGCTGCACCCATATTATCACAGTGGCCGTCCAAAGAAACAACTCTGTCATTATAAATGCTCATTCTGACACAGTGCTTGTCTGTAAAGATCAGGAGGGAACCCCTATTTGACTTCTGTGCTGGACTGAGCTGATTATTTGCAGATAGGGACTGTACAATTAGCCTGAGAGGAAATGTATTGATGACCACTCATCCTTAGTTGACAGTCTGTTAAAAGCCAGACCTAGAATTCTTATCCATTTGACTCCTGTTCTATAATTAAGTGTAACATGGAATGCCAATGCCTTTTTACGTTTAAAAATTGCGGGTATGGTTGTGTCTTGCAATATACATCGTTAAAAAGCGTAATCAGATTTGGCATGATATGGTGTTATTTACTTGGTTCCATGCAACCATCAAAACCAACCACAGCAATGACATGGAGCTGCATGCAACTGTGTCTTTGATATCTAGTGCTTAAAGGGGTAAATGCACTGCCCAAGTACTACTGTGGCAATCTGTATAGAGTGATGTGTGCAAAATGCCAACCTCTAAAGTAGAAGAATTGGAGAGACTGGTTGAACAATATGCAGGAAGACAGATGTACTTTATGCAAAGCAATCCATGGACACTCTCCAGGGCTACAAGCAGTCCCCGATAACCAGGGGGAGAGGTTGCGTGGGATAATTGCTCAGAGGGTAATTCTTATATCCACATTTAATTTAGAGGCGCCTGCAATACAAGCAAGTCCTTGTGTGCTTCATGCCGCCTCTGGACTGAGGGAAAGCCTCCATGAATTTTTCCCATGTGACTTTCCTATTGCAGCATCGGACCGCAAACTGTGAGATGTGACATAAATCAGCAGCAGGCAGCTTGGAATTATCATGAGACAAGGAAGTTGAGAGTAATAGTAACCTTGACTTCAACTGTGAGAACAGTCCAGGCAAGGGCAGCACAGTGGCGCAGCAGGTAGAGCAATGCCTCGCAACAACGGAGACCCAGGTTCAATATCGATCTCGGGTGCTGTCTGTGTGGAGTTTGCACGTTCTCCCTGTGAGCGCGTACGTGTCCTCTGGTTGTTCCAATTTTCTCCCACATTCCAAAGACATGCGGGTTGTAGGTTAATTAGCCTGTGTAAATTGCCGCTGGTGTGTAGGGAGTGGTTGCAAAAGCGGGATGACATAGAACTAGTGTGAACGGGTCGGTATGGACTCGGTGGGCCGAAGATCCTGTTTCCACGCTGTATCTCTGAACTAAATGTGCAAGAGATCACAGATCTTGAAATGGAGCTCCTTGCCTAAGTGTGGCCTGCATAGACACAGCTCCTCAGAAGTCTAAATAAGAGACTGTATCTCTGTAAACGTATGGATGCAATTTTTCTGGTGATGATCCTTGCCGTTTTTCTTGCTGCATAGGCTCAGTGGCTGCCTGTGGTGCCTCTGAGACCTTTACTTCATTTCTACATTATACAGTAAGAGGAGTGTTAGGTATAAACATATGTCCACAGGAAGTAAGTTATTAAATCAGAACTGCAATTGAAGGTATAAGGAAGGCTCAGTTCTTAATGTGAGCAGTGCTTGGAGTAATCGGTGAAGCTGCAGAATGCTGTGCTGTAGTCTGACAGGGATTGTAGTTCAAGTATGACTGACCTTTTAAGTAGCATGGTTTTGAGGGAAAAAAGGTGATAGAGTTAGTTATTCTGGGAATAAATAAGAGCTTTCTGCATCTGGGAGGTTGAAAACCAAACTGGAACCCAAAATATGGAGATTACACAATTACTGACGTCAATGTTGAAAATATCTTGCTGGAGCTATGTTTATGGCTTTAACAGAAAGGCTATCCGAGCACTAGGAGGCCTGAAAATTGGCACAATTTTATTCTGCTTGGGATTAAATTTATTTCAACCGTTCAGCATTTTTTCAGTCAATGCTATGGGAATAAATTTATTAGCTTTGATGTAGGATCACATATAAAACATAATGAGGCACCAGAGAGCAGTTCCCACCTGTACTACAGTACAAGTTGGTGCCTTCAAGAGCAAAAAGAAAAGCAATTGGAAAAATAGAAACGTGAATCCTGAAAACCACGGAAAACAGCCGCAAAATTCCATTGCTGCATTTGCTGGACCTGTACACAAACAATGATCATACACACCAACATTTGGGGCAGTGGCTTCTTTGGCAACATCCTCGCCTCTGATTTAGGTATAGAAACATAGAAAATATAGGTACAGGAGGAGGCCAGTTGGCCCTTCAGCTATTCATTGTGATCATGGCTGATCATCCACAATCAGTAACCCGTGCCTGCCTTCTCCCCAGATCCCTAGATTCCGCTAGCTCTTAGAGCTCTATATTGCTCTCTTTTAAATTCATCCATATAACCATATAACAATTACAGCACGGAAACAGGCCCTCTCGGCCCTTACAGTCCGTGCCGACCATTTGTTTTCCCCTTAATTTGTTTTCCCCTTAATCCAGTTAAGGTGAGATTAATAAATTGTATGTTGCAGCCACACTCCAGAGTCTTGAGCATAACAATCTAGACTGGAGGTTCAGTGTCGTCTTGTCAAATGAAACAAACCAAGAACCTTTCTCCTTCCTCAGATGAATGTAAAAATCCGTTTTAATGTATGCATACAGATGTTTACTGGAAACATTGCCAATAATAATTAGCTTTATACGGGTTTGATATTTTTAGTGTTTGAATTCCATAATCCAACATTATCAATCACTTTACGTTACATAGTTAGCCAACTGTATTTAAAAGGTTCATTTTGATGTTTTTTTCAATGGAATAGAACATTTTTCTAACACCATATAACATTTAGTTTCCCTATCCCTGGTCTTTGCAGATTAATTCATCTGCTACAGCTTTAGCTAAGATTTCAGTAGTAATGTTCATCAGAATTGGGGTACGGAAGTTTAAATATCTACTTTTGATACAGGGTGGATTCCATTGTGTCCAAAATAAAGGCTAAATTCTCAATATATGTCACAATACCAAATGGTATTCTACTTTTGTGTTATATTTGGCCGTATCTCTTAGAAAGGAAATTGAGGAGGCAATTTACTAGGCATCTGGTATAGGCATAGGCTACTGGTCATCTGGGTGATGGCCGATGTGTGACCTATCCATGTTAGCCACTGTTTTGTTCATTCACATCCATCCATTAACATTGCTTTGCAATTTTATAATTTAGCCCGTATTGCTGGCAAGGGCAGTATTTATTGTTTATCCCCGTTGCCCCTGAGAAAACGGGTGGTAAGCCACCACCTTGAACATAGCTACTCGAACAATACTTAGGGGTTTCCAGGATTTAGATCCAATGATTGTGTAAATCCAAATTGCATTGGTGTTCACCTTAGAGGGGAACCTGCAGGTGGTGGTTCACAAGTTATAGGAGTAGAATTAAGGCATTCGGCAACTCGAGTCTACTCCGCCATTCAATCATCTCTGATCTTTTCCTCCTAATCCCATTTTCCTGCCTTCTCCCCATAACCCTTGACATCCTTTCTAATCTAGTATTTGTCTATCTCTGCCTTAAAAATATCCACTAACTTGGCTTCCACAGACCTGTGTAACAATGAGTTCCACTGATTAACTCCCCTTGACTAAAGATGTCATACATGTATTCTTCCAACTACCCTGTCATTTGATAAACATTGATGTATAAGCTGCAAAGGCTGTAAACATACACTTCTCACTATTCGCTTTCCTCTCAACAAGACCCAAACCTCTGCCTCATTTCATGTGGTTAAGCAATAGAAACCTTTCTGGTCAAAGGAGGCAGAGGGAGAAGAGGAAAAAAAGAGAAGATCCCATGCATCTGAAGCACCTGTCCTCATTGGTGATGGAGACCACTGGTTGGAGAGGTGCTGTTGGAGGATCCCAGTTATTAACTGCAGTGCATTTTGTAGATCCCATACACTGCAGTCACTGTGCTGCTGGAGTGCCAATCAAGTGCGCTGCTTTGAACTGAATGGTCTGGAGGTTTTGTGTTGTTGCAGCTCCAATCAATCAAGCAAGTGAGAGTATTCCATTGCATAATCAGAGCACAAGGGGGCTTTGTTGATTATTGAAACAACTTCTGGGTGTCAGGACATGAATTGCTCACGACAGGATACACAACCTCTGACCTGCTCTTGATGCCATGGTATTTGTGGCTGGTCCATTTACATTTTTGGTCAGTGTTGGTGTTACTGGCGGGGGGGTTGGGGATGGTCATTGTGTGGCAATGTTATGTCACAAAAGTAACTTGCCATTTATCAGCCCAGGCCTGAAAGTTGTCTTCGCACACACAGCCTCTGTTACTGAGGAGTTGCAGATGTAATTGAATATTATACAAACATCCCTTCATCTGGCTTTGATGCAAGGAAGGTTGCTGGTGCAGCAGCTGAAAATGATTCCTTGCAGTTATGCTCTGGGGTATGATGATTACCCTCCAGCAACCTGGTTTACACCATTATGTTAGCTTCTGGTGTTGGTTTGAATTTGTTTCAAAGTCAAAATTGGATATGTGACTTTCTAATAAATGAACCAGTTGTGAATTGATACAATAATGTTTGAAATTCCATCCAAATCTTTGCAGAACACCACCTTTTGCATCTTTCCAATTGGACTGTGGCATTCATCTAACTTCCTATCAGATTATTAATTTGCCATCAATTCCGTGGCCTTCAACTTTTCAATGTTTGGAAATCACAGGAATAACGCCCGTCAACATCCTTTTCCCTTACTTTACTCATTTCTTTAATAAAATACAATCAGGTTTTTCAGGCACGACTTAAACCCAAAATCACCTGAATATTCTCAAGACATTTGTTGCTCTATCCATAATTGTGGAGTTCAGAAATTTCCTGTCAATAAAGGTGGTGCCAATCAGTCTGTAATTGTCCATTTTCCCCTGATTTTTTTCCCTAAATAATAATGTAACTCAGTGTTTGTAATCTGGCAGAATGGATCGTGAAACATGAGTTTGATTACAACTAGGAGCTTTGGAATGTTTTCACCTACTTCCATTAAAATGTTGGGATTAAAGTCAACTGGCCACTTGTTCACCTTGGCCCTTGATCGCAGAACATTTCTGCGATCTATCATGGGTGCCGGCAGTCGCTTGTAAAGGGCGCGTAAGTGGGACAGGCCCTTTAGGGTCCTTATTTTCCTCAGTGCTATTATTTTGCTAGCATTAATTTTGGGGGAGCCTCCATACTTGATTTGGTATTAATTTCCTTGAGATGTCCAGTGGGCTATCTTCTTACTTTTACTGAGACAAATAACTTTAAAATATCTGCTAGATCCTTGTTTTTATCTGTTATATCACTGACCATTTTTTTATGAGCCTATTTTGCTCTTGATCACCGCATTCTTCCTCATTTTAAAAGCTTTCATTTTGACTTTATCTCTTCCAGCTTTCTTTTCATGTTTCCTTTTTGTAGCTCTTACTCTCAGTTTTGTCACCTTTTGTTCTTTCCAAGTCAACAAGATCTATGGTAGATCTTAAATTTAATATTTTCTCCTTTTATCCTTATGACTTCACTACCTCTTTTAGTCACCTATTTTCATTCTTTTGGTAGCTCGGGCTCCTGAAGGGTTAAACCAGTTCTGTAGAACAATAGGCGATTTTTGACATGCCTTCCACGGATTCTTTATCACTTTGAAACAGAAAATACTGAAACCACTCAACAGATAAGTGGCATCAAGAAAAATAGCGTTCAGGTTTTAGGTGGGAGCTGTTCATCAGATCTCCCAGCAATTCAGATATCCAACATCTCCAATTTATTGCATTTTCATCTTCTGTCACTTTACCCATTTACAGATTTGTCCATTAACTGTGGTGTTGTTGCTGTACTAAATATAATTATGCAGTATATAAAAGTGGATTATTAACAAGTGCTCGCTATAAGCTGTGTATATAAGGAGCAGGAGTAGGTTACTTTGCCCCTGCAGGCAGTTTCACCATGTTACAAGATCATGACTCCCCTTCTCCATCAGCAGTTTTCCCACTCTACAGTCATATCCCTTAATTCATCCAGTACCCAGAAATCTATTGATTTGGGTTTTGAATGTAATCGATGATTGAAGCCCCACAGTCCTTTGATCAGAAAATTGCTAAGAGTCACTACCTTGTGAAGAAAAAAAATCTCCTTTGTTCAGTAGTAAATTATATCTGTACAAGACATGAGTACCAATAAGTGTGAACCACTGCAACTGTCCTATGTTTTCATTCATTTTCTGCAATAATGCTAAAACTATCATTGACGCAGGAGGAATAAAACATTGTATTCATCAAAGTCTTCACCATTTCCTTGAATTTATAGAATAACGCATGATTTTGTTTTGTGAACCATGCATTTATCTGTTAAAAAATTGTGATTATAAAAGGATTTTGTCCAATGAAGTTCCAAAAATATTGGGTTTGAATGGATTAGAGTCGGGTTATATTGATACAGATATCTATCTCCTGATTCTGAAGTTTTTGAAAGTGAGTCAAGAATTACTTAGATTGTTTTTGAGAAATATTAGAGGTGATCACAATGTCTGTGTGTGCCTCATTGATTCTTCACCTTCCAATCAATAATTATTGCGAGAATTTCAATCACGCTCTCGCAAATTAAATCACCTCATTTCTAAAGCTTCAAAGTCTTGGCACAGCAGTGTTTATCAAAGTAACTTAGCATTAATGTAACTAAGAGCCTTCTTTTTAAAGAAAGGGCAGTATCTTTGTCACTATTACTACAAATGTTTGCATTAGGTTGGATCATGAAAGATCCACAAGAAGCTGGATCTACAGTTCTGCAGCCAAGGCAAAGAATCAAATTTAGCAACGTTGAAGTTAAGAGATCCAACGATGGTCTAAGTTTCAACCCAAAAGAGTGTTAGTTATAAAAGCAGCTTTGGTAAAATGTGGAGAATCAGATTCTTTGCAACATGTTTGTCATCTAACCGCATGAATGAAGTTCTGAGAGCTGCCTTTGCTCGAGAGTATATGAACAATTTTTAAAGACGTATACATTTCAAGACTGGCATGAATAGTATTTTTGTTAGGTAAAATAGTGAAGCAATGATTTCATTGAATAGGGAAACAGACCTGAGGGGGATGAATGACTTTACCCCTGAACTTACGAAAACTACAATACTAGAACGGAATCCTTGCTCGTTGGAGGACTAGTATTCACAGATTAATTATTGAGGAACAGAGACTATTGTTTGGATAATATGCAACTTTCTATTTATAAAAGATGATGATAATTTAAAATTGTTTAGAAGAACCATGGGATTACCTTAACTAAATCCATTAATATTCTCTAATCTTTGCATCTGGTACTTTTGAAACCGGAAAGGCTTGATTTGCCATGATGCCTTCTCTCCCCCTCTGCTTCCCCTTGTCATCGTGGCTGCTTTCACTGTAGCTCGACTAATGTTTGCTTGGAGAGAGGTTCTTAAGGTCAGACCATGTTAAGGTTTATGTGGCAGTGATGTTGTAGCCAAGAGCTCTGCATTCTGTCCCATTTCAGTGCATGAATCAGTGTGAAAAATGCCTTGGTGTTATTTTTCATGTACTTTTGCCCAACTTCACAGGTATTTTGGGCCATCTAACAGCATTCATTATGCAGTACTTACAGAACTTACTAAAAGAGGATCAACTCCCAACTTCTTGGCATAAATACAGTATCTTTTTTTAAAAACATAGTTGTGGAAGGATTAGCTGTTAAGGTTTTTGATGTTTTATCAGCTTCAAAGATCATCTCATCTTCTGCTCTCCGCCTCTATCTGGCCTTGAATTGGATTTGCAAAAAATGAGCAAATCAAGGAAATCCAGATTGCTGAAGTATTTTGGCTATCTTGATCTGAATTATATTAGGTTTATATAATAAATGAATCAGAATGGTGTTGGAAACGGGCAGGAGAATGTCTTTTCCCACAAATGGTGAAAGGAATCACCTCTGCCTGTTGGGGATCCCTCACTGTAACTGAGCTCTATAATCAGCAGTGTTTTTTTGTCATCTGGGGCTTGCATGCAAGTATGCTACAATAATATACGACAGTCTGAAATGTTGCAACTGCTAATGTGTGGAAAAGAGAATTTGATTCATGAAATGTTTTCTTTTTTGGATATGATTTCCTTCAAGCAAAGTAATTGTATCATATTTTCAGACTTAATTTTGTTTTTCCAATGTTAAACTATATAGCATGAATTAATGCCGCAGATAAAATGTATTGTTTTGCTCATTTTTAAATTTGGGTTTTGCACTATTTTTAGTTTTTACTCATTTTTGTTTATAAATGTATGTTTTGTCTTAATGTATGTCCGTAAAACAATATATGTTCAAAGTACCATTCTGTCATTCTTTTATTTGGAGGTTTCAGAAAACACACACATGGCATCATGTTTGTAAAAAGCAACACACCATTTGTACAAAACCTTGACTGTGCGGAACAGCCATTCTTTAGATAATAAAGCATAATTATTTTTCTCTCCTCCTACTATTTCCCAGTGGTATTAAAATGGGCATTGAGCACCCTTTGATATTTTACCTAAGTGGCCATTAGGGGGCATCTGAGCCAGATCTGTCTTCACCTGATGTCCGTGCACCTCATTTAAATGCCATTGGTCAGCTGCTTGTCTGCTTTGGATAGAAAACAGCAGCTGGCCAGCAACAAGGGAATGGGTTCAAAACTAGCGAGGAACAGTGAGAATCCTGCAAGCAGCAAAGTAAATCTGTGTTGCATCCATCAGTGGGACTTTTCCTTGCCAGCATTCCTGATTCCACTAAAAGATATTTTCTAAGTTTGCTTGAAGGACCCTGCTGTTTTTTTTTGAAAATTACTCTCAGGAGCAGCTTGGAGTACAGGCAGCATCCGGTGCACTAATGGACTTCTGCTTACATTTATTGTTGAAACTCCTTCAGGGTTCTGAGTATACGGTGCCGCGAGGCATCTTTGTGGAACCAGATACATTGAAGTGGGATGTTGGTTGGAACATTGGTACTCTCCATTTAATTGGAGCTGACATTACTTGAGGGAAAAGTCAGACAGGATTCCTCAGGATTTGGTACTGAGTCGCTAAGTTTCTGTAATACAGATTAATGAGTTGAATGTAAATGTAGGGAGCTATATATTGATAGATGATAACAAATATTGCCATCTGATAATTAGGAGGAAAGCTTTACATCAGAAGAAGCTATAGAGTACCAACTATGGAGGCAGAGGGATGGTTGATATTTCAGTTCAAGACCCTGCATTAGGACTTTCCCTCTTCCTCCACAGATGCTCCACAGTCTGGAGTCTCTTGTGTCTCCATTAATCCAGAGAACGGTCGGTCCATGTATTTTAGCAGGAAGCACAAGATAGGAAAATATGCAATAAGTAGGAAGGTGTTGAATGGTGTGGAAGAACAGAGGCACATTGGAGTGTGCACATCAATTCATAAAGAATGGGACAGGTCAAAATCATGGTTGTGATTGCATAAGGGGATTATTTCCTTAATAAGAGGGATTTTCTTTATTAGGCAAAGCGTAGAATACAAGAGCAGATAGGCCTTGCTTCAACTGTACACAATGTTACTAAGGCCACGTCTCGACCACTGCACACTGTTCTGGT
Source organism: Okamejei kenojei (assembly GCA_035221665.1). Classification (NCBI taxonomy): domain Eukaryota; kingdom Metazoa; phylum Chordata; class Chondrichthyes; order Rajiformes; family Rajidae; genus Okamejei; species Okamejei kenojei. The sequence continues at coordinate 167,933,667 of CM069131.1, read as the reverse complement.
CACTGCATGCTGCTCTGGTCAGTATAGAAAAGATATGATTGCACGGGAGAAGATACAGAGGAGATTTCTGAAGATACGGTGAGATCTGAAATATGCACAAAGTTGTGGACAAGCAGGGCAGGGGCTTAAGTGAAACTTAACTGAGGTGTATAAGATTCTAAGAGGGCTAGATGGATCAGCAGAGGGATCAAAACCCAATGGACATTAATTTAAATAGTAGATTTTATTAAAAGATGAAGAACATTTTATCACCCAGAAGGTGGCAGAAACTCTCATTATATTCACCAAGCTTGAAGAAAGGACACAATCCAAAACGTCGCCTGTCCGTTTCCCTCCACAGATGCTGTTTGACCCACTGTGATCCTCCTGCACTTAGCTTTTTGCTCATGATTCCAGCATCTGCAGTCTCTTGGGCATCCTCATTATCTTTAAGCAGTGCTTAGACAAAACCTGTGAGATTACAGGATTATGTTTAAAAAGGAATTGCAGAAGGATGCTGGAAAATCGAAGGTAGACAAAAATGCTGGTGAAATTTAGCGGGTGTGGCAGCATCTATGGAGGGAAGGAAATAGGCGACGTTAAACATTCCTTCGCTCCATAGATGCTGCCTCACCCGCTGAGATTACAGGATTAGATTAGTTAATTATTTTTGGACAGGCACACATGAAGGGATGAATGTTCATCTTCTGTGTCATAAATGCTAATGATTATCTTTTACATTATCGGCTTAGCGCAACAGACCAAGAACTTGTAAGACGTATCTTAGGAAGTTGATATATTTTGCCAAAATGCACCTACTAATGAACATTTCATTAGTAAAATAAAAGTCATCAGTAATAAATGGAACCAGTGTGCGTGCCAATACTGATCATCCCTGTTCCCACATGTCCCTCATCATTTCTACAAAGCTCAGCCATGGCTTCCCACCCTTTAGTTATTTCTTTTTCCAATTGCAGCTTTTATCATTAAGTTCCATTTACTTAGAGCTTACGTGGTGGCATTTCATCTGGAACAGCTGAGAAAGCCTGTTTGACATGCTGTTCTTCAAATTCTAACCTCTGAGCAAATCGCCCAGCAGTGGCTACAGGGAAAGTGGAGAGTGGGTCAGATGATTAACTATCATTGCCCTTCATTATTTACATTCATGACCGAAGCTGGTGACTCTTTTGACATGAAGCACAGATATACTTGGGCATGCTTAACCAAACCAGTATGTTACCATGACAATAGTTAGTTTCCGTGAAACCGCACCATCAACCTAGTAAAGCTGCAAGAAGCTGGGAGGTTGTCTAAAATACTTTATAACTAATAAATCCTTTGTAGGAATTTTCCCGCGGGACGTCCACTATGCCCCAAATTCTGATAGCTTGATATTTCTATCAGTTGTTTTTAAATGCAGGCTGATCTCAGAATGTAGATGGAAGGGCTTGTAATATGTCCAGACAAATGTCTTGCCTCGTATTATCGTGATAAGTTGGAAAATTAAATTTGGACAGCAAATGAATAGAAGTACGTCTAACTTTAAAATACTCATCTCTTTCTAGAAGTCTCTGCAGAGAGGTAATACAATGCAGTGCCTCGCCATTCGGGTTGAATTAATATCTATTGTATAAATCTGGCCGTGTAAAATAATTATTGGCTACAACTGGGGCGGCATGGTGGCACAGCAGTAGTATTGCTGCCTTACAGCGCCAGAGACCCAGGTTTAATCCAGACAATGGGTGCTGTCTGTACAGTGTACGTTCTCCCCCTGACCTGCGTGGGTTTTCGCTAGGTGCTCTGGTTTCCTCCCACACTCCAAAGACGTACAGGTTTGTAGGCTGATTAGCCGGGTAAAATTGTAAATTGTCCCCTGGATGCGTAGGATAGTGCTAGTACACGTGGCCTGATACCCCTCTGTATCTGTAAACTAAAAAAACTCGACTGGGATATGGAGTTTGCAACCGCGTGGCTTTCCGGCAAGTGCTCTAATTTCCTTCCACATCCCAACTAAATTACACAGAGTGAGTGGAAGAATCTGAGGGAGGGGTATGAGCGGTTGATGGAGAGAATAACATGGGTGTAATGAGCTGAGTCGAACACATATCAAGATGCAACACATGTTTATTAAATCTACTTACAGCAAGATCTGCAGGACATTACGTTTCCTATCAGCTACTCATACTAACTAGCGTTGGCAAGCTCTTGATAATATAAAGCACATACTAGGCAGAGTCACTACTAATAAGCACTATAATTGGCTAGTGTGAAGTAGCCAATCTACATTTTTCCTTCTAAACATAGAAAATAGGTGCAGGAGAAGGCCATTCGGCCCTTCGAGCCAGCACTGCCATTAATTGTGATCATGGCTGATTGCCCCCAATCAATAGCCCGTGCCTGCCTTCTCCCCATATCCCTTGATTCCACTAGCCCCTGGAGCTCTATCTAACTCTCTCTTTAATCCATCCAGTGATTTGGCCTCCACTGTCCTCTGTGGCAGGGAATTCCACAAATTCACAACTTTCTGGGTGAAAAAGTTTTTTCTCACCTCAGTTTTAAATGGCCTCCCCTTTATTCTAAGACTGTGGCCCCTGGTTCTGGACTCGCCCAACATTGGGAACATTTTTCCTGCATCTAGCTTGTCCAGTCCTTTTATAATTTTATATGTTTCTATAAAATTCCCCCTCATCCTTCTAAACACCAGTGAATACAAGCCTAGTCTTTTCAATCTTTCCTCATATGACAGTCCCGTCATCAATCTTGTGAACCTCTGCTGCACTGCCTCAATCACAAGGATGTCCTTCCTCAAATTAGGAGACCAAAACTGTACATAATACTCCAGATGTGGTCTTACCAGAGCCCTGTACAACTGCAGAAGAACCTCTTTACTCCTATACTGAAACCTTCTCGTTATGAAGGCCAACATTCCATTAGCTTTCTTCACTGCCTGCTGTACCTGCACGCCAACTTTCAGTGACTGGTGTACAAGGACACCTAGGTCTCGCTGTACCTCCCCCTTACCTAACCTAACCCCATTGAGATAATAATCTGCCCCCTTGTTTTTGCCGCCAAAGTGGATAACCTCACATTTATCTATATTATACTGCATCTACCACGCTAATCAACCTGTACAGGTCACCCTGCAACCTCCTAACATCCTCTTCACAGTTCACACTGCCACCCAGCGTTGTGTCACCCGCAAACTTGCTAGTGTTGCTCCTAATTCCCTCTTCCAAATCATTAATATATATGGTAAACAGTTGCGGCCCCAACACCGAGCCTTGCGGCACTCCACTCGCCACTGCCTGCCATTCTGAAAAGGACCCGTTCTACTCTTTGCTTCCGGTCTGCCATTCAATTTTCTATCCATGTCAACACCCTACCATGTGCTCTAATTTTAGTCACCAGTCTCCCATGTGGGACCTTATCAAAGGCTTTCTGAAAGTCTAGATACACTACATCCACTGGCACCCCTTCATCCATTTTACTTGTCACATCCTCAAAAAATTCCAGAAGATTAGTCAAGCATGATTTCCCTTTCATAATTCCATGTTGACTTGGACTAATCCTTTTACTGCTATCCAAATGCCCCATTATTACCTCTTTAATAATTGACCAGCATCTTTCCCACCACCAAAGTCAGGCTAACTGGTCTGTAATTCCCTGTTTTCTCTCTCGCTCCTTTCTTGAAAAGTGGGATAACATTAGCTATCCTCCAATCCACAGGAATTGATCCTGAATCTATTGAACATTGGAAAATGATCACCAATGCGTCCACTATTTCTAGAGCCACCTCGCTGAGGACTCTGGGATGCAGACCATCAGGCCCAGGGAATTTATCATCCTTCAGTCCCATTAGCCTACCCAATACTATGTCTCGCCTAATGAAAGTTTATTTCAGTCCTCTAACCGCTTAGATCCTCTACCCTCCAGTACATCTGGGAGATTGTTTGTGTCTACTTTGGTGAAACTTTGGTGACCAGCAAAACCAAGCAACTGATTGTGGACTTTGGAAGGAGTAGGATGGGGACCTACAGCTTCAAATTCCTGGGCGTGCACATCTCTGAAGATCTTTCCTGGTCCGAGAACACAGATGAAATTATTAAGAAAGCTCATCAGCGCCTCTACCTCCTGAGAAGATTACGTAGAGTCGATCTGTCAAGGAGGACTCTCTCTAACTTCTACAGGTGCACAGTAGAGAGCATGTTGACCGGTTGCATTGTGGCTTGGTTCGGCAACTTGAGCACCCTGAAGAGGAAAAGACTACAAAAAGTAGTAAACACTGCCCAGTCCATCATCGGCTCTGATCTCCCTTCCATCGAGGGGATCTATCGCAGTCGCTGCCTCAAAAAGGCTGGCAGCATCATCAAGGCCTCACACCATCCTGGCCACACTCATCTCCCTGCTACCTTCAGGTAGAAGGTACAGGAGCCTGAGGACTGCAACGACCAGGTTCAGGAATAGCTACTTCCCCACAGCCATCAGGCTATTAAACTTGGCTCGGACAAAACTCTGAACATTAATAGCCCTTTATCTGTTATTTGCATTTATCAATTTATTTATTCATGTGTGTATTTTCGTATATAATGGTATATGGACACACTGATCTATTTTGCAGTCAATGCCTACTATGTTCTGGTGTGCTGAAGCCAAAGAATTTCATTGTCCTGTCAGAGACACATGACAATAAACTCTTTTGACTTTGACTTGACTTTGAAGACAGATCCGACGTACCTGTTCAAATCTTCTGCCATTTCCTTGTTGCCCATAATAATTTCACCCGTGTCTGCCTTCAAGGGACCCACATTTGACTTTGCTACTCTTTTTCCCTTAACATATCTAAAGAAGCTCTTACTGTCCTTCTTTATATTCCTGGCCAGCTTCCCCTCGTACTTCATCTTTTCAGCCCGTGTTGCCCGTTTTCTTTCCTTCTGTTGTCCTATGAAAGTTTCCCAATCCTCTGGCTTCTGGCTACTCTTTGCTGTGTTATACATCTTTTCTTTTAGTTTTATTCTATCCCTAACTTCTCTTGTCAGCCACGGTTGCCCCCTTCGAATCTTTCTTACTCTTTGGAATTAAATGATCCTGCGTCTTCCGGATTATGCCCAGAAATTCCTGCCATTGCTGTTCCACCGTCATTCCTGCTAGGATCCCTTTCCAGTCTACCTTGGCCAGCTCCTCCCTCATGCCTTCATAGTCCCCTTTGTTCAACTGCATCATTGACACTTCCGATTTAACCTTCTCCTTCGCAAATTGCAGATTAAAACTAATCATATTATGATCACTACCTCCAAGTGGTTCCTTTACCTCGAGTTCTCTTATCAAATCTGGTTCATTGGACAACACTAAATCCAGAATTGCCTTTTCTCTGGTCGGCTCCATTACGAGCTGCTCTAAGAATCCATCTCGGAGGCACTCTGCAAACTCTCTTTCTTGGGGTCCTGAACAAACCTGATTTTCCCAGTCTACCTGCATATTGAAATCCCCCATCACCACAGTGGCATTACCTTTGTTACATGCCAGTTTTAACTCCTGCTGCAACTTACACCCTACATCCGGGCTACTATTTGGGGGTCTGTAGATAACACCAATTAGTGACTTCTTGCCTTTACAATTCCTCAACTCAATCCACAGTGACTCTACTTTGTCAGTCCCTATGTCTTCCTTCGCAAGGGACTGAATTCCATCCATCACCAGCAGAGCTACCCCCCCCCCCCCCCCCCCCCCCCTGCCCACCAGCCTGTCCTTTCTATAGGATGCATAACCCTGAATATTTTCCCAGGCCCGATCCTCCTGCAGCCACGTCTCAGTAATCCCCACAATGTCATATCTACCGACCTCTAACTGAGCCTCAAGCTCATCTACTTTACTTCTTATACTTCGCGCATTCATATACAATACTTTTAATTCCTTACGCCTCACCTTTCACATCGATCCCTATTACACTTGGCCATACTCTCCTATCCTTTTGTGAGCTTTCTTTCCCGTTAATTCTGGAGTAAACTATCCCTTTACTCTCTTTCCCTTTAACTCCGTCCTTGACTATCCCATTTGACACCCCCCCACCGCCCTTATTTAGTTTAAAACCACCCGTGTAGCAGTGGCAAACCTGCCTGCCAGAATGCTGGTCCCCATCTGTTAAGATGCAATCCGTCCCTTTTGTACAGTTCCCCCTTACTCCAAAACAGATCCCAGTGATCTAAGAATCTAAATCCCTGCCCCCTGCACCAGTTACTCAGCCACGCATTCAGGTCCCGTATCTCCCTGTTCCTGCTCTTGCCAACACGAGGAACTGGAAGCAAACCGGAAATTACAACCCTGGAAGTCCTGCTTTTCAGCATTTTTCCGAGTTCTCTAAAGTCACGCTGCAGAATATTCATCCCCTTCTTTCCGACATCGTTTGTGCCGACATGCACTACCACTTCCGGCTGTTCACCTTCGCCCTTGAGGATTTTCTGCACTCTATCCGTGACATCCTGGATCCTGGCACCAGGAAGGCAGCACACCATCCTCGAATCCCGTCTGTTGCCGCAGAAACCCCTGTCCGTACCTCTCACAATGGAGTCTCCAATGACCATGGCGTTGCCTGACATTGGCCTCTTTGGTTTTGGCTCAACAGCACTTTTTGCTTCTACTATGATTGTGCCACTAGGGGCGCTGCAGTGGTGGCAGCCTCTGCCTATAGTCTGTCTGTTTTTCTATCTTTTTTTTAAATTTTAGTTTGTTATAAAAGTATGTTTTGCAAGGTTTCTTTAGTTTTTCTATGTGGGGGAGGGGGCTAGGGTAAGGGGGAAACCGTTTCCCAGTCACTTCCTGGCGAGGATGAGACTATTCTCCGAGTCGCGTCCTCGCCCCCCTCCTCGTGGCCTACCAACTGGATTGGCGCGGCCTTTCCTGCCAGGGACCAGCCAAAGCTTCAGCGGCGCAGCACTGAAATCACCGCGGAGCGGGCGATGCCTACCTGGAACGCCGTTAGAAGCTCTGGAGTGCTGGGCCTGCTGCTTCAACATCTCGGAGCTGGGGGTTGGAGAGCTCCCAGCGTGGGGATGACTGTGTTAAAGACTATCGCGTTCTGTGCTCTTTATTATTCGTATGGCTGTATGGTGACCACACATTTCACTGTACCAATTGGTACATGTGACAAATAAATGTATCTTGTATCTAGTATCTGGAAACAAAAGAAGCACCAGTAGCTAAGCAATATAGGTGGAATGTTAATAACACATTTGGGAAAGTTTGTAAATTTACACAAAATCACCGTATCTAATGGGTGGCCTGCAAACCCGTCCGGCCTGTGTGCGGTACGAATCCGCCTCACATCCTTTCACCGGGGAAAATACCGGGGAGGGAATTGGGGAAACGACCGGCGACCCGACAGGCAGGGAGGGTGATGAGATAGGCGAGCTAGTCGCCAAACAACGCGGGGAGGACGCGGTCGAAACGCTTGTTGGCAGCGGGGTTTTGGGACCGACCGTGGGAGGGAATACGAAACGCGAGACATCTGGATACGGAGTCGCAGGACACGGTTCCTTCACGGAAGGATATGTTGACGTTGCGTCTGTAGATGGCTCCGTCCACTTCAACCAGATAAGAGCGCGGTTCTGTGACAGGGCCGTAGATGTGACCCAGACGTGCATGGCCCTTGTTGGTCTGGAGACGGAACACTTGTCCACCTGCAAAAGGTTTAAGGGTATTGCTAGATTTGTCAAAGAAGCATTTCTGTGTCACGTTTGAATTGTAGTTGTTTGTGGACTGTAGGCGGGGAACGAACCTGCGGCTGCAAAAGCTGCTGGGACACAAGCAGGGGAGCACAGGTTTGGCAAGACATCAGACGTTGGGCTCGGGAACCCAGTATGGGATCTCGTGCAATGTTCCTTAGGTTGAGCAGGTCCAGGTATGCGTCCGATTCTGCAAGGTAGGACCACTCCATGAGTTGTGTTCAGACAGCGTGTTCGGCGAGTCCGTTGGACTGCGGGAACTCAGGGCCGCAGGTAATATGGCGAAAGTCCCATTGTTTCGCAAAGTTTTTGAAAGCTTGGCTGGTGAATTGTCTGCCGTTGTCGGACAGAATACATGCAGGGGAGCCGTGCACGGAGAGGTGACGCTGCAACTTCTCGATAACCGCTTCAGAAGTAACGGTTTGAAGTAAGTCCATTTCGAACCAGTCTGAGTAAGAGTCAACGAGAGCCAGGTAGTGTTTCCCATGTCATTCGAATATGTCGGTGGCTAACGTGGACCGTGGGAGAGGAGGGACTGGGTGCGGCAGTAAATGCTGCTTCTGCTGATGAGGTGTCAGGTTTTTGCAGACGGCACAAACTTCGTTTTTATCACGTATGTATTTGGTCATCCCAGGCCAGTAAACCATGCTTTGTGCCCTTTGGAGGGTTGCCTCCACGCCAGTGTGGCCCCCTGTGGATGTCGTCAATGTATTTGTCCCGGAGGACAGCTGGGACCACTGCCTTGTGGCTCTTAACTGTAATCCCGTCCTGTAATACCAATTTGTCGCGAACCAGAAAGTATGGGCAGATTGTGAGCGGGGTGTTGTGTTGTTTATCTGGCCAGCCACGCCGGATGACTGCGGACAGCAATTGTAAAGTCACATCAGCAGCCGCGTGTTCTGCTAGGCTGCTCAAGCAATCAGACGGAACATACGATACCTTCATTACTGAGAATCGGTCCTGTTCAGAGAGTTGTTGTTCGTTGGTTTTGCGTGGGGCTGTTGATAGCGTGTCTGCTATGTGCATGTCCTTGCCTTTCTTACAGACAATGTTGAAATTAAATTGCTGCAGTTGCATCATCATTGGTTGTAGTTGTGCTGGCTCAGCGTGGATGGGTTTGTTCAAAATAGTGACCAGCGGCTGGTGGTCAGTTTCAATAGTCACAGACTTCCCAAAGATAAAGTCTTTGAATTTCGAGCAGGCGAAAACCACTGCGAGCAATTCTTTTTCGATCTGGGCGTAATTTTGTGCAGTGTCAGTTAGTGCGCGAGAGGCGTATGAAACAGGCTTGAAATCGCCGTCGGTAGTGGTCTGCAGGCACGCAGCGCCAAGTCCGTACTGGGATGCATCGAAGGTGAGCGTTACTGGTAACTCCAAAGCAAAGTAGGCAAAAGTAGGTTCGCTAGCCAGCTGCAATTTGAGAGTGTCAAACGCTCTTCAGTGCTGCAGATATCAGGACCCTGAAGCATCCGTGTGTGTCAGTTCTCGCAGGGGGGCAGATATGTCGCTGAGGTTGGGAATAAATTTCCCCAGGTAGTTTACCATTCCAAGGAGCCTTTGTAGGCTCATGATGTGAGTAGGAACCGGCAGTTCGTTGATAGCTGCAGCTTTTGATGGGTCTGGACTGAGACCGTCACTTGTGAAAAGCATGTCCGACGTAAGCAACTTCTGGAACTCGGAACTTGCACTTCAGGGAATTGAGTTTGAGCTGAATGTCTTTGGCACGGGCAAGTACTTTCTTCAGATTAGCGTCATCTTCAGCCAAATCACGTCCGTAAACAGAGTACCTGTTGAGTGGGCCCGTCAGTGAGAATGAGTTGATGGACAGCGTGGCAAAGTATACCAGGCCTAGATCATGGCATGCGTTGATATCGAGCAAAGTCCTCTGAATCCCCCCTTAACAATATAAAACTTTAAGGTACAGGTCTGAGCGTCTATGGTGCACTTTAAATCAGCTCGTCCAAGTGGGTGTAGAACTTCTCCCCCATAAGCCCAAAGCGTGGCGGAGGCCTTTTCAATACATTCAGCATTCCAAATTTTTTTAAACTCTTGTTAATAAGATGACATTGCATTTTGCGCCAGTATCAACCTTCGTGATCAAAGGCCTGTTATTCACTGTTACCTCAGGGTCAAGTTGCTCGTTAGAGGAAGGGAGGAGAGCGTGGATGGTGGAACTGGTATCTGCACTTTCTGGGAGCGGGGGATGGCAAGTCAGGCTCTTGGATCACATTATCAGCGAGCTCATGTTGTAGCAGGTGCAGGCTCGTCCTTGAAGCTGCGTGATTTACACGGGAACGGCAGCATCGTGCAAAGTGGTTTAACTTCTTGCAGAAATTACAGGCTTTCCCATACGCAATGCAGAACTGATGACCCATAGCATGGGAATAGTTGACCCCATATGGGTGTTATGAGAGTAGTCTGTAAGATTAACACTAAGCTGCGAACGGTAACCGAAGGGCACAGACTCAGTGTGGGAAGATGTTATCTCAGCAATCCGACAGGCATGCACTACGAAGAAGTTCACCCCATAACTTGCTATCTAGCATACTTTCGACAAGTTTGTCACAGATGTGCTCATCGCGTAAATCACAAAATTGGCAGCGTGCAGTCATGCGTTTCAAGTCACTAATAAAACGTTCAACTGGTTCATCGACCTGCTGTAAACAAGCATAAAACATGGTCCTTTCATTAGTTTGAGGGCAGGTCACACAGCTCTCTGAACCTTCTAAGCAAAATGGCAGGGTCGTCGATCGTTTCAGCAGGCACCAGGACCTGACCGTCATCATCCAGAACAGCAGGCGCAAATGTGAAGTTGTCGGCATGATTCATTGCCTCAGGTCCGCCAAGTTAAGCAATACAGGGGCACACACATCAGGGGCGTCATTGCGATGAATGATGCGAGCATAATGAGTGTAGTCACGCTCGAAGAGACGCCAGCGTGCAGCAATGTCAGAATCAAACATCAGAGGACTAGGACGGCGACACAACTTTGCCATAATGCAGATAACACACACACAAACTAATCAAAAAAACCAAAACCCGATAAACATGAACGAAGTGGGCAAGACTCACTCTCTGACACCATGTAATTAGTTGAGTCGAACATATATCAAGATACAACACACGTTTATTAAATCTATGTACAGCAAGGATCTGCAGGACATCACATTTCCTCGCAGCTACTCATACTAATTACCGTGGGCAAGCTCTTGATAATATAAAGCACATACTAGGCGGAGTCACTACTAACAAGCACTATAATTGGCTAGTGTGAAGTAGCCAATCTACAATGGGATTAATATAAATGTGTACTTGGTGGTGGCATCGACTTGATAAGGTCAAAGGGTCTCAAACGTCAAGTAACCCTTGCATTCCCTCCATTGCTTCCCCACACAAGTCATACCAGCTTCAAAGTCATCTTGTTGAGTATCATTGTCTGGGCGCGTGCTCACCTAGGCCACAGCTAACAATGGCCTGTTTCCTTTATGATCGTTAAGGGCCTGTCCCATTTTCCCGAGTTATTCACGAATTCTCCTAGAGTTATTCATGAATTCCCCCGAGTTTTCAAACTCGCAGAATGTTCGTAACGAGTCCATAGGAGTCCGTGGATATATCGTAGGTCCTCGTTATGCCAGCCGTAAGAACTCGGGGTTATATTTTTTTCTTGTGGACATTTTTCATCATGCTGAAAAAATGTCCTGACTTACCTGTTTACGAAGGAACTGCACATGCTGGAAAACCGAAGGTAGGCAAAAGTGCTGGAGAAACTCAGCGGGTGCAGCAGCATCTATGGAGCCAAGGAAATAGGCAACGTTTCAGGCCGAAACCCTTCTTCAGACTGATGTAGGGTGGGGGGGGGGGGGGGGGGGGGGGGGGAGAAGAAATGAGAAAGGAAGAGGAGGGGCCAAAGGACAAAGGACAAAGGACATTTATTGTCACATACACCAATTGGTGTAGTGAAATTTGACTTGCCATGCAGCACACAGATAAAGATAAGACACAACACTAAAGAATTAACAATGAACATAAAAACATCCCCCCACAATGGTTCCCACTGTGGGCGAAGGCACAAAGACCAGTCCCATCCTCATGTCCACCCATAGTCGGGCCTATTGAGGCCTCAGCAGTCGGCGCTATGGCGGCCCGATGTTTTAGACCTTCTCGCCGGGTGCTGGTGCTCCGGCGTCGGGAGAATCCTCACAGCGGCTTGGGACACCTGGAACGGCCGCTTCCTTACCGGAGTCCGTGGTTCCCGAAGCCGACAAGGCCGCTTTGGATGGAGCTCCACCACTGGTGATCTCGCCGAGAGATCCCAGGCTCCCGATGTTAAAGTTCAGCGCTGCCGCCCGCAGCTGGCCGCCCCACAGTCCCGCAGCTCCGTGATGTTCACCTGCGGTCTCAGCATACCGGAGCTCCAGCGCGGCGACCCAGGCAAGGTATCGCCCGCACCGCTCCACGATGGCGCTCCAGCGCTGCGCCGCCTCCGAAGCCGAGGTTCTGGGCGGTCCCCTCAGGAAACGCCGCTCCAGGCCCGCTGGTAGGCCGCGAGGACGGGTCGAAGTTGCAGCCCGGAGAAAAGCTGCCTCTCCGACCAGGTAGGGACCCTGAAAAGTAGTTTCCCCCCCCCCCCCCCCCCCCCCCCCACACCCCACATAAAAAAGACTAGAACTCCAAAACAAAACACTAAAACTCACTAAAAATAAAATAAAGAAGTTAAAAAACAGACAGCTGCAGGCTGGGCAGCCATACCAACTAGACAGCGCCCCTTAGACTGATGCAGCCCCGAGGGCTGAGGGAGAGCTGAAAAGGCGAGGAGACAGCAAGGGCTACCAGAAATTGGAGAAGTCAATGTTCATGCCGCTGGGGTGCAAACTGCCCAAGCTGAATATGAGGCGCTGCTCCTCCAATTTCCGGTGGTGCTCACTCTGGCCATGGAGGAGGCCCAGGACAGAAAGGTCGGATTCGGAATGGGAGGGGGAGTTGAAGTGCTAAGCCTTAGCGGAGTTGAAGTACCGAGCGGAGGTGTTCGACGAAACGATCGGCAAGCCTACGCTTGGTCTCACCGATGTAGATCAGCTGACATCTCGAACAACGGATGCAATAGATGAGGTTGGAGGAGATGCAGGTGAACCTCTGTCGCACCTGGAACGACTGCTTGGGTCCTTGAATGGAGTCGAGGGGGGGGGGGGGGGGTAAAGCAACAAGTGTAGCATCTCTTGCGGTTGCAAGGGAAAGTGCCCGGAGAGGGGGTGGTGCGGGTGGGAAGGGAAGAATTGACCAGGGAGCTCCGCAACAACCCAGACTGGGTTATTAAACCCGCCGACAAGGGATGTGCCGTGGTAGTCTGGCGTGTCGATCTCTACAAAGCTGGTCAATGTGATCATTGCTGATCATCCCCCAATCAGTACCCCGTTCCTGCCTTCTCCCCATATCCCCTGACTCCGCTATTTTTATGAGCCCTATCCAGCTCTCTCTTGAAAGCATCCAGAGAACCTGCCTCCACCGCCCTCTGAGGCAGAGAATTCCACAGACTCACCACTCTCTGTGAGAAAAAGTGTATTCTTAAACTGTGGCCCCTGGTTCTGGACTCCCCCAACATCGGGAACATGTTTCCTGCCTCTAGCGTGTCCAAGCCCTAATCTTCTACGAAAGCTGCCTACCCTCTAAAATGTAATAGGTTGAGATAAAGTCTGGGATTTTCAATATTTATTCTGACTCCAATCTACCCTAATAAATCTGTCTCTGCAGTCACAGAAATTCTACTATTGTAATTACATAGAACAGTTCAACACAGTGAACAGTGGCCCTTTGGCTCACAATGTCTGTGCTGAACCAGTGCCAAGACCAACTCTTACCTGCCTGCACATAATCCCTATCCCTCCATTCCCTACACATCCATGTGCCAATCCAAAAGTTTCTCAGAATCCACTATCCTGTCTGCTTCCATCATTCCCACCAGCTGCACATTCCAGGTACTCACCACTGTCTGTGAGTGGGAAAACCTTGCCCCGCACATCTGCTTTAAACTTTCCCCATCTCACCTTAAAGCTATGCCCTCTACTATTTGGTATTTCAATCCTGGGGAAAGGGTTCTGAGTGTCCATGCATCTATGCCTGTCATAATAATATATACCTCTAGAAGGTCTACCTGATGTTCCAGAGAAAATAACACAAATTTGTCGAACATCCCCCTGTAGCTAATACCCCTTAATACAGACATCATTCTGGTAAACCAGTTCTGCACCCTTTCCAAAGCCTTCACATTCTTCCTGTATTGGGGCAACCAGAACTGCACCCATTTCTCTAAATGAGGCCTAACCAAAAACGTGTAAAGTTGTATCATGCCTTTCCTGACCTTTATACTCAATTCCACAACCAATGAAGGCAAACATACCATATGCCTTCTGTACCACTCTATCCACCTATTTTGCCACTTTCAAGAAATGATGGACTTGGACCCCAAGATCCCTCTATATATCAATGCTGTTAAGTGTCTTGCCAATCATTGTATATTTTCATTTTACATTTGACCTCCCAAAGTTGACTCCCCACATCTGTTCAGATTAAACTCCATCTGCAATTTCTCCACCCATATCTTTTTTTAAATATAATGTTTTTATTAAAAGCTTATGTACAAATGATAATAAACGACAAATCGACAAAACTGGTTACAGAATTCTTACATAGCTTCAATTTTTAAAGTTTTTTTTTAAAGAAAAGAAAGAAAGAGATAAGAGAAACTGTAAACTAATAGAAAGAAAGAGAGAGATAGATCCGGGAGATGTTGAGTATAGTTGTTCATCCGACCCTAAACTCAAGTTGTGACTTTAATTTTGTGTTAAACCATTTTACTTTAAAAAAAATCAATAAATGGAGACCCTATTTTAAAATATAGTTCAGGTTTGTCAATCAAGACAAATCTTATTTTTTCCAAATGCAAGGTCTCCGTAATCCACATTTTAATTGTGGGGGTTGCTGTTTTTTTTTCCAAAATTTAAGTATTAATTTTTTTGCAGTTATTAAACTGTAATCAAGAAAGTGTTTCTGGCTTATCGTAAAATTTGTGGTATGTTCTGATAGTCCTAATATTATTAATTTTGGATCTGGGTCCAGTTGATTATCGATAACTTTAGAGATAATTTAAAAAATGTCCGTCCAAAAAATTTGAATTGTTATACAGGTTACAAAAGTGTGAGTTAAATTGGCTTCTTGAAATTGACATTCATCACAGAGAGGGGAAGTACTTGGGAAAATCCTATTTAATTTTGTCTTCGAATAGTGTAATCTATGTAATATTTTAAACTGTATTAAGGAATGTCTAGTGTTTAACGAGCAATGATGTACATATTGTAAACTTTCATCCCATATGTCTTTCATCCTCCCATGCTCGTCTATATGACTGATGACGGAATGTCAGTATCTAAAAGGGTATTATAAATATAAGATATTAGTTTATTTGTATTGGGATGTTGGTTCAGACATTCATCAAGGATTTCTGGGCCCCTAAATCTATAATCTTGCATATGTAATTTTACATAATCTCTAAGTTATAAATATCTAAAAAAATTATTAACATGTAATTCGTACTTCTGCTGTAATTCCTGAAAAGAGAGGAAAGTCCCCTTTTGATAAAGGTCTCCCACCATTTTAATTCCATGAGTTTTCCATTGAACAAATCCTCTATCTAAAACAGACGGTTTGAAAGAAGGGTTATTTGCAATGGGGAGGAAGGGAGATAAATTACCCAATTTTAAAGTAAATTTTAATTGTTTCCAGATACGGATAACACTATGTATAATCAGGTCTCCTCCATATGTTTTTTTATTCAAATTTATTGGAGCTAAAAGAATCGAGCCTATGTCAGAAAGTAAACAATCCTCCTTCTCCATCTTTAGCCAATCTAGCTGCTGATCAATGTCATCCAGCCAGAAGGTTATATTTTCAATATTAACCGCCCAATAATAAAATAGAAAGTTTGGTATAGCTAATCCTCCATTAGCCTTAGACTTACATAGATGTCTTTTGTTTATTCTATGGGTTTTATAATCCCAAATAAAATTAGTAATAATTGAATCAATTTTTTTGAAAACAATTTTTGGAAGATATATCGGAATTCATTGGAATAAGTATAATAGTTGTGGGAGAAAAATCATCTTTATAGCATTAATTCTACCAACTAATGAGTTGAAATGTGTTTTCCAAAATTGGATGTTTCTGTGTAATTTAGTAACTAAAGAAGGAAAATTTGATTTGAATAGAGAAGTATATTTCCTGGTCACATAGATGCCAAGATATTTAAACTTTTTGTAGGCGATTTTAAAAGGAAATTGTTGAAGTATAGACGGATTTTGTTCCGTTATTGGCATAATTTCTCTTTTATTCCAATTAATTCTATATCCGGAGAATGAGCCAAATTGAGTTATGAGATTTAATAAACTCGGAATGCTAATTTTGGGGTTTGTGATGTATAATAATACATCATCTGCATATAAAGAAATTGTATTAATTGTATGTTTAGTATTCTACCCGTGGATGTCTGGGTGAGCTCTGATACTCTCGGCGAGTGGTTCTATAACGAGGGCAAATAAAAGCGGGGATAATGGACATCCTTGGGTTCAGAGTGTCTACCCCATCTATGCCTGTCATAATATTATATACTTCTAGAAGTCTACCTGATGTTCCAGAGAAAACAACACAAATTTGTCTAACATCCCCCTGTAGCTAATACCCCTTAATCCAGGCATCATTCTGATAAACCAGCTCTGCACACTTTCCAAAGCCTTCACATTCTTCCTGTTTTGAGGTGACCAGAACTGCACCCATTCCTCTAAATAGGTGAGAAGACGTGTAAAGTTGTATCATGCCTTCCTGACCTTTATGCTCAATTCCCCGACCAATGAAGACAAACATACCATATGCCTTCTTTATCTCTCTATCCACCTATTTTGCCACTTTCAAGAAATTATGGACTTGGACCCCAAGATCCCTCTATACATCAATGGTGTTAAGTGTCTTGCCAATCATTGTATATTTTCCTTTTACATTTGACCTCCCAAAGTTGACTCCCCACATCTGTTCAGATTGAACTCCATCTGCAATTTCTCCACCCACATCTGTAGCTGCTCTATATCCCGCTGTATATTTAGACAACCTTCCTCACAGTCTGTGATACCTGCAATCTTGGTGTCATCTACAAACTAACTAACCAACCAGTCCTCGTTTGCATCCAAGTCATTTATAAACATCACAAACAGCAGAGGTCCCAGAACTCCATTGGTCACAGACCTCCAGCCTGAATATTCTCCTAACACCACATCCCTCTGTCTTCCATCAGTAAGCCAGTTCTGAATCCATATGACCAAGTCACTGTAATGCCACTTAGGAAACCTGAACGGAAACCTCTGGAGACTTTGCGCCCCACCCAAGGTTTCCGTGCGGTTCCCGGAGGTTTTTGTCAGGTTCCCGGAGGTTTTTTCAATTTTTTGAAATAATCGCCGGAACTTAGAAGAAGCGGAAACCACTTTCGACCATTAGGGAGACTGACAAAAACCTCCGAGAACCTCCAGGAACCGCACGGAAACCTTGGGTGGGGCACAAAGTCTCCAGAGGTTTCCGTTCAGGTTTTATAAGAGGGACAGGGGCATTAAGCTCTTGATCTTGATTTGGATCAACCTACCATGGGGGGACTTCATGAAATGCTTTCTAAAATCCATTTGAACATCCTCCCTATCCTAATCGATCATCTTCGCCGCCTCCTCAAAAAACCATGATCGACTTAGTAAGTCACAGCCTGCCATGTACAAAGCTTGTCTCTAATTAACCCATTCTCTTCCAAATCAGAGTAAATACTATCCAGAAGAATATTCTGATATTAGCTCCCCTACCGTAGAAACATAGAAAATAGGTGCAAGGTGCATTCGGCCCTTCGAGCCAGCTCTGCCAGCCAGCCTTTCCAAAGCCGTGCAAAACTGTGATATTCAATATGATCATGGCTGATCATCCAAAATCAGTACCCCATTCCTGCTTTCTTCTGTTAGCCCTAAGAGCTATATCTAAACATCCAGTGAATTGACCTCCCCTACCACTGAAGAATGCTCACTGAATATACAGGTTTGTTTCAGGAAAGTAAAATGAAGAGTAGTTTCTCTTGGTTTCACAAACGCAGCAATTAGTATGACGAGGTAGAACCTAAAGTGCCCATTATCCTACTGAGGAGAGTGATCAGCTGTGATGCCAAGCTTGTTCCTCCAAACGTGTGCAAGTTGGTAGTGTGCAGGAGTGAGTGGTAGAACCTGTACAGTATAGGTGAGAATGTGGGGAGGATAAATTGGATTAATGTGGGATTAGTATAAAATATGATCAATGTGGTCTCAATTGGCCACCTGGCCTGTTTCCAGGCCTGATGACTGATTTCACCAAGTTCAGCCAGCAGACTGATAGGGCCTATGCAGATAAAAAGTTCCTTTGCAACTTTCCCTTCAGTTCAGGTGATAATAATGTACTTTATCGCAGTAGAGGCCTTTGAGAAACTTACTGAGAGAAACACTTACTAAGAAAGGAGATTGCAGGGGCCGTGACAAAGATCTTTGCATCTTCTCTCACCACAGGAGAGATCCTGGAGGACTCAAGAGTAGCATCAGTCTGAAGGAGGGTCTCGACCCAAAACGTTGCCTATTTCCTTCGCTCCATAGATGCTGCCTCACCTGCTGAGTTTCTCCAGCATTTTTGTCTAAATTCAATTTTCCAGCATCTGCAGTTCCTTCTTAAACAGAGAGTAGCCAATGTTCCTTTGTTTAAGAGGGAAGTAGACATAATCCAGGCAATTATAGCTCGGTGAGTCTCGCGTCAGTGGCAGATAAGCTATTAGAGAAGATTCTACAGGATAGGATTTACTCACATTTGGAAGAGAATGGGCTAAAATGAGACAGTCAGCATCAAAGATACTACTATCTTTGGTCAGCATGGTTGCAGGTCATGTTTTATCAACTTGAATGCATTTTTTTCAGGAGGTGTCGAAGGTGATCAATGAGGGTAGGGCAGTGGATGTTGTTTAAGTGGATTTTAGTAAGGAATTTGGCAATCTGATCCCAATGCAGTCCCCCATGGCAGTCTGATCCCAATGCATGGGAGCCTTGGTGATTTGATCATTTGGATTCAAAACAGGCTTACCCTGAGAAGGCAGTGGGTTATGGTGGAAGGGAGTTACTGTGGCTGAAGGTCTGCGGCCAGTGCAGATTCGCAGTGATCGGTGCTGGGACCTCTGTGTTTGTGATATATACAAATGATTTGGACATGTGTAGATGTTGGTTAGTACCGAAGATGGTTGAGTTGTGGAAAGTGAGGGAAAACTGTCAACGCATACAGCATGGTCAACGTATGCAACAACCCAGCTACAGAAATGGGTGAAGGAATGGCAGGTGGAGTTTAAAAGTGCGAGGTGGTGCTCTTTAGGTTGGATGTAAAGGGAAAGTGTACAGTTAATGTTAAGATTCTTAAGAGCAATGATATACAGAGGGACTTGGGGGGCTAAGCCATAGTTCCCTCAAAAGGGCAACACAAGTAGATTGGGTGTAAAGAAAGCTTGATACAAAAGGTAAACTTGTCTTCATTGGTCAAGGCATTGAATATAAGGATTAGGACGTCATGTTGCAACATTCTAGGACTTTGGTTAGGATGCATTTGGAGTGTTATATACAGTTCTGGTTGCCCCATTACAGTAAGAATGTGGAAGCTTCAGAGAGGGTTTAGAGGAGGTTTAACAGAGTGCTGCTGAATTAAAGGGTATTAGCTATAAGGAAAGGTTGGGCGAACTTGGATTGTTTTCTTGGGAACTTCAGAGACCGAGGGGAGATCTGACATATGTTTGTAAAATTATAAATGACCTGGATAGATTAGACAGTCAAAACCTTTTATCCCATTGTGTAAATGTCAAAGACTAGCGAGAAAACAGATTCAAGGTGAAAGGGGAAAAAATGTTAAGGAGTTGTGCGGGGCATGTTTTTTTGTACAGGGAGTAGTTGGTGCCTGGAAAGTGCTTCCCTGGGTGGTGGTGGAGGCAGGTACATTAGTGACATTCAAGAGTTTTTTTATATACGCATTTGGATATGAAGGAATATGGATTATGTGCAGGCAGAGGAGGTCAGTTTGACGTGACATCAAGTTTGGCACGGAATTTGTGGGTGGAAGGGCCTGTTCCAGTGCATTACTATTCTGTATCCTGCCTCCCTTTTGTTAGTGTGGACAGTGATGGATTTTTCTTACTGATTAAAGCACATACCATCAACTCAGCGCGCCCTGTGGCAGGCAATTACCCATGTCAAATAATGTGATAATCCCACAGAAAGCCAATAAACAAAGTGCCACGATGTGTTCAAAGATCTGTGACCTTGATGTGGTGGCATGGTTTCCCAGGAGCACTCACTGTTGGCGCTGCACAGGCGCTCATGGGGCAGTTAGTAATGTTGTGCGATACACTCAGAGGGCCATAGGTTCAGCTCTGTGAGCAGTATTGTACTCAGCAGTAGTAACACTGGTGTGAAAAGGTGTAAGCCTCAGCTATCCATAGCAACTATCCATACATGGATAAGTGCGAACACTGATCCATGTTGATGCAAGTTTCCATGTAATGTAAGCCCATGTAATCTTTGGGAAAAAATCAGCCTATTACTTTATTTCAGATTTGAACCATTACTGGATGCAAATGTATCAGATTTGGGAAAAAAAATAAGGGTTATAGTTTTGGCTTAATCCTTGGTTCCCTTGAAAGGTCTGTATTGAAATGTAACATTTTCTATTTGGATGAAGTAGATACTGTGAATTTATAGAAATTAAAAAATAGATAAACCTTAAATATTTCTCCATATTCCTATTGAGAAATTCCGTGCATGAACAAAGAGGCCTCCTCCTTCTGATAGATTCCAGCGTGGTTTGAAATCGAATGTTCTTATGCGGCACGGTGGCGCAGAGGTAGAGTTGCTGCCTAGCAGTGTTTGCAGCACCAGAGCTCCGGGTTTCATCCCGACTACAGATGCTCTCTGCATGGAGTTTGTATGTTCTCCCCGGGACCGAGTGGGTTTTCTCCGAGATCTTCGTAGGTTGATTGGCTTGGTGTATGTGCAAATTGTCCCTAGTGCGTGCAGGATAGTGTTGATGTGCGGGGGGCGCTGGTCGGTGTGGACTCGTTGGCGACTTGTTTCCGCGCTGTATCTCTAAACTAAACTAAACCGCAATTCTTGCTATTGAGGGAGTGCAGCGTAGGTTTCCAAGGTTAATTCCCGGGATGGCGGGACTGTCATGTGCTGAGAGAATGGAGCAGCTGGGCTTGTACACTCTGGAGTTTAGAAGAATGAGAGGGGATCTCATTGAAACATATAAGATTGTTAAGGGCTTGGATATGCTAGAGGCAGGAAACATGTTCCCAATGTTGGGGGAGTCCAGAACCAGGGGCCACAGTTTAAGAATAAGGACTAAGCCATTAAGAACGGAGACGAGGAAATACTTTTTCCCACAGAGAGTGGCGAGTCTGTGGAATTCTCTGCCTCAGAGGGCGGTGGAGGCAGGTTCTTTGGACGCTTTTACGAGAGAACTAGATAGGGCTCTTAAAAATAGCGGAGTCAGGGGATATGGGGAGAAGGCAGGAACGGGGTACTGATTTGGGGATGATCAGCCATGATCACATTGAATGGCGGTGCTGGCTCGATGGGCCAAATGGCCTACTCCTGCACCTATTGTCTATTGTCTATTGTCTATAAACTAAACTTAATCAAGCTGCTTTTCCTTGCTCTGCCCACCACTTACTGCTATTACTTGTCACTGTAGATCAGGGGTCGGCAACCTTCCCGCCCCTTCAAGGACGCCACCCAGAGCACCGGCCAAAGACCATAGAGCGGAGCAAGATACTCCACTATGCAGTATTTGCACTAAGCAAAATATGCAGTATCAACAATGCCAACCATTTGCACGGGTTTGTAACTGAAGGTGCTGGGTACACAGGCAAGGAGGTTGTGTTGAACTTCCTTAAAACATTGGTTTCATTAAGACTGGGATATTGGGCACTGCACTGTACAGCGCAAAAGCACGGCAGAGAACGCAGACATGATTTACTAGAACAATGTAGGAAGGAACTGCAGATGCTGGTTTACATCAAGTTAGCGCAAATTGCTGGAGTAATTCAGCGGGACAGGCAGCACCTCAGGAGAAAAGGAATGGGGGACGTTTCGGATGGAGCCCCTTCTCCGGTTTTACATACCGTCGACGACGCACCCCCATTTTGAGTTGCTAAATTTTGCTGCAACAACACTTTTAGATGCGGGGAAAAGAATTACGACCGCGGGCCAGGTAAATGCGGGAAAAAAATCTGCCTACGGGCCGAATGATTTTGGGTTATGGCTGCCTTCGGCCCGAGAGCCGTAGATTGCCGACCCCTGCTGTAGATCATCAAAATGATGGGGTAGAAGGCAGTATAATGAATGAAATACAAAGTGCTGGGGAACTCAGTGGGTCAGGCAGCATCGGGGAAGAGACCAAACAGACGATGTTTTGGATTGAACAAGAGTTCTCACTCAAGACAACACTTACAATTCACTCAATGGATGCTGCCCGACCCACTGAGTTCCCCCAATCTTGTTTTGCTCAAGATTCCAGCATCGGTTGTCTCTTGTGTCTCAACTATGACGAGTAACTTTGCTTTAAACCTTCCAAAATGAAAAACAAGTATTGGAACATTATTGGAAATATAGATCATAGTGATTGTGACATAAAAAAATGTAATCAGTGGAAGTCGGAATCATGGTACATTCCCCTAATCTCAAGCACATTGACTAGTTTTATTATTGAGCGGGACAATTTTCAGATGGATCATTTAATACTTGTAGTTAACCAATCATCATGACAGCTCTGATTCAAATGCAACGCAGAATCATTTGTATTTTTAATCTCACTAATCCAGTATCCACAATGTCTTGGTTTTAAAAGAACAAATATGATAAACATAAATCCTCAGAAAGTGCCTTTTAATGAATAAGGGAATGCATATACTCTCTCTCTCTCCCCCTCTCCCCTCCACCCCCCCCCCCTCTCCCACCCCCTCACTCTCTCTCTCCCACCCACTCCCTCTTTCTCTACCACTCTCTCCCCCATACCTCCCTCTCTCTCCCACACCTCACTCTCTCTCCCCACACCTCCCTCTCTCTTCCCCCTCTCTGTCCCCCTCTCCCCTCTCTCCCCCCCCTCTCTCCCCCTCCCTCTCGCTCCCCCTCCCTCTCTCTCTCCCCCCTCCCTCCCTCTCTCTCCACCCCCTCACCCTCTCTCTCTCTCCCCCCTCTCTCCCCCTCCCTCTCTCTCCCCCCCTCCCCTCCCTCTCTCTCCAACCCCTCTCCCTCGCTCTCTCTCACTGATATAGTCTGAGTCTGAGACAGACCACACTTGGGGTTTTGGTCCTGAAGCTCTACAACTGCTGTTTCATTCAAAACAAAAGCAGTAATCCAATATTCTTTCAATGGTTTGTGAACCTTCGATGCCCCCTTACTGAATTATAGCTAAAAGTGTTTTTACATTAACAGCCAGATGGTCCATTATGTCTTCCGGCAGCTGAATGTCTACAGCTCAGAGGCATTGTGCATTTCTGCTGCCCACCATCACCCCCCCCCCCCCCCCCCCCCCCCCAGCCCCGGCCGCCACCCGCCCTTACAAAAGCCGTTCAGCTCTCTGACCTTTTCACCCTAGATTTGTCGACTTCTGGGTGCCAACTGTCTTATCAGACGAGACCATGAAAAGCCCAGAGAAGTTAGACAGCACAGTGGAGCCAGTGAGACTTTGATTAACAGATGGCTACAGTTTGGAACCCTCCCTCCCTCCCTCCCTCCCTCAACACTGCCCACATTCTCCCCATCCCTGGAATTACAAACCCGATTCTGTCAAGACCTGTACAAACATCACAAGTGACCCAATCATTCAAATTGAGAACCCAGAAATGCAGTCACACACAAAAAAAATGTGATCCACACTGTAACTAATTCATGTGGCCCAGAAGGTCATGATATCTGCCTGCTGTTAATTACCATTGAATTAAACCCACAAAATAATTCAGAATTTTGGCACTGAGCTGAATCTGCAGAACATGGTGCAGCTTATGCTGAGAATTCCATTTAGACTGTCGCTGTACTGAATAAACTGACTGAGGCCCAAACAACCATAGAATGACACGGCAGCCATAGTACTCGTTCATACTGGCTCCTTGTAACAATTAGTCGTATGCTGCTACTCTTTCCATAAAGTGTATAACCACCTATGCCCCGTAACCCGTAAACGCTCCAACAGCAACCCAGCGATGTAGCGGAGGTATAAGAAACTTTCACAGCCCTGTTATCCGAGTTCCCCGAGCTGCTCACTCCCCGGTTCGACGTGGCCGCGCCTCGTCATGGCGTGGTCCACCACATCCCCACCGGTTCACGCCCGCGCGCGCCGCCTCCTGCACGACAAACTGCGCATCGCCCGCGATGAATTCCAGCTGATGGAAGACATGGGCATTGTACGACGATCGGATAGCTCTTGGGCTTCTCCTCTGCATATGGTGCCTGAAGCGTCCGAGGGCTGGAGACCTCGCAGTGATTACAGGCATTTGAACGCTGTGACCACGGCAGATTGGTACCCAGTGCTCCACATTCAGGACCTCTCGGCTCACTTGGAGGGCGCTACCTTCTTTTCGAAGGTCGACCTGGTCCAGGGTTATAATCAGATGCCGTCCACCCTGACAACGTCCCCAAGATGGCCACCATCACCCCATTTGGCCTTTTCGAGTGGTTACGAATGCCGTTTGGCCTGAAGAACGGCGCTCAAGCGTTCCAATGGCTGATGGATCAGGTCGGGCGGGGTTTGCCGTTCGTTTTCATCTACCTGGATGATATCCTGGTGGTCAGCAGTTCGCAGGTTGAGCACATTAAGCACCTTCGCCTTCTGTTTGAGCGCTTGCGTAAGCATGGCTTGGCGATCAATCCTGCGAAGTGCCAGTTCGGATTGCGCTCCATTTCCTTCTTAGGGCACAGGGTCATCCCTCAGAGCGCCCAGCAGCTGGCTGAGACGGTCGACGCCATCCGCCGGTTCCCGTGGCCACTGACCATCAAGTGCCTCCAAGAATTCGTCGGCGTGGTGAATTTTTATTGTTTTTATTCCATCAGCGACCGCCGTTATGCGACTGCTGTTCCAATGCCTTGCAGATAAGGCACGGGATCTGGTTTGGACTGACGAAGCTGCTACAGCTTTTGAAGGTGCTAAGACCGTGTTGGGGAATGCCACCATGCTAATGTACCCGAGGGCGTCAGCTCCCACAGCACTCACCGTTGGCGCTTCGGACGTTGTAGTGGGCGATGTTCTGGAGCAGCGGGTTGGCAATCGTTGGCAACCGTTGGCAGCCGCTGGCATTTTTCAACCGGCAGCTTCGGGCCCCGGAATGTAAGTACAGCGCGTTCGACAGGGAACTCCTCGCTCTCTACCTAGCGATCAGACATTTCCGCTATTTCCACAAGGGCCGCGCGTTCACTGCTTTCACAGACCACAAGCCGCTCACGTTAGCGTTAGGCAAGATAACCGACCGTGGGGCTCAGTTTACCCCCTCTGTGTGGTGTGGTTTGGCGCAGCTGTATGGCGCGCGTTTGCACCAAACAACCGCTTATCACCCGGAGGCGAATGGGTTAGTTGAGTATTTCCACAGGCACCTTAAGTCGGCGTTGAAGGCTAGGCTCACCGGCCCCGATTGGGTTGACCAATTGCCCTGGGTCCTCCTAGGCATCAGAACTACGCCTAAGGAGGACCTCGACGCCTCCTCGGCCGAGCTCGTTTATGGCTCGGTCTTGCGGGTACCTGGGGATTTTCTACCCGCCACCCGCGATCAGGAGGTCCCGGCTTCGGCGGTGCTTGCCGACCTTCACGAGCGGGTGTGCACGTTGGTCCCGGTTCCCACATCCAGGCATGGGTCGGCTGCGGTGCGTGTACCTATGTCATTACAGCATTGTGCTTATGTTTTCCTTCGTAAGGACGCTCACCGCTCGCTGTTACAGCGGGTGTACGAAGGACCGTTCAAGGTGCTGAAGACTGGTACCTCGCCGTTCACGTTGGACATGGGTGGCAGGGAGGAGTTCGTCTCCATCAGCCGCCTTAAGACCGCACATGTGGACGAGGACAGCCTGGTGACAGTGGCCACTCCACGGCGTAGAGAGCGTCCACCGGCCGTTTTGTCGTCCTCTGCACCTGTTGTTCCTGGTATTGTTACGCCGGTCCCTGATGTTACACCCGTCCTGCGTTTAAGGGCTACAAGTTCCGGTCGTACGTTTCGGTTACCGGTGCGTTTCCGTACCTAGGATTCTGGGGGGGGCATGTAGCGGCACCTGCTGGTGCGCGCCAATATCAAACCTGGCGGGCGGAAGCCGCGAGCACGTGACCCGGGAGGGGTCGGGGTTTTTTTCGCGGTTTTCCTTTTCCCAGGTCAGTTGTTCAACGATCACCGTTGTGCCAGTCGCGTGTGTTGGACTTGTAGTGTCAGAGAACGAGTTTGGTAATAAACATTGTTCAAAGAAACTGATCGTTGTCTCTTCACCGCTAAAAAAGTTTTTGTTTTTTTTTTTAATTCTCCATCGTATTTTCTAGCCTTGCCAGAGTCGATATGTTTCCGTCACTTACTATATGTTGTAAGTTGAGGTTGAGGGCACTGTGTTTGAAGCAGTGAAGGACAGGATTTAAAATGACCACAAGATTAGTCACAAAAAGATGTAGTAACTCTTCGTTTCAGGCAGCATCTCTGGAGAAAAAGGAATAGGTGACGTTTCAGATAAGGAGACCCTTCTTTAGAAAATGACAAGGCCAACAACAGCTTATTTACTGACGCTTTGTGGATCACCTTTTTATGTACCAGCTGGAAAATGTTCATTTGTGGCTACATTAGAGACTGCAGATGCAGGAATCTGCAGCGACAGACAATCTGATGGAAGAACTCAGCGGCTCGAGCAGCATCTGTGGGTCGAAAGGAATATTTACCATTTTGGGTTGAAACCTGCATCGGGACTGAGATGGAGAGGGAAGATGGCCAGTAATAAAGACGAGAAGTGGGTGTGATCAGTGAGAAGAAAGAGTTGTGTAGGAAGGAACTGCAGATGCTGGTCTAACCGACATAGGCACAAAATGCTGGAGTAACTCAACGGGACAGGCAGCATCTCTGGAGAGAAGGAGTGGGTGATGTTTCGGGTCGAGACCCTTCTTCAGACTGATGTCAGGGGTGTGGGCAGGACAAAGATAAAATGTAGTCAGAGACAGTAAGACTGGTGGGAGAACTGGGAAATGGGGAGGGGATAGAGAGGGAAAGCAAGGGCTATTTGAAGTTAGAGAAGTTAATGTTCATACCGCTGGGGTGTAAGCTACCCAAGCGAAATATGAGGTGCTGTTCCTCAAATTTGCACTGGGCCTCACTCTGACAATGGCGAAGGCCCAGGACAGAAAGGTCAGACTGGGAATGGGAGAGGGAGTTGAAGTGCTGAGCAACCGGGAGATCAGGTTGGTTAAGACGGACTGAGCGGAGGTGTTCAGCGAAACGATCACCGAGCCTGCGCTTGGTCTCGCCGATGTAGAGAAGTTGACACCTGGAACAGCGGATACAGTAGATGAGGTTGGAGGAGGTCTGGACCCAAAATGTCACCCATTCCTGCTCTCCAGAGATGCTGCCTGTTCCGCTGGAGTTACTCCAGCATTTTGTGTCTGTCTTCAGAAGAAAGAGTTGATTGACGGAGGGCTAAAGGGCGGGAAGTATATGTCGGCAGATGGGGAAGGGGGGGAGGGAGGGCTGGAGTTGCGATGCAGAGGCAGGGGGGTTATAGATAGAGACTGAGCAGAGAAGAGTAAAATAACAAGAACTGGTAGCATTTGTGTTCCTGCTTATCACTTATCAGTAGCTGTCTCCACCTCTCCCCTCCATCTACCTTTCTTTCTGTTCCCTTGCATCGACCTCCATCCATCATGAACCTACCCCAGCCTCCCACCTCCACCCCTCCCTACCTGCCCTGATATACACATAGTCCTTCACCCCTTTCACCATCACCTCTGTCTCACCACTCCTCCTCTCCTCTTTACACTGTCTATCTGCCCTTGCAACTCCCAGTCCATACACAAGGTTTCAAACTCAAACGTTGAGCATCCCTTTCCAACCATGGATAGATACTGTTTGACCCACTGGATTAGTGCAGCAATTAGTTAGTCCATTTGTGAATGTTGGCTCCATATGAGATTGATCCCGTTGTGATGGTTGCCACAAAATGCCGGAGTAACTCAGCGGAACAGGCAGCATCTCTGGAGAGAAGGAATGGGTGACAATTCGGGTCGAGACCCTTTTTCAGATTGACCTTGTTCCCCTCCTCTGTCAGCGTTCAGCCAGCGGCGATTTGGGTTCCATAAAATGGGCATGACCAGGCTGAGAAAAATTATAAAGTTTGGGGAATCAATTTCCATTATTTATGGTAGCAAGTTGTTGAAACAAATATTTTGCTTGGAAGTTGCCTCAAACAACAGTGAATCTATAAATATTAAAAAGAATGGAACTTGCATCACCTTCCTGGGTGACTAATCTCCTGGTGGGCAGGAATATTGGAACCACAGGTTAAAAGAGTGGGATGAGTGAGTAAGATAATGAATCTATTTACTCGGAACTATATACACTTGAAGCTGAAAGCCTGGCCCTTTGAAACAAAACAAATCTGCTTCTAGGGAAGGAAGAATTGGTGATATTTGCAGCACTCCATCAATTCTATTGTTTACAATGACATTCGGATGATGGAGAGGCTGAGGTATAGTGTTAGTTTTTAAAGCAGCAGCATGGAAACAGGCCCTTCATCCCACCGAGTCCGCACCGATCAGCGATCCCCGTACATTAACAGTATTCTACACAAAACCTTGGGACAATTTTATCCGAGATTTACAATTTTTAGATTTATACCAAACCAATAAACCTACAAACCTGTGCATCTTTGGAGTGTAGGAGGAAACTGCAGATCTCGGAGAAAACCCACACAGAACCCGCCCACAGGTGTGTCCATCAGAATTTCAAATCAATGCCAGAAATCGGGAAAGGCTTTAGAGAAGCAGTTGTTGTCCTCAGCTTGGTTCCCACACAAATTAAATAATTTTGTTTTTAGTTTTGTTACAGATCCAGCACAGAGACAGGCCGTTCGCCCCAACAATTCCACCGACCGGCTATCCCTATTTACTAGAACCATCTTACACACTAGGGACAATTTACAATCTTTACCGAAGCCAAACCTGTACGTCTTTGCAGTGTAGGAGAAAACCAGAGCACCCGGGGAGAATGTACAAACTCCGTACAGACAGGTACCCATAGACAGGATCAGACTGGGTCTCTGGTGCTGTAAGGCAGCAACTCCACCACTGCTCCTACACACTTCAACTTCATACTTCTTCCACTTCCAAGTGTTACTGAGAATTTGTCATAATATTTGTTTATGCTTCACCTCCCTATTTTGTTATGTGATGTTGGTCTGTACAGACCAGTGAGACTGATACAACTGATTATTTTCTTTGGGAAAATTCAGCCGGGTTTAGAAACATAGAAACATAGAAAATGGGTGCAGGAGGAGGCCATTCGGCCCTTCAAGCCAGCACCGCCATTCATTGTGATCATGGCTGATCGTCCCCTATCAATAACCCGTGCCTGCCTTCTCCCCATATCCGTTGACTCCACTAGCCCCCAGAGCTCTATCTAACTCTCTCTTAAATCCATCCAGTGACTTGGCCTCCACTGCCCTCTGTGGCAGGGAATTCCACAAATTCACAACTATCTGGGTGAAAAAGTTTTTTCTCACCTCAGTCTTAAATGACCTCCCCTTTATTCTAAGACTGTGGCCCCTAGTTCTGGACTCACCCCACATTGGGAACATTTTTCCTGCAGCTAGCTTGTCCAGTCCTTTTATAATTTTATATGTTTCTATATGATCCCCTCATCCTTCCAAACGCCAGTGAATACAAGCCTAGTCTTTTCAATCATTCCTCGTATGACAGTCCCGCCATCCCAGGGATCAATCTCTTGAACCTATGCTGCACTCTCAATCACAGGGATGTCCTTCCTCAAATTAGGAGACCAAAACTGTACACAATACTCCAGATGTGGTCTCACCAGAGCCCTATACAACTGCAAATGAACCTCTTTACTCCTACACTGAAATCCTCTTGTTATGAAGGCCAACATTCCATTAGCTTTCTTCACTGCCTGCTGTACCTGCACGCCAACTTTCAGTGACCGGTGTACAAAGACGCCCAGGTCTCGCTGCACTTCCCCTTACCCAATCTAACCCCATTGAGATAATAATCTGCCCCCTTATTTTTGCCGCCAAAGTGGATAACCTCACATTTATCTATATTATACTGCATCTGCCATGCATCTGCCCACTCACTCAACCTGTCCAGGTCACCCTGCAACCTCTTAACATCCTCTTCACAGTTCACACTGCCACCCAGCTTTGTGTCATCCGCAAACTTGCTAGTGTTGCTCCTAATTCCCTCTTCCAAATCATTAATATATATGGTAAACAGTTGCGGCCCCAACACCGAGCCTTACGGCACTCCACTCGCCACTGCCTGCCATTCTGAAAAGGACCCGTTTGCTCTTACTCTTTGCTTCCAGTCTGACAACCAATTTTCTATCCATGTCAACACCCTACCCCCAATACCATGTGCTCTAAATTTAGTCACCAGTCTCCCGTGCGGGACCTTATCAAACGCTTTCTGAATGTCTAGATACACTACATCCACTGGCACTCCTTCATCCATTTTACTTGTCACATCATCAAAAAATTCCAGAAGATTAGTCAAGCATGATTTCCCTTTAATAAATCCATGTTGACTTCGACTTTTACTGCTGTCCTAAATCCCCCATTTTTACTTCTTTAATAATTGACTCCAGCATCTTTCCCAGCACCGAAGTCAGGCTAACTGGTCTGTCATTCCCTGTTTTCTCTCTCGCTCCTTTCTTGAAAAGTGGGGTAGCATTAGCTATCCTCCAGTCCACAGGAACTGATCCTGAATCTATTGAACATTGGAAAATGATCACCAATGCGTCCACTATTTCTAGAGCCACCTCCCTGAGGACCCTGGGATGCAGACCATCAGGCCCAGGGGATTTATCATCCTTCAGTCCCATTAGCCTACCCAATACTATTTCTCACCTAATGAAAATTTCTTTCAGTTCCTCTACCCCCTTAGATCCTCTGTCCTCCAGTACATCTGGGAGATTGTTTGTGTCCTCCTTAGTGAAGACAGATCTGAAGTACCTATTCAACTCTTCTGCCATTTCCTTGTTGCCCATAATTATTTCACCCGTGTCTGCCTTCAAGGGACCCACATTTGACTTTGCTATTCTTCTTCCCATAACATATCTAAAGATGCTTTTACTGTCCTTCTTTATATTCCTGGCCAGCTTCCCTTCGTACTTCATCTTTTCAGCCCGTATCGCCCATTTTGTTTCCTTCTGTTGTCTCATGAATGTTTCCCAATCCTCTGGCTTCCGGCTACTCTTTGCAGTGTTATACATCTTTTCTTTGAGTTTTATTCTATCCCTAACTTCTCTTGTCAGCCACAGTTGCCTCCTACTCCCCTCAGAATCTTTCTTCTTTTTTGGAATGTTTCTTCCTGTTCCATTTTCCAAAGATACAAAGTAGATGGGCTTGTCAGGCATGGATAGAAAGAGGAGAACCTGCAAGACTCTCTGGAGTTGAAACCTACTTCCAATGTTCAGCATATGTGATCACGTGAGGAATGGTGACTTCAGAGTTATTAGAAGACGTTTTGACGAGTCGAGACAGTGAGTGAATTGAATTGTTTTATTTTGGGACGTGAAAACAACGAATTTAGTCGGATCGGTAAGACAGCCAAAAGCACGATGCTACTTCCACAAGTGTTGGCGCTAGAATGCTACAACACCATAAAAAGCCCGCGAATCTCACCCCCCGCGCCCATGTGATCCGTGCAGCCAATCCGAGGGTTTGACTAACCAGAGCCCCCACCAGGTGTCGCTACAACGCCCCATTAACAGGAAACTCTAACCCTTCACTCATCGGCATCCTTAGGACTGCAGAGGCAAATAATTGTGGAAAAGTTGTAATTTTTCGTTAAGTAAAATCTGATGTTATTTAATTGTCACTTGAATTGTTCTCTGCATTGATCGGTAGCATCGGGAGACTTGTTGCTAAAAGGTAATTTGAAATAAGCCGGTTTTCATTTTTTAATATAATTAATAAATAATAAATACTTAACAGTTCATATGCCAATGTATTTCTTTAACTAGACAACAAGGCATCAGCCAAATATTAAGAGTTAATCTTTTTGCTAGCTCCCAGACTTCTTATGTTAACAGTGTTAATCAATAATATTCATTCTTTCTATATCCAACACCCAATTCCCTGCCTTAATCAGTTAGAGTCATAGTGTGAAAACAGGCCCTTTGGCCCAACTTGCCCACACCGGCCAACATATCCCAGCTACACTAGTCCCACCTGCCTGTGCTTGGTCCATATCCCACCAAACATGTCCTATCCATGTACCTGTCTAACAGTTTCTTAAATGTTGGGATAGTCCCTGCCTCAATTTCCTCCTCTGGCAGCTTGTTCCATACACCCACCAGTTAATTAAATGGTTTACATAAACAAATAAATTCCACTATTCACACCAGTAAAATGCACCTGCATTCAAATCAATCATAATTGAGCACAAAAACATTTGCTTCCAATGCGCTATTAGCCTTTGGCTTGAACAACCGAACGAGGCACTGACAGGTGATTAGAGGCAGTGATGAGTGTTAGGGATATCTTTATTTATTACCATTGAAATTATAGAGTAGTTCAGTAGAATGTGTTCACTCTCAAATTGTTTCCACCCTGCATGTTAATTTATTGCAGCTGCAAAGTTCAGCACAGAAGTGAGACTTGTTGCTGTGTAATGGCTTCAAGGGTTGTCTTTCGCTGTTTATAACATTCTGAGCTTTGTGCTAATGTTACATTCACTCTCCTGCATGGCAACCACCTGGAACAGAAAATGGTTCTTACATTAGAGTCCAATTTGGCTCTACCGTGAGGCTGCAAGAAAATTCTGTTCCTGAATTGTGTAAATCTTCTGCTTAAAGTTGCCTCTCTGTTGCAAGGACACAAAACAGAAACCTCCTGATCACAGCAGTCTGCTGAGAATCATGTGGATATAGCTGTTCTACCAATGGCTTTCCTTTAAATCAAAAGAGAAGTCTTACATTATTCCACCCCGCACTCCCCAAAGTTCAGTACTACATGCTATTTGTGCTTTATTAAAGAACCACAGAGATTATGTAGTATATTGAGGGGCAGGATAGAAGGTTCAAGTTCCTACATTGACCCAGCATCCGCCGATGCCTTCTGGATCATACACAGCAGAAGAGTTTAGATTAGATTCCTGTTGACAGTAATCAATGCATCACTTATGGATGTGGCAGTGTGAACAGTGAAGAGGATGTTAGGTGGTTGCAGGGTGACCTGGACAGGTTGAGTTAGTGGGCAGATGCGTGGCAGATGCAGTGTTATATAGATAAATGTGAGGCTATCCACTTTGGCGGCAAAAACAAGGGGGCAGATTATTAACTCAATGGGGTTAGGTTAGGTAAGGGAGAGGTGCAACGAGACCTGGGTGTCCTTGTACACCAGTCACTGAAAGTTGGCTTACAGGTACAGCAGGCAGTGAAGAAA
Organism: Okamejei kenojei; assembly: GCA_035221665.1. Lineage (NCBI taxonomy): Eukaryota > Metazoa > Chordata > Chondrichthyes > Rajiformes > Rajidae > Okamejei > Okamejei kenojei. The sequence goes on along the minus strand of CM069131.1, from coordinate 167,900,216 downwards.
GCTAATGGAATGTTGGCATTCATAACAAGAGGATTTCAGTATAGGAGTAAAGAGGTTCTTCTGCAGATGTATGGGGCTCTGGTAAGACCACATCTGGAGTATTGCGTACAGTTTTGGTCTCCTAATTTGAGGAAGGACATCCTTGTGATTGAGGCAGTGCAGCGTAGGTTCACGAGATTGATCCCTGGGATGGCGGGACTGTCATATGAGGAAAAATTGAAAAGACTAGGCTTGTATTCACTAGAGTTTAGAAGGAGGAGGGGGAATCTTATAGAAACATATAAAATTATGAGGACTGGACAAGCTAGATGCAGGAAACATTTTCCCAATGTTGGGCGAGTCCAGAACCAGGGGCCACAGTCATAGAATAAAGGGGAGGCCATTTAAGACTGAGGTGAGAAAAAAAAATTTCACCCAGAAAGTTGTGAATTTGTGGAATTCCCTGCCACAGAAGGCAGTGGAGGCCAAATCACTGGATGGATTTAAGAGAGAGTTAGATAGAGCTCCAGGGGCTAGTGGAGTCGAGGGGTATGGGGTGAAGGCAGGCACAGGTTATTGATTGGGGACGATCAGCCATGATCACAATGAATGGCGGTGCTGGCTCAAAGAGCCAAATGGCCTCCTCCTGCGCCTATTTTCTATGGTTCTGTGTTTCTATGTTTCAAAGCTTGTTGGGAGCAGCAATAAGCAATTGCAAAAATAATATTTTAAGAAGAACTTCACAAGAAAATGATGTAATGATTCTTTACACACAAGGTTTATAGTTCATAAGTCATAGGAGCAGAAGTAGGCCATTTGGCCCATCGAGTCTACTCCACCATTCAATCATGGCTGATTTATCATTCCTTCTCAACCCCATTCTCACGCCTTCTCCCCGTAACACTTGACACCTTTACTAATTTGGAATCACTGCCTTAAAAATACACCATGACGGCCTCCACAGCCACTAGTGCCAGTGAATTCCACTGATTCACCATCCTCTGACTAACATCCTCCTTTTATTCTGAGAATATTCCCTCTGATCCTGGACTATCCCACTAGTGGAAACATCCTCTCCGCATCCATTCTATCCAGGCCTTTCACTATTTGGTAAGTTTCAATGAGGTCCCCCTTCATCATAAACACCAGTGAGTACGAGCCCAGTGCCATCAAACGCTCACCGTACGTTAACCCAATGATCCCCGGGATCATTCTCGCAAGCTTCCTCTGAACCCTCTCCAATGCCAGCACATCATTCCTCAGATTTTGGGCCCAAAACTGCTCATGATACTCCAAATGTGGTCTGACCAGCACCTTATGAAGCCTGTTTCTATACTCGAGTCCTCTCACAAAAACGATGCTAACATCGCATTTGCCCTCCTCGCTACCGATTCAACTTACAAATTGACCTTTTGGGAATTTGTAGTTTTCAATGCCTTCTAAATATTACATTGTTGTGTTTACATTCTGACGCTAACACCGAAGCTCATCCAGTCAGCCTATGGAAATGAACCAGGATACGATTGGGAACTTTCCTCCTTTTATCTGACGTATTTTTGCACTTTGACGCATTGTCGGTGACTAGTCTTTAAATGCAGTTTAGCAGAACCGTTTCGTGGGAGGAAAGACAACACTATATCAGAAAGATTTTCAAATTAATCTACAATTTCATTTATCTTCCTCCTTCTTATTACGTGCTTTGGAGCCAGCGCCAGTATTAATGGATATGCACGATAAAGTTTCCCTTTTGCAAATTGTGCTAATGAGGCTATAATAACAACTTTGTTATTAACCATCTTAAAACAAAGGTTCGATTAGTCATTGAGGATTGGGTGACACTTGTCCAGGTAGGTAGGCTCAACGAAATAAACCACACTTAGCTTGATGTATGAGGAGACTTATGGGAATCTTGCCCCCTGTGGTAGTGTGGGACTTCATAAGGACACAATCAATCCCCACAGCACGATATAATAAACTGTCTGTGCTGAGTCCATTGAAGGAATGCTAATGGCAGCCAGGGCAGAGGGAAAGACCCAGCCCAATCCCTTTGAACTGCAGAGTACAGTCTTACAGGATGTTAAAAGCAACATTCTCAACCATCTGTGTGGATTTGTAGCTTGGCTTTTAATGAAGTGAATGAAAAAGACTTTAAAGAGAAGCAAAAATGTTTGGATAGGCCAAATCCCCTTTAGAAGGCATTTACTGTTTGTTTTTTTAAATGTTTTTAATGTTTCCTTGTTTCTACATTCCTCAGGAGAATTGTTATTTTTACTCTAATAGAGAGCTAATGCAGTTCTTTTTTTTATTACATGATTATTTTTGCATGAAGAGAGGTAGTGCCTTTTATGTGAGGGTCTGTTTATTTATTTTACTACACCCTGCCCCCCCCCCCACCCCCCTTCCTACCTTCCCCCCCAACCCCGCAGAAAAAGCACTATTTTAGTTTCTTATAAAAGATCTATTTCTGACTTTGAGAAAATGAGAAAGTAACAACTGCAGAATCCAGAGGTATTACCATTCTCAATCTGGCAATTCTCAATTACTATAGGAGACAACAGTAGAAGGGCTGTGTTTAGGATATCAAATGGTTCCCATTAAAATGATCAATGTGTGGAAACTAGTGAACCTAGACTACTACTGTTAGTATTTCTGCTCTCCTATGTATATTCATTTTCTTTCTATGCAGACAATGTCAAGTTCCCAAATTAGATCCTGCTGTTGACTCCATTCTTGGACTAATTGTAACACCCCAGTACCTCAGGGTAGTCAACACAGCATTACACCAAGGGTGACACCTTTACTTTAGACTTTAAATGTGCAGTGCGGAAACAGGCCCTTCGGCCCACCGAGTCAACGCTGACCAACAATTCACCCCGTACACTGGCACTATCCTACACACTAGCGACATTTTACAATTTTACCAAAGCCTACAAACCTGTACATCTTTGGAGCACGGGAGGAAACCAGAGCACCCGGAGAGCACCCTCTCCAAAGCCTCCACATCTTTCCTGTAATATAGAAACATAGAAACATAATGGGGCGACCTGAACTCAATCGTGTCAATGGTTTCTTTATTGTCACGTGTAGCAGGTACAGTGAAATACATTGTTTGCATACAGCTCAGCAAGATTATCCCCATACATAAGCACAATCTCCCCAGTTAGCACAGTAGGCACACAACGGCACCACCATTCGCAATAGTCCGAATCGGATTTTTTACATTGTAATTTTCTGACCAGCCATATAATTTATAACAGGTACAAGTAAATATCTGCATTCCTTATCAGGCCACGATGATAGTCGTTCAGTTAAATGAGATTTGGCATTGATGTCAGTACATTTGGGGAGATTTGAATGGATGCTATTCTAAATAGAACAATTTTGTTTTTGCCTGTGGTGTTTGAAGAGGAAAATGAATATTTCCTAGAAGAGGTGCAGGATGAAAATCAAACAAGGAGTGACTATTCTCACCATTTTTGTGTCTTTAGTTTAGTTTAGTTTATTGTCATGTGTGAAAAGCTTTTGAGATACAGCGCAGAAACAGGCCCTTGAGCCCATCGAGTCAGCTCCAACCAGTCAACCCCCTACACTAGCACTATCCTACACGCTGGAGACATTTTATACATTTACTGAAGCCAATTGACTTACATACCTGTATGTCTTTGGAATGTGGGAGGAAACCGAAGCCCCCAGTGAAAATCTACACGGTCACAGAGAGAAGGTACAAACTCCGTGCAGACACACACCCGTAGCCAGGATCGAACCTGGGTTTTTGGCACAGTAAGGCAGCAACTCTACTGCTGTGCCACCGTGCCCCCCTAATATTCCTTGTGATGCTCGAATGCCGATAGTTTACACCGTTAAACGTGAAAAACAAACCTCTTGAGCTTTATCTGAGTTTTAAAGTATTTGCTGTAGAATTGTTATCACCAGATTGTTTCTATCCATTTTTCATTTAATGCATTCAGTTTTTTTCCATTATTCTAAGAATAGACGCAGTTGGTAGATTTATAATTTTTCTGGATAGGTAGCAATTGAGTGATACACACACACACAAGCACACGCACACGCACACGCACACACACACGCACACACACACGCACACACACACGGCTTTTTGTGATATGCAGTCTATTCCTCCAACTGATCAAATGAATCCATCCATCACCCATTTGATCTCCAGGGGGAATTGTTTTTGTTTGGGAAGGGAAATTTGCCTTCCGTGCCCAGCTTGGTTTGTGCATGACCACAATCCTTTTACACTGCATTTCACTCCTAACTGTGCGTTGAATTGACCTAGTGAACCACGCTCGCTCTATACTTTCAATTGGATAAGTCTCATCACACAGTGACCACCTTTTGGTTTGTTGTAATGGCTGAAATATATGTGGCTCGGCTGATAATTGCAAAATGAAATCATCAAGACATCAACCAGGAAATTGGCCATGGATCGGATTTGCTACATTTGAACACTAAGTGTCTAATGTTCCTAAGATTATAGAATGACGCCCTTCAGCCCGTCAGTTCGTGAGCCAGATGAGAAAGCACCACCCAGGCCTCATCACACTTTCCAGCTCCAGTCCGTGGCCTTCAAGGAGGCAGAATTTGAAGTACTTTTAAATATGATTCATGTTTCTGGTCCTATCACCTAGATCGTGAGTTGTACATCTCTCTTCCTTCCACAAGTTAAAAAAAAACCCAAACTGCCGTCTGGCCTTTTCCCTCCACAAATCTTTCCTGATCCACTGAGTTCACAAGTTATAGGAGTAGAATTAGGCCATTTGGCCCATCGAGTACACTCCACCATTCAATCATGGCTGATCTCTGCTTCCTAATCCCGTTTTCCTGCCTTCTCCCCATAACCCTTGACACCCCTTTGAATCAAGAATTTGTCTATCTCTGCCTTAAAAATATCCACTGACTTGGCAATGAGTTCCACAGATTAACTACCGTCTGACTAAACAAGTTCGTCCTCATCTTTCTAAAAGAGCGCCCTTTAATTCTGAGGCTGTGACCTCTGGTCCTAGACTCTCCCACCAGTGCAAACATATTTTCCACATCCACTCTATGCCTTTAATTATTCTGTAAGTTTCATTGAGGGCCCCCTTCATCCAGCGAGTAGTGGCCCAGTGCTTTTGTTTTAGCCCAAGTCTCTTGTGTCTCTATTCTGTCATTACCACCACTTAGACATCTTCAGTTCTGGCAACACAATCGCATTGGTACTCATTTACAATGATCACGTACCTGGATGCAGGTAAACTTAGCTTTGAGTGCTATTCAGGCAACACAGACTAAACACAAGTAAATCAGGTTGTGCAAAGGAGAAAATAAACAGATTGTAGAACGTAGTATTACAGTTACAGAGAAAGTTCAGATAAATAAACAGTGCAAGGGCTGCAACAAGTTATAGAGTAAGATTGGGAATTCAGCTTTAGCTTATGAGAGTTCCATTCAGGACTCTGATAACAGTAGTTTAGGTTTATTATTGTCACGTGCACCGAGGTACAGTGAAAAGCTTTGTTTCGCATGCTATCCAATCGTCAGATAATGTTATACATGAATACAATCAAGCCAAACTGAAGTACCATTGGTAAAGTGAAGGGAAAGATACTGAGCGCAGAATATAGTTCTCAGCATTGCAGCATAATAGTTCCAGAGACAAAGTAAAGTAAAGTAGTAAAGTAAATTTTATTTATATAGCACGTTTAAATCAACTCGCGTTGAAATCAAAGTGCTTTACATAGAAGAAATAATTAAGTTTCCGTATATCCATAGAAAAATAAAAAAATACGAAAAATGACACATCACATTATAGAATCCCCCCACAGCAGAATCAACATTTTCCACTGTGGGGAAAGGCATCAGAAAGTTCAGTCCTCTTCCTCTGTGAAGCACCCGAGGTCGGGGCCTATTTGCAGCCAGTCTGATGTTTTCAGGCCATCTTGGCGGAAAGCTGGAACTCCAGCGTCGGGTGAACACTCCTCTGCGGCTTGGAAATGTCTGGAGCGGCCACTTCCTCCCCGGAGACCACGGCACCCGTAGTCCTCAGGCCGCGCTGGTTGGAGCTCCGACTCCGGCGATCTCGGATCCCAGGCTCCGCGGTGTTTTAAATCCAGCACCGCCCGCGGCAGGACGCCCACAGCCACAGCTCCACGGATGTTGGAGTCGGTGGTCACAGCACTCGGAGCTTACCGCACGGCGACCCGGTAAGGCATCGCCCGCTCCGTGATGGTGTCCCAGTGCTGTGCCGCCGCCGAAGCTGTAGTCCCGGCCGGTCCCGACAGGAAACGCCGCTCCAGTTTCGATGGTAGGCCGCGAGGAAGGGGCAAAGAAGCAGCTCGGAGGGAAGCTGCCTCTCCGACCAAGTAGGGGACTAAGAAATAAAGTTTCCCCCTTCCCCTCCCCCACCCACCACATAAAAGACCTCCAACTAACATTTTGCTTTTTTAACAGGACAAAAAATAAAAAAGGGTGAAAGGGCGGACTGCAGGCAGAGCAGCCATACACAACGGCGCCCCACTCCTGCAGTCCGCCAACTCCTGCAGTCCGCCAAGAGACAAAGTCCAATATTTGCAATGAGGTAGAGGAGAATCAGACAGTACCCTAGCTTATGGAAGAACCTTTCAGAAGCTTGATAACGGAGGAGAAAAAACTGTTTCTGAGTCTAGTGGTGTGCGCTTTCAACCTTTTATATCTTCTGCCCAATGGGAGCAGGGAGAAGGATTGACCGGAATGGGACAAGCCTTTGATTATGTTGACTGCTTTCCTGAAGCAGCGGGAAATGTAGATGGAGTAAATGGTGGGAAGTCTGGTCTGTGTGATAGACTGGGAAACATCCATAACTCTCTGCAATTTCCTGTGGTTTTGGCAGAACTGTACTAAAACCACGCTGTGATGCAGCCCGACTGTATGCTTTCTATAGTGTAGAAGTTTGTAAGAGTAATTGGAGACATGCTGAATTTCCTCAGTCTCCTCAGGACGTTGGAGTTTAGTTTATTGTCACGTGTACCGAGTTGTTGCGTGCTAACCAGTCAGCGGAAAGACAATACAGGATTACAATCAGCCATGGTGGACCTTCTTGGCTGTCGTTTCAATGTGGTTGGTCCATGATAGATCGTTGGTGATATTTACGCCAGGGAACTTGAAGCTCCCAACCATCTCCACAATAGAACCATTGATACAGACTGCGCTGTGTAGACCACCATGCTTCCTGAAGTCAATGCACCATTATTGGGCTGACATTGAGGGAGAGGTGGTTGTTTTGAAGTCATAAGGCCATAAAGAATAGGAGTAGAATTAGGCCATTCGGCCCATCAAGTCGACTCCGCCATTCAATCGTGGCTGATATGTTATCACGCACCCTATTTCCTTGCGGCACACTATCTCAACACTCTTTGAGGTCGGGCCCACACGGACGTGTCATCTGTTAAATGGAGTTAGAGCAGAATTGGAGCGCACAGGGTGAGTACATAAGAAGTATCGAAATGGCATGAGAACACATCCTTGCAGAGCACCGGTGTTGAGAATTATTCTCAAAACACTCTTGACTACCTTGGGACCTGAATTGGTGCAGAGAATCTCATAGTGCATTGAACTACTTTAAGAGGCTGCACATTTACCTTATATTGCAATAACGGACTGGATGTAGCATCCAAAATGTGGACTGAACAGAATTCCTCTGATTCTACTCCAGGCACCAATCTATTGCATTTTATTTATCATACTACAACAAAGAATTAAATGTATTTGAATGTGTATACATTCCACTGCTATTTTAACATGTTGACAGATATTGTAAAGTTACCTGATTTCCCCCTTTTCTTTCACAAGGCTTTATAAAATTCCATAGTTCATAATTCCATGCCCGACATATTTCTTGGACTTTTCAGTTCTGTTTAGTTTATTGTCACGTGTGCCGAGGTACAGTGAAACGTTTTTTTTGTTTAGTTTGGAGATACAGCGTGGAAACAGTCCCTTTGGCCCACCGGGTCCGCACCGACCAGCGATCTCCGCACATTAACATTATCCCCCACACACACAAGGGACAATTTACACTTATAGCAAGCCAATGAACCTACAAACCTGTATGCCTATGGAGTGTGTGAGGAAACCGATTTCTCGGAGAAAACGCACGCAGTCACGGGGAGAATGTACAAACTCCGTACAGACAGCACCCGTAGTCGGGATTGAACCCGGGTCTCTGGCGCTGCATTCGCTGTAAGGCAGCAACCCTACTGCTGTGCCACCGTGCCACCCACACTTTTGTTGCGTGCCAACCAGTCAGTGGAAAGCTAATACATGATTACTATCGAGCCATTTACAGCATAGAAATACATGATAAAGGAATAACGTTTGGTGCAAGGTAAAGCCAGTAAAGTCTGATCAAAGATAGTCTAATGGTCACCAAGGAGGTAGATGGTGGTTCAGAACTGCTCTCTAGTTGTGGTCGGATGATTCAGTTGCTTGATCACAGCTGGGCAGAAACAGGCCCTGAATCTGGTGGTGCGCGTTTTCACATCTCTGTACCTTTTGCCCGATGGCTGCTGAGCTGCTGAAACAGATTAAATGGTTTTGTAACATCAGAGATTACAAGCGGTGCAAGAATGAGGTTACTTCTAATATCCTGTGAGATCAAATACCACCTTGTTAGTTAAATGGGCAGGCGAAGAGCAGCCACAGTTATCAAAAAATAGCAGCTTCCATAATCTTGAACCATGGCCGGGGCAGCACGTTGGCACTGCGATAACTTTGCTGCCCTACAGCGCCAGAAACCCGGGTTCGATCCTGTACCTCTACAAAATATGGGAAGTGGAGAAAACTGGGCTGAAGAAAGTGTTTGGTGGCAAGCCACAGCTTAGTAGGGACCAACATGGAAAGTAAGGCATTGAAAAAAGCATTCTGGAAAACATGGACACTCCAGAGGCAGAATGGGTGATCTGCTCATTAGCTGTTGCTGAGAGGAGATGACTAAATAACACACAGGTGTGTAGTTCATTCTACTTTAACTGCAATGCCTGAAGGAACAAAAAAAGTACCCGCCAGATGATATCAGCCACATGTTGAATATTTTGTGTATTCCACATCTGTTTAATATCAAAGTGTTATTCAGTGTCCTAAATGGCCACACATGTTGGGTAAATACAGTAACTTTGTGCCCACTGCACTTTTGGCCCAGTATTATAAATAAGAACATTTTAATTATCTCGCTGTTCTAACAGGATGCACTAAAGAAAGTTAATGAGAAGGAATATACTAGCTTCAAATATTATCTCTGGATTGGTTGAACTAAATAGTGCTGGGTTAGTCTGCTGCAGTTTTTAACAACAAATAACTTTTGTACAGACTAAACATTTGGTCATTATAACAATGTGTTTAGATGATGCTGCAGCCTTTGAGACTGCTAACATCGTAAAATTGTGATGTGATTGAGTGTTTCTCTCTACAATCTCTGCTGTTTGCAACACACATTCCCCACTGACAACCAAAGTATTTATTTGAACACAAAGGGCCGGACTAACTCTGAGTCAGTCAGCATCTCCGGAGATCATGAATAGGCAACGTTTCAGGCTGGGACCCTTCTTCAGACTGATTGTAGCGGGGGGAAGACTGATTTCAGACTGATTATAGCTGGGGGAGAACGCTGGACAAGAGGTGGTCGATAGGCAGATGGTTGGATAAAGGAGATGGAGAGAAGAGGAGTGAAATGTAAAGCCCGAGGGAGGGATAAATGTGGAAAGGGTTGAGGGGTGAGGGGGAGGAGAAGGCAGGCAGGATAGTAAGAGAATCAGATGTATACTGGGTTGGGGGGAAAAAAAAGAAGAGGTATTACCTGAAATTGGAGAATTCAATGTTTGGTGTTCCTCCAGTTGGCATGTGGCCTCACTCTGGCAATGGAGGCGGCCCAGGACAGAAACATCAGTAATGGAATAGGAAGGGGAGTTAAAATGATTAGCAAACTGGAGATCCAGCAGACCTCAGCAAACCGAGCACAGTTCTAAATGACTGTTTTGCTGAAAATCCGTCCCCTTTTGTCACTCTTTTGTCTCCTTTACATCTCTCGGCTTCATTCGCCAATCTACAAATCAAAACCCTCCTCACCTGTATCCACCTATCACTTGCCCATCTTCACCTCTTTTCCAGCTTTCTCCAAGAATAAACACACACTAATACTAATGTTCCTCAGAGGTCATCACTTGTCTGAAATAGAACAAAGGTGTGGAGGATTCAGGTATGAACTTGTTAATCTCATCCGAAATGTCATGCTGCTGCTATAGGGGCATCTGTTACTTTCCCCGCAATATTTTAGTTTCAGATTCTGATTTCTGGATATCAGTTTGATTTTGATCCAAGTGGAATATGAGGTGCTGATCCTCCAGTTTGTGTGTGGCTTCAGTCTGGCAGTGGAGGAGGCCCAGGCCAGATAGGTCCGTATGGAATTGGGAAGGGGAGTTAAAATATACCTTTGAGTATTTATTAACTGACCTTTTGTAACTGGAAGAAACTCTAAGCAATGTTGGTATTTAAACTTGGCAGTCAAACAGTTATAAAAACCAAGATGGGAGTCCCTGATGGCTCTTGGTTTGTAACTCAGCCAAATGGATTACAAATGCACAGGTTTTATTACGGATTGACTGGACACAATCCAATGGACACTCCAACTCACCACTGCTCCAATTCACCAAGGGCCAATGTTAGTTTAAGAATGTGGAATAATACATAGTGTCCACAGGAAAGAAAACTGGGCTATGGAAAAGCCGAAACCAGTTATCTATTGTTTTCCGGAGAGAAGGAATGTGTGACGTTTCAGGTCGAGACCTTTCTTCAGACGGGAAGGAGGGTCTCGACCCAAAACGTCACCCATTCCTTCTCTCCAGTGATGCTGCCTGTCCCGCTGAGTTACTCCAGCTTTTTGTGTCTATCTTCGTTTCAAACCAGCATCTGCAGTTCCTTCGTACACGTCTATTGTGGTGAAATAATGGAGGCTCAATTAATAATAATAATAATAATAATAATAATAATAATAATAATAATAATAATAATAATAATAATAATACATTTAATTTAACCATATAACCATATAACCATATAACAATTACAGCACGGAAACAGGCCCTCTCGGCCCTTCCAGTCCGTGCCGACCATTTGTTTTCCCCTAGTCCCATCTACCTGCTCCATTCCCTCCATACCACTCCATTCCCTTCACATCCATATGGCACCTTAATGGCACCTTTCAAGATGACATCACACAGATGACATCACACAGATGACATCAGTATTAATGCTGGAGAGGTTTACATGCCCTTTGCTTCAGGAGGATTGTAGAAAACTCCATGGAAACTGGTATTTACTAAATAGATGTCTCAGGTAGGGTTGCCAACTTTCTTACTCCCAAATAAGGGACAAAAGATCAAAATAAGGGACAAATTCCCGGCTGCAATTCATTGACCGACTCGGCTGTGGCTGGGTGAATGATGAGCTGGTCCGGGTACTGGACTGCACACAAAGCCCAGCCGGCGGGCCAGTTGAGGAGTTTTGGCCCAGGTGCAGGACTTTGCGTGCGACTTTGCGCACAAGATTTCGGCGCCCGGGCCAAAACTCCTCAGCTGGCCCGCTGGCTAAGCTTTGAGTTCTGCAGCACGCAAAGTCCAGCACCCAATCCAACTCATGAATCGATGATCGGCCATGAGAAGGAGGGGTGGTGGTGTCGGCAGTAAGCGAAGGTCCGAAGGTGGGACAGCTGGCCGGTCTGAGACCGACGGGGCCATGGACGAGGCACTGCTGTTGCATTTCATGGGCTGCACTACGTCGGGACAGGTGAGGCGGGGCTGGATGCGGCGCTCTGACCTGACAGTCCCCTTGACCTGAGTAGCAGCAGTCAAATATGGGACAAGGGCTGACCCGTATGGGACAAACCAATTAGCCCAATATCCTGGCTAATACGGGACAGTTGGCATCCCTAGTCTCAGTGGATATAGGTTTGGTTTATTATTGTCCCATGTACTGAGGTACAGTGAAAAGCTTTGTTTTGCATTTTATCCAAACAATCTCTGAGGTGTAAGGAGACGTGCCTCAATGACTACCAACTGGTGGCACTAATGTCCATGGTGATGAAGTGTTTTTTGAGGCTGATTATGGCGCATATCAATGCCTACCTTAGCAGGAACATAACCCACTACAATTTGCCTACTGCCACAATAGATCAACAGGGGAGGTGGGTGGGTGGGTGGGTTGTGATCGCACTGGCTCTCCACTCTGCACTGGACCACTTGGATAATAAGAACACATACATCATGCTGTTGTTCATCAACTGAAGCTCTGCGTTCAATGCCATTATCCCCTCCAAATGTGTTACCAATCAGGGAAATGGCTCCTGGTGCATCCCAATGGAACTGGATCCTTGACTTCCTCATCAATAGACCACATTCAGTAGAAACTGGCAGCAACACTTCCTCCCCTCCAGCCATCGGTACAGGCACGCCTCAAGGCTGTGGTCAGTCCCCTGCTCTACTCACTCTATACCCATAACTGTGTAGCCAGACAGTTCCAACTCCATCATTAGATTCGCCGACGCCTACACCGTTATTGGAACAATTACAGGTATTGATGAGTCAAAGTATAGGAGGCAAATCGATGGTCTGATTGAATGGTACCAGAACCTCACATTGCTCTCGAAGACCTTAAAGTCAACCTCTCGGTTGACTTTAGAAGAGGAAGGCCGAGGATCGGCAAACTTGTCATCATGGAGGGGTCAGTACTGGAGAGAATCAACAACTTCCTGGGCATGCATGTCTCTGAAGATCAGACCTGGACCCAGCACATAGATTCCATTATAAATAAAGCTCAAGAATGCCTCTACTCCCTCAGACAATTGAGGAGACTCAGTATGTCGGCTAATACTCTTGACCTTCTACAAGTGTATGACTTAGCGCATATTGATTGGATGCATCACGGCCTGGATCGACAAGTCGAATATCCAGGAATAAAGAAGATTACAGAAAGTGGTGGACACTGCCCAGCCCAGCATGTGTTGACCACCCCACTACCAAAGTGATCTGTAGGAGACCCTGCCTCAAAAAGGTAGCCAGCATCATCAAGAAACTACACCACCTATCTATCCTCTAATTTTACTACTGCCAACGGGAAGGTAGTATAGGAGTTTGAAAACCTGACCTCCAGGTTCAAGAATAGCTTCTTCCCAACAACCATGAGGCATCTTAAACGCTACTTACACAAACTAAACTAGGAACTACAAACTGTCTGTTGTCTTAAGGATAGGGCTTTTTTCTCTAATATTGGAGGTTTTAATTTATTGTACTTTTGTTTATTATGTTATCTATGAGTACTATGTTTAAAGACCTATTTTACTGCAGCAAATAAGAATTTTATTGTTCTTTTTTCAATACATATGGATATGATAATTAAACACTCTTGACTCTTGGCTTAAAGAGGCATAAACCTATGGACTGTTAGGCCTCTTTATATGTTGTAAAGAAATACAAGAATGTAACGATTCTATATTGGTTGATCATTACAATTTGGTTTTCCATTTAGGGCTTCTATGAAACAAAATAGTAAGATTAAATGAGAACTTACCAGTTTGAAGTTTGATCCTTATTTTATGAGGAGTTGCGATGAGGGATTTCGTGAAGACCCCGCCAGCACGCATGCGTGACATTCTTCAAAGCAGCGGTGTGGAATCACAGATAACAACAATGGCTGAAGATAGTAAGATTGAAGAGACTCTATATACCAGTTGACCTTATAGTGGAGGGTTGGGAGCGGAGGGCACGAAATCCCTCATCAATAGACCTGTGCTGCTTAAGCAACTCATCTATAAAGAAAGTCACTGTCGGGGGTCGAGACCATTCTATCCAATTTCAGTTTCTGCAAAGTCTGGACTCGTTGTGCAGTGGTCAGTGCCATTAATATCACCACTTTGAAGGTGAGTTTGTCCAGTGGTAACCCCGTCATAGGCGACCAGCTCCTGAGTAGGGTCAACACCACCCCTATATCCCAGGTAATATTATATCTTGGTCGGGGAGGGTTAGTATTGAATATACCCCTCATTAGTTTGGATACCAGCTGGTGCGATCCCACTCCAATGTTGAGATAGGATGACAGTGCACTCCTGGCACTGTTTATGGCACTGCAGCTGAGTCCCTCATCAAAATGAAGGCCCGCGAGGAATTCCAGCACGTTGGAGATCGTGGCAGAGTTGTAAGTGGTCTTGGTCCGACTGCAGTAGTCCTCCCATTTCCTGATGTGGGTGAGGTACTGCTTCCTAGTGGAATCTCTGCACGATGCTGTTATGATGTCCATGGTCCTGGATGACAGCCCGAACTCCAGTACTGGCCTCTTCAGAACCTGCAAGCCAACAGGTTCAGATGACCATGGCACGGATGAATCTCCCCTGTTATGGGATTGGTTACCAAATTTGGGCATTTGGTAATCTGTGCCCATGGTTCTTTTAGCATATTGAGGACCACCGGGTACCATGGTTGTGTAGGCCAGTCGGGTATTATCAGAATACCTGTTGCAGAATCCAGATGAATTTTCTGCAATACCCGACTGATGAGGCAGAATGGGGGAAATGCATAGAAAAACCATTTCCCCCAATGTAGCGAGAATGCGTCCATCGCTACTGCCCCAGAATCTGGTTCCCAAGATACATATGTTGGTATCTGATGGTTCAACCTGGACGCAAAAAGGTCAATATCTGGTGTTCCATATTTGGCTATAATTTTAGCAAATATTTTGGGGTTCAACATCCACTCGATGTTGTCATTGAATACTCGTGACTTGGTGCCCGCCACTGTATTGAGCTTACCCGGAAGGTACGTAGCTGATACCATCGAAGGGATCTATCGAAGTTGTTGCCTCAAAAAGGCAGCCAGCATCATCAGAGACCCACACCATCCTGGCCACACACTCATTTCACTATTGCCATTGGGAAGAAGGTACAGGAGCCTGAAAACTGTAACATCCAGATTCAGGAACAGCTTCTTCCCTCCAGCCATCAGGCTATTAAACAAATAAGCTCTGAATTACATCATACTATTATTATTACTGCACTATATTTGTTTATTTATTGAGTATGCGTGTGTATGTGTCTATATACACATTGAACTTTTTTCTTTTTTTTTCTCCCATTATGTACTATGTTTACATATTCTGTTGTGCTGCAACAAGTAAGAATTTCATTGCCCTATCTGGGACATATGACAATAAAACACTCTTGACTCTACATAAAACCAGCACTTTTCCTTTGTCTTAAAAAATAATTGATTTTTTTGTTCCTTTTTTTAAGATCAATATCTAATTATCCGAATAAAAAAATTGAAGTGGTAGTATCTCACCTTTTATAAGGACTTCCATTTATTTATTCGCATTTTACAATCTCAGGATATTTCAATGCAGTCCAATAGTCACAAAATGCTGGGGTAACTCAGCAGGAGAGACAGCATCGCTGGATAGAAGGAATGGGCAGTGTTTCGGGTCGAGAACTCTTCTTCAGAGCAGTCCTGAACAACTATCTATCTCAAGCTTTTCACTGTACCTTGGTACACCTGACAATAAACTAAACTCTAAACTCAACCAAGCTCAGTTTACAACTGATGAAGTACCTTCGAACTGTTGCTGTTGTTAAGTTGTATGAAAGCATGGCAGCCCAGTTATACACAAGATTTTATAAAATCAGCCGAGTCTCCAAGACCGTTATTCTTCCTTGAATGGTAACATGGAATATAAGATATCACTATTTGAGAAAGGCCTCAGTTTTGCACTTCCCTAAGGGAGCACCCTAGCCATTCAGTACTCCCTGGATCCTGAACTGTAGTTCTAGTCTGGATGATGTGCTCTGAAATAGCATGTGAACCCATGCTGTCTTTCGCAAAGACGAGAGTGCTGTTATTGAGCAAAGATGAGTATTTGAGCGGAAATAAAGTTGTAGACTAAGCAAATGAAGCAAAGGATGTAAAGCAGACTGTGCAAATGAATCAATGCATTTTTGGAGTAAGAGTATGGAGAGATTTTGTGAGAATGCCAGTGAATTATTTCATGTTCGTCATCTCAATTTTGGAAAACTACTGATCTCAAAACTAAATTATTGTAAACTTTCTGACTTCTATGATTATGTGTTGTTAAGCATAGATACTGTATGTGTTTTATTCTGTCATTGCATTTGTAAAAAAAAACACTTTTTTTCATGGGTATAGCACATAATTAGCCAGCAGCAATCCTTTATTGCTAATACTTTTGGCCAACCTCGTTCTCCCTTGCAATCTGGAATTAATTAAGCTTGCAGATCTACGGAGCTGGCCCTTTGGAACAAGTGGTTTTTCTAATGTACTCCTTTGACAATTGCAGGCGGCGATGCTGGGGAAATAGACTGGAGGGATGAACAACAAACACACGCATGATCAGAAAATGTTGCATTGTAATATTCCTGTATTCCTGCATCTAGCTGGGGATTTCCTTGGAATTGTTCCTGTTTGCCTCTGCAGGTTTTCCAGAAACCCTGGGCAGTGACCGTTTCTGGGATGCATCTGCACAGATATTTTTACTCACAATTAAGTGACTATTTTGGATGTGTGAACTTTCATAATGAGCGTTGAGAGATTTCAGGGAGAATCACAGCAGCGGCTCGTCCGATCATAACCAGTGGGCCCCATTCACATTTGCACACGGTCACTACACAAGACGTCTGTGTACACACGCGTACATGAGCACAAACATGTACATGTGCACACACACACACACACACACACACACACACACACACACACACACAAGAAATATGAATTGTTTGTTTTACATTTCCTGGCACAGTCAGGTCAATTATTGAGGTCATTGCAGGTGAACTATTTTATGCAAGTGTGTAGAAAGGAGCTGCAGATGCTGGTTTATACCAAAGATAAACACAAAGTGCTGGAATAACTCAGCAGGTCAGGATGCTGCTCCAGCACATTGTGTCTATCTTCCATTTTATACAAGTCCTTGCCTAGAAACATAGAAACATAGAAATTAGGTGCAGGAGTAGGCCATTCAGCCCTTCGAGCCTGCACCGCCATTCAATATGATCATGGCTGATCATCCAACTCAGTATCCCGTACCTGCCTTCTCTCCATACCCTCTGATCCCCTTAGCCACAAGGGCCACATCCAACTCACTCTTAAATATAGCCAATGAACTGGCCTCAACTACCCTCTGTGGCAGAGAGTTCCAGAGACTCACCACTCTCTGTGTGAAGAAAGTCTTTCTCATCTCGGTCTTAAAGGATTTCCCCCTTATCCTTAAGCTGTGACCCCTTGTCCTGGACTTCCCCAACATCGGGAACAATCTTCCTGCATCTAGCCTGTCCAACCCCTTAAGAATTTTGTAAGTTTCTATAAGATCCCCTCTTAATCTCCTAAATTCCAGAGAGTATAAACCGAGTCTATCCAGTCTTTCTTCATAAGACAGTCCTGACATCCCAGGAATCAGTCTGGTGAACCTTCTCTGCACTCCCTCTATGGCAATAATGTCCTTCCTCAGATTTGGAGACCAAAACTGCACGCAATACTCCAGGTGTGGTCTCACCAAGACCCTGTACAACTGAAGTAGAACCTCCCTGCTCCTGTACTCAAATCCTTTCATTTGCCTGACATTCACATGCAAAGAAAAAAATATACACGTCGCCTTTTCCTTCTCTCCATAGATGCTGCCTCACCCGCTGAGTTTCTCCAGCATTTTTGTCTACCTTACCTGTTTCATTTTTCACTTTTCTCTTTGTTGCCCAATATAAAATCTCCAAGATAATGAATGGTATAGGAAGCGGCCTTATTAGATTACAGCTAACTTAATGCGGCATTCCAACATGAAAAGGTTCCCCACCCCTGTTCTAGTGAGTACAAATAGGGCAATAAACCAGATTAATGCATGGCTGGAGAGTTGGTGCAGGAGGGCTTTGGGTGTCTGAGAAATTGGGGCCATTTTTTTGGGGGTTAGACCTCAATATGGACAATTTTGATAGGGCTGGTTTGGAGCGCAGACCAAGCGCAGGCAAGTGGGGCGAGTGTAGCTGGGACATTGTTGGCTGTTGTGGGCAAGTTGGGTCAAAGGGCCTGTTTGCACACTGTATCACTCTATGATTCTATGACTCTATGACTAATATCCTCATGCGGTGTATCAGGCAAGATGGTTGATCAGTCTGAAGAAGGGTTTCGGCCCGAAACGTTGCCTATTTCCTTCGCTCCATAGATGCTGCTGCACCTGCTGAGTTTCTGCAGCATTTTTTTGTGTACCTTCGATTTTCCAGCATCTGCAGTTCCTTCTTAAACAAGTTGGTTGATCGTTCTGGACATGTTGGCAAGATCATGGGAACCAGAAGCTCGAAACGGGAAAAGTTGCTGGCAGGGGAGGATACAGGATTAAGTAGAAGGGTATTGCCAAATGTGCTGATGTTACAAAGATAATTTAGTTAACAAATTGAAGGAGGACACAAAGAGCCTTCACAGGAATCTAGGTAGCTTAAGTAAGTCGACAGAAATTGGCAGTCTGAGTATAATGTGGGAAATGTGAAAATTATCCACTTTGAAACAACAAAGAAACAAATTCTAATTTTAAAAAGGTTTGCGACTTCAATTTGTAGTGGTACAAATAGATCAGGGGGTCCTAATGCAGTGAAACTCTGTTAATCTGCTCTTGCGTTATTTTTAAATCGTGATGATTCAGGAGGGTCTCAACCCAGACGTCACCTACCCATGTTCTCCGGAGACGCTGCCTGACCAGCTGCATTACTCCAGCACTTTGTGTCCTTTTGTGTATTAACCAGCACCTGCAGTTCCTCGTTTCCACATCCTGATTTCCTCCTGACATCCTCCCCTCCACCCCTCCCCAAAACTCCAGTGGTTCACTGGAAAATGTATTATACCGCCCTGGAACAAATAAAAAGATGCATAAGAAGTGTGCCGGTACATAAATAGCAGTCTGATACAACAAAGTCCGGTTGGATTGTCAGTTTTTTTGTTTTAGCTTTACCGATACAGCATGGAAACAGGCCATTTGGCCCACCAAATCCATGCTGACCAGAAAGGGGGGGTGGGGGGTGGGGGGGAGTTAGGTGGTGAGACACTTTGAGAATGTTCAAGCTGGAATGGGGATTTATGGTCACATCTGGGTTGGACACTCTGGAAAAACACGGGTGGCACAGTGGCGCAGCGGGAGAGTTGCTGCCTTTACAGCGCTGGAGACCCGGGTTCCATCCGAAATATGGGTGCTTTCTGTAGGGAGTTTGTACGTTCTCTCTGTGACTTCCTGGGTTTTCTCTGAGGTCTTCGGCTTCCTCCGACACGCCAAAGACATACATGTTTGTAGGCTAATTGGCTTGGTATAAATATAAGTTGCCCCTAGTGTGTGTGGGATAGTATTAATGTGCGGGGATCGCTGGTCGGCGCGGACCCGGTGGGCCGAAGGACCTGTTTCTGCGCTGAATCTATAAACTAAACTAAACCATGAGTTAAGCCCCTGTCCCACTAAGGAAACGCGAACGGAAACATCTGGAGATCTTGTGCCCCACCCAAGGTTTCCGTGAGGTTCCCGGAGATTCTAGTCACTCTCCCTAATAGTCGAAAGTGGTTTCCGCGTAGTCGAGGCTTCTTCTATGTTCCTGCGATTATTTCAACAAATTCAAAACCGGCCTCGACTAAAGATATGTTGCCGTTTGGTCGAAGCCAGTGGGGTGGGGTTGCTTTTTACTTACAGGCAGACAAAGGCAATCTCCTTCGCTGATCGGCCATTTTGATTGGCATTGGAATTTTCAGCAAAGATCCTATAGGATCTTTGGTTTTCAGGACCTAGAAGATCCGCCGGAAGGTAAAATGCCCGCTAACTTTATTAAACTTCTTAAAACTGTCTCCACTCCTTCTCCCTCCCTTCTCTCCCCCTTCTCTCCCCTTCTCTCCCCTTTCTCTCTCCTTCTCTCCTCCTTCTCCTTCTCTCTCCCCTTCTCTCTCCTTCTGTCTCCCCTTCTCTCCCCTTCTCTTCCCCTTCTCTCTCCCCTTCTCTGTCCTTCTCTCCCCTGTGTGTGTGTGTGAGTGTGTGTGTGTGTGTGTGTGTGTGTGTGTGTGTGTGTGTGTGTGTGTGGTGTGTGTGTGTGTGTGTGGGGTGTGTGTGGGGGTGTGTGTGTGTGTGTGTGTGTGGGGTGTGTGTGTGTGTGTGTGTGTGTGTGTGTGTGTGTGTGTGTGTGTGTGTGTGTGTGTGTGTGTGTGTGTGTGTGTGTGTGTGTGTGTGTGTGTGTGTGTGTGCGCGCGCGCTTCGATCGAGGCTTCCCAGGCGAGTGACCAATACCTCTGGTGACTCATGGAAACCTTGGGTGGGGTGCAAGGTCACCAGAGGTTTCCATTCAGGTTTCCTAAGTGGGACAGGGGCATAATATACCCAGACCTGCCCTCATCATCTACATATGGAATATTACCACATTTTCACAACTTTATTAGCTTGAGGATTAGTTGTTCAAAGGCTGCTCTGACTGCCAATGGATAGCCAGCAATGTCAATCAAACTCAAGCGATTGTGCTAAATTTTCTGTAAACCATTTATACCAAACCCTCTCAATCTACATTTTATTTGGCAAAATTACTCTGTTTTGAGGTCCGCATTAACCAACCCGACCTCCCGGTGGCTCAGCACTTCAACTCCCCCTCCCATTCCGTATCCGACCTCTCGGTCCTGGGCCTCCTCCACGGCCAGAGTGAGCAACACCGCAAGTTGGAGGAACAGCACCTCATATTCCGCTTGGGGAGTCTGCATCCTTTGGACATTGAATTTTCTCAGTTCTGTTAACCCTTGCTGTCTCCTCCCCTTCCCACCTCTCCCTCAGCCCTCGGGCCCTGGCATTCCCTCTCTCTCTATTTCCCTCCCCCACCTTAGTCGCACCAGCTTCTCATTTTAACACCACAAACAGCTTACAATGGCTTGTTCCCTTTATCATCGATACTTTTTTGCATATCTTTCATTCATTGTTCTTTATCTCTCCACTTCACCGTCTATATCTCCCGTTTCCCTGATCCCTGACCAGTCTGAAGAAGGGTCTCGACCCGAAACGTCGCCTATCTCCTTCGCTCCTTAGATGCTGCTGCACCTGCTGAGTTTATCCAGCCTTTTGTGTACCCTGTTTTGAGGGAGTTTCTGTTTCTTCTGCTCCATAAATAAATATTTGCTGAGTATGTTGATAATGGGCATTGTACAGTAAATTGCTGTTACTCAATCAGATCAGAAAATACCACACATAAAAACAATCAAGCTAACTGGAGCACAATAGGGGGGAAGGGAAAAGATAGAGCGCAGGATATAAGTCCGCAGCATTAGAGCACAAAGCTTCCAGAGACAAGTATTCAATGTCAACCATGAGGTAAATGGGATCAAACAGTACTCGAGGTAAGGGAAACATCATTCAGAAACCTGATAACAGCGAAGAAGTCACCTGGTGGTGCATGCGTCCAAGTCTGGTGGTGCATGCATCCAAGCTTCTGTATCTTCTGCACGATTCGAGCAGGGAGAAGAAGGAATGACCAGGGTCGGAAAGCGATTTGATTATGTTGTCTGT
Organism: Okamejei kenojei; assembly: GCA_035221665.1. Taxonomy (NCBI): domain Eukaryota; kingdom Metazoa; phylum Chordata; class Chondrichthyes; order Rajiformes; family Rajidae; genus Okamejei; species Okamejei kenojei. The sequence continues at coordinate 167,878,655 of CM069131.1, read as the reverse complement.
TTCCCCAAGGCAGCATGAAGTGTAGATGGAGTCAGTGGTGGGGAGTCTAATCTGTGTGATGGACTGAGCTACCTCCACCATTCTCTGCAATTTCTTGAGGTCTTGGGCAGAGCTCTTCCCAAAGTAAACTCTGATGGAACAGCATGCTTTCTATGGTGCACCTGAAGAAGTTTGAAGAGTCATTGGAGACATGCTGAATGTCCTCATTCTCGTGAGGGAGTAGAGGCGTTGTTGTGACTGACTTCTTGGTTGCTGCCTCAACGTGGTTGGTCCACGACAGATTGGTGATAATATTTACACCCAAGAACTTGAAGTTCTCAACCACTTCTGCTTCGGCACGATGGATGCTGATTGGTGCACATACACCACACTGCTTCCCGATGCCGATAACTAGCTCCTTTGCCTTGCTGACATTGAGGGAGAGGTTATTGGCCTGACACAATGTTACCAAGTTCTCTATCTTACTTCTCTATCTCCTTCCTGTTCTCTGTCTTCTCATTGTTTGCTGTAGTTTTTTTTTGTGTGTGTTAGTTCTGGCCCAGCAACGTTGTGTCACCTGCAAAGTTGTAGATGGAGTTAGAGTTGAATTTGGCTGCACAGCCGTGAGTGTATAGGGAGTCGAGTAGGGGACTACCGGGGCACCAGCGTTTGTGGCGATGGTGTAGTCATCTATGCTCACTGATTGTCAGAAGGTCCTTTTCGAAAGCGCTGCAGATTAACCTCAACATGCAAGTCCAGTGCATTTTGTGCATGGCATACACCGCCCCCATGGTAGAACCATGGCGGAGAGAGTGAATGTTTGCCGGAGCATTTCTTCCCTCCTTCTCCCCTTCACCTCACCTTCCTTCCTCCCACCTTCCCTGCGTCTATCCTGGACTCGCATCCATGTCTCCCTTCTACCTACATTCCCTCCTCTGGCTTCACAATTCACTCCTCTTCCATCCTTATCTCGCACCGTATATCTTTTCATATCTACCTTTTGTCCAACCATCTGACTAACAAACCCCTCATCTCCCCTCAATCCACCTATCACCGGGTTTTTTCCTGCCCCTCCTCTCTTCCAGCTTTCTTCTCCTCTCCCTGGCCCCCCCTCTCCCCCCCCTCCCCCCCCCCTCCCCCTCAACAATGAGTCTGAAGAAGGCCTCTGACCCAAAATGTCACCTATCCACATTCTCCAGAGAATCTGCCTGACCCGCTGAGTTACTCCAGCACTTTGTGTCTTGTTCTTTACTAACCAAGCAGACTGCTCTCTCCTGGACAATGTGTAGCATCTGGTGTTGTTAAAGCTGGACTGGTGGCGGCAGATGGAGAGCGTTCCATCGCTTGCCGGACTCGCCCCGTGTGGATGGTGGAAAGGCTTTCAGAAGTCGTACAGGTGTGAGTGCAAGCGGAAAGCATCTCTGCGTTCGTAGTGATCTCAGCAGTCAAAATTCCAGAGGTGACGGGTGGAGAAATGGGGACAGCCTAGGAAATGTATGTTAAACTATCTGTGGAGGATAAACTCTGACACAAACTAGTTGGATTGGATAATTTCCATGTTGTAACCTCGGTGCCTTTCTATTCATATGAATGTTATGCTGCTGATACACAATTTGCCTGGATACTTCTTTGCTTGGGAGTGGAAAAAACGAGCTAATGTTCCAGCTTGTGATCAATATTAAGTGCGGACAGGTTTGAATTGGCTATAATGCCTTCTGCCACACACGACTGAACAGCCTGCCAACACTCGCTGTCTAAAGTCACACGTAATAAATGACCATTTGACTGAGGTGAGGTACCAGAGAGCTGTCAACACTAATGGATTTCTAGCCCAGCATGAGTCAGTGCCTGCAGGAGAGGAGACTAAATTAAGGAGAAAAATGTTCTATTGGGTTATTTGCATTTAGTGTTATCGTGACCCAGAACGTAGGAACAGTACAACACAGGAACAGGCCCACCGTCCCACAATGTCTTTACCGAACATGATACCAAGTCCAACACTTATTTACCTGCACAACCTTGCACTAAATGTTAATCCCTTATCATGCATCTATACAGTGTAAATGGCTCGATTGTAATCATGCATTGTCTTTTCGCTGACTGGTTCACACGTATCAAAAGCTTTTCACTGCACCTCAGTACACGTGACAATAAACTCAACTGAATTAAACTAAATAATCCATATCCTCCACACCCTCTGTGTCCATGTTCTTATCCGTAAGAATCTTAAATGCCACTGTTGTGCCTGCATCCCACACCACCCCTGCAGCGAGTTCCAGGCGCTCACCACCCTCTGTGAAAAAAAGCAATTGCTTTGCACATCTCTCTTAAACTTTGCCCATCTCACCTTAAATCTGTGCCCTCCAGTATTTGATTTTTCTACCCTGGGAAAAAGTTTACGACTGTTTACCCAATCTATGCCACATAATTTTATATACTTCTATAACGTCTCCCCTCAACCTCCAGTATTTCTGAGAAAACAACCCAAGTCTGTCCAACCTCTCCTTAACGCTAATGCCCCCCCTAATCCAAGCATCATTCTGGTAAACCTCTGCACCCTTTCCAAAGCCTCCACATCCTTCCTGTAATGAGGTAACCAGAACTGCAATGAGGCAATGATCCAAATGTGGCCGAACCAATGTCCTATAAAGGTTCCTGACTCTTATACTCAATGCCCCGACCAATAAAGGCTAGCATGCCATATATATTCTTTACCATCCTAGGATCCTTAAGAACTAAATATTTAAGAAAGTTATCAGACACATTTCACAGTGTGATTAAAAAAAAACCTCAATGCACTTTATCCTCTATTGGACGATGAAAAAAGCTGAATGAAAGAAAGTTCTGAAACAAAGCCAAAATATTGTAGCTGGTAGAATGCACTTCAAGATGTTTGACTAAAATGTTTTCAGGACATTTAAGCAATTTATTTTCTATAAATAAACTCCTGTGTGTATTGTAAATGCTTGAACATGTTTTTTCATGTACACACTGCAAAATCAGTAAGGCCCAAGTTTCAAACTTTGACAGACCCAGCCAGGACTGTGATAGCAATACTGTCCTCACTGGTTTACATTTAGGAAGAGGAAACACACTGAGATTACTATACCAATAGTGTAATCCAGTGATTTGCTACACAGAGCGTTCTTGACCCTTCGACCCAACTTACCCGTGCTGGCCAAGATGTCCATCTACGTCAATCCCATTTGTCCGCGTTAGGCCCATGTCCCTCAAAATCAATCCTATCCATCTACCTGTCCAAATGTCTTTTAAATGTTGTTATAATACCTGCCTCAACTATCTCCTCTGGCAGTTCCTCTGTGAAAACCTTGCCCCTCAGGTTCTTATTAAATCTTTCCCCACTCGCCTTAAACCTATGTCCTCGGTTTCCTGATTGTCCTGCTCTGGGTAAAAGATTCTGTGCATTCACCCTATCTATTCCACTCATGATTTTGTACACCTCTATAAGATCACATTGAATGGCTTGGCCCTGGGAGTGAAGTAGAGTAGAGGAATCTGGCAGTTCAGGTACATAGTTCCTTGAAACTGGCATCACAAGCAGATACATAGAAACATTGAAAATAGGTGCAGGAGTAGGCCATTCGGCCCTTTGGGCCAGCGGCGCCATTCAATATTATCATGGTTGATCCAAAATCAGTATCCTGTTCCTGCTTTCTCCCCGTATCCCTTTGATTCCGCTAGCACTAAGAGCTATATCTAACTCTCTCAAACATCCAGTGAATTAGCCCCCACTGCCTTCTGTGGCAGACAATTCCACATGGTGGAATTTGGATGGCTTTTGGTACATTGGCCTTCATCAATCAGGGTATTGCATATATAGGTTGGGATGTGTAATTACAGTTGTACGAGGCATTAGTGATATTGCATTTGGAGTATTATGTTCAGTCTTGTTCAGCATTTGAAATCACTCGTTGCTGCTCTGACGCTGAAATATACCAGGTGAAGACAGGGTCAGCCTAACAGGAATACACCAGGAAAGTAGCTATTGACATTCACAGCCTGGGGTCACGTGAAAAGGAGCCACTTGGGAGATGGTGAAAATGTAACTTTGAGGAGTGGCTGGGGAAGTGCTGAGAAGAAGCAAGACCATCTCGTTTGTGCTCTTTGATGCATGGCTATTCCCATTTCCCAAATAAAATAGAAACACAGCCCCTTAATTAATTATCTGATTCAAACAAGGCTAGGTTCTAAAAGAAATGCAAAATCAAAGCCATATTTAATCCAAAGAAAAGTCCAACAAAGAATAGTCTATATTTGAAAATGTGCCAAGATAGTAAATTACCAGAAAAATACCCCACACACAAAACCTAACTAATAGCTCCATTAAAATTGAGTGGGATAATTAACCAACATGCATTCTGTATCTCTTATTAACTGTTGTTCAAAGAACACATTGGTTATTGTGAATTTGTGCATTAGTAATGTTTACAAAACTAATGGCATGTTGGCCTTCATAACAAGAGGAGTTGAGTATAGGAGCAAAGAGGTCCTTCTGCAGTTGGACAGGGTCCTGGTGCAGTTTTGGTCTCCAAATTTGCGGAAGGACATTCTTGCTATTGAGGGAATGCAGAGTGGGTTCACGAGGTTAATTCCCGGGATGGCGAGACTGTCATATGTTGAAAGATTGGGCTCGTATACACTGGAATTTAGAAGGATGAGAGGATATCTTATTAAAACATATGATTATTAAGGGATTGGACATGTTAGAGGCAGGAAACATGTTCCCGATGTTGGGGGAGTCCAGAACCAGGGGCCACAGTTTAAGAATAAGGGGTAGGCCATTTAGAATGGAGATAAGGAAAAGCATTTTCACCCAGAGAGTTGTGAATCTGTGAAATTCGCTGCCTCAGAGAGCAGTGGAGGCCGATTCTCTGGATGCTTTTAAGAGAGAGTTAGATAGAGCTCTTAAAGATAGCGGAGTCAAGGGATATGGGGAGAAGGCAGGAACGGGGTACTGATTGTGGATGATCAGCCATGATCACAGTGAATGGCGGTGCAGGCTCAAAAGGCCAAATGGCCTACTCCTGCACCTATTGTCTATTATCATCCAGTTTAGTATAATGCACAACCCTCTTCAAACTGTAGTTTCACTGTATCGTGAAATCGAAACTCACTGTACCTTTTGGTACACGTGACAATAAAATACCTTCGAACCTTTGAACCTTAGTTGAAAATAACAACTCTGATTAGCATGATTACAAACTTGATGTTATTTATTTTCCTGTAGTCCTGCATCTTTTTCACTATGTCTCCAATTAAACTAAATTGGTGATATTTGTTGTCTTTTGAATGGTACATTTATTTAAGTGATTGCATTTATGGGGTGGTCTATGACTTTGTTTAATGCATGCCTTTGTATATACTGCTGTTTATGAATAATTCCCAGAAACTGTTTATTCCTGTGCCCAGCTGTTGTCATCTTCTGTAAATGTAATGCACCCTTAACCAGGACAGTGGGCAAAATCTTAAGGCCGGCTCCATGTAGGAAATCAATAAAAGAGCCTGGCATTAATATTGTTAAGTGTACGCTTTTCTAATCCCTCACCACATTATTTGAGTTGTTGATTGTTGCGCTATTTGGATTGACTTTTTTTGACATAAAATGGTAGTGAATGTCATTGACATATGTCCCAGATAGAACAATGAAACTCTTACTTGCAGCAGCACGACCGAATAATGTATGTAAACATAGTATTCTGTAAACAATATATTAAACGAGAAAAAATAGTTCAGTGTGAGTATAGACATATACCCACGTATACATAATGTAACTCAAGGCATTGTAGGCCAGATCCTTGATCTACCAATTTACTGTTCATTGTCATTCATACCACCCAGCATGAAAATGTACAAATGATCTGCTATCCAACTTGCATCACTGATCCTGACAGTTTTTTTTCTTTCTTTTCTTCCATTCCTCAAAGTAGTGACTCATGGTAGTTCCATATGTTATGTCATGCACCAAACACTGAGCACATTTTCCCACAGGAAGAAATGGCTACTTAAGCTTAACCTTGAGCCAAGGCGTGTGAACCTTGAAGCATCAAGGTACAGCAGAGACACATGCGCTGGAGCTGCTCATTGCAGTGCAGGAAGTAGGTTGCCTAACGTGAAGGCTCAAATCCAAGCTTGAATTATTGCTCAATTGTCTTTCACTGTGGATGTTAACACATTGATGAGCTCTGATCAAGGGGCATTGACCAGAGATGTTGAACATAGATCATAGAACAGTAAGGCAAAGGAACAGGCCCTTTGGCCGACAAAATCTGTGCTGAACATGATGCCAAGATAAATTAATCTCATCTGTCCGCACGTGATCCATATCCTTCCATTCCCTGCGTATCCATGTAATCCATAGAATCCATAGGTGGCACGGTGGCGCAGTGGTAGAGTTGTTGCCTTACAGCACTTACAGCGCCAGAGTCCAGGGTTCGATCCCGACTATGGGTGCTTGTCTGTACGGAGTGTGTACGTTCTCCCCGTGACCGCGTGGGTTTTTCTCGCGATCTTCAGTTTCCTCCCACACTCCAAAGACGTACATGTTTGTATGTTAATTGGCTTGGTTTGAATATAAAATTGTTCCTTGTGTGTTTAAGATAGCACTAATGTGTAGAGATCACTGGTCGGTGCGGACTCAGTGGGCCAAAAGCCCTGTTTCCGCGCTGTATCTCTAAACTAAACTAAACTAAAATAAACTATAAAGACATCTCCTAACATCTCTAAGTTTGTGGATGACACAAAGCTGGGTGGCAGTGTGAGCTGTGATGAGGATGCTATGAGACTGCAGAGTGCCGAATAGGTTGGGTGAGTGGGCAGATGCATGGCAGATGTATAATGTGGATAAATGTGAGGTAATCCACTTTGGTGGCAAGAACAAGAAGGCAGATTATTATCTGAATGGTGTCAGATTAGGAAAAGGGCAGGTGAAAACCAAGACCTGGGTGTCCTTGTACATCAGACACTGAAAGTAACCATGCAGGTACAGCACGCAATGAAGAAAGTTAACGGCAAGGTGGCCTTCATAGCGAGCGGATTTGAGTTTAGAAGCAAGGAGGTCCTACTGCAGTTGTACAGCGCCTTGTTGAGACCGCACCTGGAGTAATGTGTGCAATTTACGTTTCCTAATATGAGGAAGGACATTCTTGCTATTGAGGGAGTGTAACGTAGGTTCTCCAGGTTAATTCCAGGGATGGCGGGTCTGACATGTGATGAAAGAATGGATCGACTGGGCTTATATTCACTGGAGTTTAGAAAGCTGAGAGGGATCTTCTAGAAACATATAACATTCTTAAAGGATTGGACAGGCTAGATGCAGGAAATATGGTCCCCATGTTGGGGGAGTCCAGAACCAGGGGTCACAGTTTAAGAATATGGGGCATGCCATTTAGGACTGAGATGAGGAAAAGCATTTTCAGCCAGAAAGTTGTGAATCTGTGGAATTGTCTGCCACAGAGGTCAGTGGAGTCTAATTCACTGGATGTTTTCAAGAGAGTTAGATTTAGCTCTTAGGGCTAACAAAATCAGGGATATGCAGAGAAACCAGGAACAGGGTACTGATTCTGGATGATCAGCCATGATCATATTGAATGGCAGTGTTGGTTCGAAGAGCCGAAAGGCCTACTCCGGCACCTATTTTCTGATCTATGTTTCTATAAAAAAGCCTCAAATGCCGCTATCATATATGCCTCCACCACCAACACTGGCAGCAACTTCCAGGCATCCTGAACCCTCTGTGTAAAAACAACCTTTCCCGCACAACATAGAAACATAGAAACATAGAAATTAGGTGCAGGAGTAGGCCATTCAGCCCTTCGAGCCTGCACCGCCATTCAATATGATCATGGCTGATCATCCAAACCCAAACCCAACCAAACCCAACCAAACCCAAAACAAACCCAAACTTTGCCCCTCGCACCTTACAGCTTTGTCGTCTAGGTTTTGGCGTGTCCACACAGAGAATGAAGTTCTGACTGTCTATCCTTCCTACAATTTCACACAATCCTATATACTGTACTACTGTCAGGTTTCCCCTCAACCTCTGGCATTCAAAAGAAAATAATCCGAGTGTCCAATCTCTCTTTATGGCTAATGCCCCCCTAACGCTGGTGATATTCTGGTACAATGCAATTACTAGTGTGCTGTGTGACATTGTGTTCCTCTAGCCCTTTGTATTATTGTATAGTATTTTGGTTATGTAGGGAATGGAGGGATATGGTTCATGTGCTGACAGATGAGATTAGTTTATCTTGGCATCATGTGCAACATTATGGAGTCATACAGAGTGGAAACAGGCCGTTCAGCCCATCTTGCCCACACTGACCAACATATCCCATCTACACTGGACCCACCTTCCTGCGTTTCGCCCATAACCCTCTATAAACTGATCCTATCCATGTACTTGTCTAAATGGTTCTTAGGTGTAGCAATATCTACTTCAGCTACCTCCTCTGGCAGCTCATTCCATACACCCACCACTCTCTGTGTGAAAATATTATCCCATCAGGTTCCAATTAAATCTTTCCCGCCTCACCTTAAACCTACTGTATGTTCTCTGCTGGGTAAGAGACTCAGTGTGTTTACCCGATCTGTTCCTCTCATCAATTTGTACACCTCCATAAGATCACCCCTCCTCCTGCAAGGAATAAAGTCCCAACTGCTCAATCATTTCCTATTGCTCAGGACCTCGAGTCTTGACAACATTTTTGTAAATCTTCTCTGCACCCTTTCCAGCTTGACAATATCTTTTCTTCGTCTTGTGAATGAAACGTAAACCAAAGGAATGTGGAGATGGGGGCTCCGCCAGAGCCCAGCCTGTGAATGTGGAGCAGAACAACAGACAGCCAGCCATGTCATCTCTGAGTGCCCGCTCTACCATCCACCAAATGGAGCTCAGGGTCTGGCAGACATTGACGCAGAGACAACAACCTGGCTGCTCAACACTCGGCGTGAGATCTAACTATTCCTTTGGTTTATGTTTCATTCGCAAGAAGTATAACATGGTGTCCAAAACTGAACACAATACTCTAAACGTGGCCTCTCCATATACAACTGCAACATGACCTTCCGACTTCTGTATTCAATTCTCTGGTGAATGAAGGCAGGGTACCTGGGTAGAGGAATCAAGAACCAGATGATGATGTCTCTTCTTTAAGTGCAGCCTATGATCTTTTAACAAAATAAAAACCATGAACACATGGTGCCTCAGTTGAAACTGCTCAGAATATCTTTGGTCATTCCTCGTAGATTTTCATATGAAGTGTTGTGATCTCTGCCTCACAAATCATTGTGCACCTCTTGATATGGTCACTCAGTCCAGACTCGATCAGGACAGATGGTTATGCAGACTGTAGTATACAGTACAACACGGTAATGGACCCTTGATTCACCAACCCTGGGTAGAGGACTGACCATCCATCCTATCTATTCCCCTCATGATCATGATCAGGAACAGGGCAAGATGCCAAGTTAAACTAATCCCTTCTGCCCTTCTTTCAAGATCTTAGGGCTAAAAGAATCAAGGGATATGGGGGAAAAAGCAGGAACGGGGTACTGATTTTAGATGATCAGCCATGATCATATTGATTGGCGGGCTGGCTCGAAGGTGCTGGCTCCGGCAGCTATTTTCTATGTTTCTATGTTTCTATGATCCGCACCCCTACAGTACCTGATCCAGTCCCCTCCAATTCATGTGGCTATGGAAGGGATAGGTGCATATACACACCAGGCTGCTTTTTAGTGATTATAGTGCAATAATAATAACAGTCTGTTGTAGGTCAGAGCTTATTTGTTGTAGTGTTTAATAGACTGATGGCTGTAGGGAAGAATCTGGACGTTACAGTTTTCAGGCTCCTGTACCATCTTCCCGATGGCAATGGTGAAATGAGTCTGGCCAGGATGGTGTGGGTCTTTGATGAAGTAGGCTGCGTTTTTGAGGCGGCAACTTCGATAGACCCCTTCGATGGTGGGGAGGTCTGAGCCGGTGATGGACTGGGCAGTGGTCACAGCGTATGATGAGCATTTGACAGCACTGGGCCTGTACTCGCTGGAGTTTAGAAGGATGAGGGGACACCTCATTGAAACCTAACGAACAGTGAAAGGCATAGATAGAGTGGGTGTGGAGAGGATGTTTCCACTTGTAGGCGAGTCTAGGACAAGAGGGCTCACCTCAGAATAAAAGGATGTACCTTTAGTCAAGAGATGAGGAGGAATTTCCTTCGTCAGTGGGTGGTGAATTTGTGGAATTCATTGCCACAGACTGCTGTAGAGGGCAAGTCATTTGGTACTTTTAAAGCATTTAAAATGACAGGTTCTTGATTAGTAAGGGTGTCAAAGGTTACGTGGAGAAGGCAGGAGAATGGGGTTGAGAGGGAAAGCTAGATCAGTCATGATTTAATGGTGGAGTAGATGGAGTTGATGGACTGAATGGCCTAATCCTGCTGCTATGACTTATGAACTTATGTTAGTTCTGTGCTCTAACCCAAGCTGCACTGCACTGTTTAGTTTAGCCTTCAGTTTAGTTTACTGTCACATACCAAGGAACAGTGAAAAGCTTTTCGTTGTGTGCTCTCCAGTCATCAGAAAGACAATACATGATTATAATGGAGCAGTCCACAGTGTATGGACACAGAATAAAGGAAATAACATTTAGTGCAAGATAAAGTGAAGTAAAGTCCGATTAAAGTTAGTCTGAGGGTCTCTAATGAGGTAGACGGTAGCTGAGGATCGCTCTTTAGTTGGTGATAAGATGGTTCAGTTGCCTGTTCAGCTGGGAAGAAACTGTCCCTGAATCTGGGGGGGTGCATTTTCACACTTCTGTACCTCTTGCCTGATGGGAGAGGGGAGAAGTGGGAGTGGACAGGGTGAGACTCGTCCTAGATTATGCTGCTGGCCTTGCTGAGGTAGGGTGAGGTGTTGATGGAGCACTGTGCTATAGATGCTTTTGGCTAAGCAAGGGTAAGCCACGGAACTGTAATTACACAGGCGGAGGCCTGGATAGAGTGAATGTGGAGAGGATGTTTCCACTAGTGGGAGAGTCTAGGACTAGAGGTCATAACTTCATAGTAAAATGAATTTCCTTAGTTAGAGGGTGGTGAATCTGTGGAATTCATTCCCACTGACAGTTGTGGAGTCTGTCAATGGATATTTTTAAGGAAGAGATTGACAGATTCTTGATTAGTACGGGTGTCAGGGGTTATGGGGAGAAGGCTGGAGAATGGTGTTGAGAGGGAAAGATAGATCAGTCATGATTGAATGACAGAGTGGGCTCGATGGGCGAATGGCCTACTGCCACTTATGAACTTATGTTGGTTCCATGTTTTAACCCAAGCTGCCCTGCACTGTGCTGGAGATGCAGTTGGTTAAGGAAGGGTAAAGGTGCTGTCCCTCTTGGGCGACCTAATCCGCGAGTTCTGGTGAGTTTGCCCTCGACTCATACTCACAGCATGGTCAACACGAGGTCGTAGGAGGTCTTTGTAACTCTCCTTCATGCTCGAGAGTAGTCCCCGTGTACTCGAGGCCTCAGCTAGGTCGCGACGTATTTTTCAACATATTTTTCAACATGTTTCAACATGTTGAAAAATGCCCGCAAGTAAAATAAAGATCTCCATGGAAAAAAACTATACTTTTTTTACTCGTAGGTTTAGTCGTAGTAGGCCGTAGTAGGTCGTCATGTTATTCGTAGGTAATCGAGGATAGTCGAAGGCAGTCGTAGATAATCTTCATCATAGTCGAAGGGAGGTCGAAGGAGATCGAAGACGATTGTCTTCACTCTCCACTATTCGGTGTCCAATTTTCTCGAAGTTAGTCGTAGCTAGTCGAAGCTAGTCGAAGCTAGTCTTCAACATAGTCGAAGAAGGTCGAAGGAGGACTTCTACATAGTCGAAGGAGGTCTTCAACATGACATTTTTGCAAACTCTCCTAAACTCTTCTAAACTCACTAATTAGGTCGCCCAAGTGGGACTGCCCCTTTAAGCACAGAATTGTAATGACACAGAAGGAGGCCATTCAGCCCATTGTGGAGCAATCTCTTCTTTCTTTCTTTCCCAGAAAATTATTTTTCCCTCGAGTGCCTATCGATTTCTTTTTCGAAAGCCCGAGCTGACTTCATCCCTGGGGACTCCTACTCCATCTTCAGGTTTCCAGCTCTGCCTTGCATTACTCTGACCCCCAGTAGATGTTATGTCAGCCAGCCTGGGATGGGGTGTGGGGGGGGGGGTCTCAGCTTAGTTTAGTTTAGTTTAGAGATACAGCACGGAAACAGGCCCTTTGGCCCACCGATTCCGCGCCGACCAGCGATCCCCATACATTAACACTATCCTACACACACGATTTGATTTGATTTGATTTGATTCAATTTATTGTCATTGCACTTTTCAGTACAACGAAAAGTACAGTACACTCGGGACAATTTACACATACACCCAATTTACACATACACCAAGCCAATTAACCTACAAACCTGTACGTCTTTGGAGTGTGGGAGGAAACCGAATATCTCAGAGAAAACCCACGCAGGTCACGGGGAGAACGTGCAAACTCCGTACAGACAGCACCCGTGGTCGGGATCGAACCCGGGTCTCCGACGCTGCAAGCGCTGTAAGGCAGCAACTCTACCGCTGTGCCACCGTGGCCTCCCACCGTGAGCTGTGACGTTTTCCTTGTAAGAGCAGACTTTTGAGCGAGACTGTTGTCCGTGGCACTGCCAAGGCTTTGATCTCTTGCCAAACACAGGCTTCAAACAATGGAAGGACTTGTCAAATCAGAGAGGTCTTTTCTGTCACCGAAGGCGAGGTTGGAGGTCTGGCTCCTCCCTGCATTTTTCACATGGCTTCTTTAGGTTACTCACAGAGTGAGGCCAGGATTCCTCTCCTGTCTGAGGCCTAAAGGCACAAATGCCTGACATTTCAAGTAATTAAATAGTATCATACTTAACGCTAATGGCTAGAGTTTGGGCGAACATCTTTAGTTTAATTTAGTTTAGATGGGTGCCGCAAGGCTCAGTGCTGGGACCCCAGTTGTTTACAATAGATATTAGACGAGGGAATTAAATGTAACATCTCTAAGTTTGCGGATGACACAAAGCTGGGTGGCAGTGTGAGCTGCGAGGAGGATGCTATAAGGCTGCAGGGTGACTTGGATATGTTGGGTGAGTGAGCAGAAGCATGGCAGATGCAGTATAATGTGGATAAATGTGAGGTTATCCACTTTGGTGGTAAAAACAGAAAGGCAGATTATTATCTGAATGGTGTCGGATTAGGAGAAGGGGAGATGAAACGAGACCTGGGTGTGCTTGTACATCAGTCACTGAAAGGAAGCATGCAGGTAGAGCAGGTAGTGAAGAAAGCCAATGGCATGTTGGCCTTCATTGCGAGAGGATTAAAGTTTAGCAGCAAGGAGGTCCTACTGCAGGTGTACAGGGCCCTGGTGAGAACACACCTGGAGTATTGTGTGCAATTTTAGTCTCCTAATTTGAGGAAGGGCATTCTTGCTATTGACGGAGTGCAGCGTAGGTTCACCAGGTTAATTCCCGGGATGGCGGGACTGACGTATGATGAAAGAATGGGTCGGCTGGTCTGGTATTCGCTGGGATTTAGAAGGGTGAGAGGGGATCTTATAGAAACATGAAATTCTTACAGGATTGGACGGGGTAGATGCATGAAAAATGTTCCTGGGGGTCACAGTTTAAGAATAAGGAGTAGGCTATTTACGACTGAGATGAGGAAAAACTTGTTTACCCAGAGTATAGTGAATCTGTGGAATTCTCTGCCGCAGAAGGCAGTGGAGGACAATTCACTGGATGCTTACAAGAGAAAGTTAGATTTAGCTCTTAGGGCTAAGGGAATCAAGGGATATGGGGAAAAAGGCCTAAACGGGGTACTGATTTTGGATGATCAGCCATGATCATATTGAATTGTGATGCTGACTCAAAGTGCCGAATGGCTTACTCCTGCAACTATTTTCTATGTTTCTATGTTTGGTATGTTTAGACCCTCAGCGCGGAAACAGGCTCTCGGGGTCTGCGCCAACCAGCGATCCCTGCACATTAACACAATCCTATGCCCTCTAGGGACGATTTACACATACACCCAATTTACACATGCACCAAGCCAATTAATCTACAAACCTGTACATCTTTGGAGTGTGGGAGGAAACCGAAGATCGCAGAGAAAGCTCACGCAGGTCACGGGGAGAACGTACAATCTCCGTACAGGCAGCGCCCGTAGTTGGGATCGAACCCGGGTCTCCAGCACTACATTCGATGTAAGGCAGCAACTCTACCACTGCGCCACCGTACCGCCCTATTGGGGAATGCCCTTACTCTTACTGGGGAATGCCCGGGGAGAGTACTGAGATTTTAATGGATGACAGTATTGGGTAGCCCAATGGAAAGGGGGAGGAAACTTTCTGTAAAGTATACAGAATACAAGCTTATAATGTATTGCTGTCATGATGTAAGAGATCTCCTGTGGTACTACTCGCAGTCAATTAGAATAAAGGCCGCCTTATTAAAGACAGGAATGTTAATCTGTGCAACACGCAATTATTTGATGAAATTCATTTTCTTGTTTGTGGTATTCAATGACAAATTGTATGGTAGTTACCCTCAAGCCTAAGTTTTTCCTGTCTGGTACTTAGATCACATCCTCACTGTACAGGTTGCAGATGATTACCCTCATAGCTCCGGGTACAATCGTGCGGCTGCCCCTAATCTGCTGGCTGTTAAATAATCCAAACTCTAGTTTTAAACTGTGTCAATATACCTTAGCTGGTCAACGGCAGAACAAGCTTCACTCTCTGAAAATTATTTTCGGGCCAGGCAGAAAGAAAAATGAGCATGTTAAGCATATTCCTATCCAAAGGTACAACAGATAGGCAGGGATTTTTTACAGTATATAGGCTTTAAGAAAATAGATATGGAGAGAATAAGGAGGTTTTTGCCTCCTATCTTTGTTGAAAGACAGTGAAGCAAATTGGGGATAAAGGCTATAAATTGTATCTCAATGTATTGCAACTCAATCTGGAGCGACTGGGCTTGTATTCACTGGGATTTAGAAGGATGAGAGGGAATCTTGTAGAAACATATAACATTATTCAGGGATTGGACATGCTGGATGCAGGAAACATGTTCCCAATTTTGGGGGAATCCAGAACCAGGGGCCACCGTTTAGGAATGAGGGGTAGGCCATTTAGAACTGAGATGAGGCATATCTTTTTCACACAGAGAGTTGTGAATTTGTGGAATTCTCAGCCTCAGAAAGCCGATTCACTGGTTGCATTCAAAAGAGAGTTAGATAGGGTTAGCGGAATCAAGGGGTTTGGGGAGAAGGCAGGAATGGGGTACTGATTGTGAATGATCAGCCATGATCACATTGATGGCGGTGCTGGCTCGAAGGGCCGAATGGCCTACTCCTGCACCTATTGTCTATGTATCTTGTGTCACCATTTCTGATGCATTAAACTATTGTAGTAGCAATTGGCATCAGTGACAAATTGGTTCATGACTTCATCAAATCATATATTATAGAAGTAGAATTAGGCCATTCAGCCGATCAAGTCTACTCCACCATTCAATCATGGCTAATCTATCTTTCCCTCTCAATCCCATTCTCTTGCC
This sequence comes from Okamejei kenojei, assembly GCA_035221665.1. Taxonomy (NCBI): domain Eukaryota; kingdom Metazoa; phylum Chordata; class Chondrichthyes; order Rajiformes; family Rajidae; genus Okamejei; species Okamejei kenojei. The sequence continues at coordinate 167,863,042 of CM069131.1, read as the reverse complement.
TTCTCCCCATGACGTCTGATACTATTACTAATCAATAACCTGTCAAACCCTGCTTTAAAAGTGCCCAGTGACTTGGCCTCCACTGCCATCTGTGGCAATGAATTCCACAGATTCACCACCTCTGACTAAAGAAATTCCTCCTCATCTCCTTTCAAATGGCACGTCCTTTCATTCTGAGGCTATGGCCTCTGGTCTTAGACTCTCCCGTTAGTGGGAACATCCTCTCCACATCCACTCTACCCATGCCTCCCTGAAAAGACAGTGAGATCGGTCAAAAACAAGTTTAAATCCACTTCATGCTCAGATTCTGCTGAAACTGGACTCAATTCAATGCAGCTGCCAGCATTTGTACTCTGTAGCAATCAGATCGGTACTCCAGCCTGATCCAGCTAGAGACCAGTAACACACATTCTGAGTGCCACAAGTGAGAGCTCCTGGAATTAGCATCAAACGTCCTAATGAATAAGATGTATGCCTAGAGGGAAGTCCTATTACCCAAGGGAATTAGCCAACTCACTATCAACAGCAGGTGACCTGCATGCTCTTCCATTGGACAGTGGAGCCATGTCCTAAACCATTTCAAGACCTCACAGGATTTGTTAAGTTAGCTGCCCACCAAATAAAATACCATCACAAATACACATAAAAGCAGAAAAATGTATGTGCTGCTCCTAGTACAGTTACAGCGCGGAGCTTCAAAGTGCATTTTTATGTTGTTTCAACAGAAAACGTGGTTTGGATCCAGTGACAGTTATGTTCCCGATGCCAGGAAAACAGTGATCGCTCAGTCTAATTTTCCTCTCACTACGATCTCACCCATTGCATTAGGTTAGTTTAGTTCAGTTGAGGGATACAGTGCGGAAACAGGCCATTCGGCCCATGAAGACCATGCCCACCAGCGAACGCAGCATACTTACACTATCCTACACACACTACAGACAATTTACAATTTTTACAAATAGCCTTCAAACCTGTACACCTTTGGAGTGTGGGAGGAAATCGGAGCACCCAGAGAAAACCCACGCAAGTCACGGGAAAGTACAAACTCCATACAGGCAGCACCCATAGTTTGGATTGAACCTGGGTCTCTGGTTTTGTAAGTCAGTAACTCTAGCACCGTGCCACCGTGCTGCCCACAATGCAATTATCTCTGGGTAAAATTTCAAGTGACACCGTGTTTAAGAAGCAGAATCGTGTGATCCAATATCTAGGCTTAGGATACAGTGCGTTTGGAAAGTATTCAGACCCTTTTTCCCAATTTTGTTACGTTACAGTCTTATTTTAAAATGGATTACATTCATTTTTTTAATCATTAATCTAATACCCCAGAATGAAGAAGCGAAAACAAGTGTTTAGAAATGTTTGAAAAGCAATTAAAAAGAAAAAACTGAAATATCAAATTTACATAAGTATTCAGACCCTTTGCTGTGACACTCAAAATTGTGTTTAGGTTCATCGTGTTTCCATCGATTATCCTTGAGGTGTTTCTACAACTTGATTGGAGTCCACCAGTGGTAAATTAAATTGAGTGGACATGATTTGGAAAGACACACACCTGTCTATATAAGGTCCCATAGTTGACAGTGCATGTCAGAGCAAAAACCAAGCCATGAAGACGAAGGAATTGTCCGTAGACCTCCGAGGCAAGATTGTATCGAGACACAGATCTGGGGAAGGGTATAAAACAATTTCAGCAGCATTGCAGGTCCCGAAGAGCACAGTGGCCTCCGTCATTCTTAAATGGAAGAATTCAGGACTCTTCATAGAGCTGGCTGCCCGGCCAAACTAAGCAAGGGGGAGAAGGGCCTTGGTCAGGGAGGTGACCAAAAACCCGATGGTCACTCTGGCAGTTCTCCCATCTCCACAGAAGGACAACTGTATCTGCAGCACTCCACCAATCAGGCCTTTATGGTAGAGTGACCAGACGGAAGCCGCCCCTCAGTAAAAGGCACATGACAGCCCCCTTGGAATTTACCAAAAGGCATGAGAAACAAGATTCTCTGGCTTGATTAAACCAAGATTGAACTCTGGCCTGAATGCTTCATGCTCATCCCCACAGCATGAAGCATGGTGGAGGCAGCATCATGCTGTGGGGATGTTTTCCAGCGGCAGGAACTGGGAGACTAGTCAGGATGGAGCAAAGTACAGAGAGATCCTTGATGAAAACCTGCTCCAGAGCGTTCTGTACCTCGGACTGGGGCGGAGGTTCACCTTCCAACAGGACAACGACCCTAAGCACACATCCAAGACAACGCAGAAGTGGTTTCATGACAAGTCTGTGAATGTCCTTGAGAGGCCCAGCCACGGCCCGGACTTGAACCCGATCGAACATCTCTGGAGGGACCTGAAAATAGCTGTACATCAACGCTCACCATCCAACCTGACAGAGCTTGAGAAGATCTGCAGAGAAGAATGGGAGAAATTATCCAAATACAGGTGGTCCAAGCTTGTAGCGTCATACCCAAGAAGACTTGAGGCTGTAATCGCTGCCAAAGGTGCCTCAACAAAGTACTGAGTAAAGGGTGTGAATACTTATGTAAATGTGATATTTCAGTAATTTATTTTTAATTACTTTGCATTAATTTCTAAACACCTGTTTTCGCTTTTTTATTATGGGGTATTGTGTGTAGATTGATGATAAAAAGAATAAATGTAATCAAGTTTAGAATAAGACTGTAACGTAACAAAATGTGTAAAAAGTGAAGGGGTCTGAATACTTTCTGAATGTAATGTATGTTGCAGTAATTGTGTTAGAAACCCTTAGTTTGAAATGGGATCGCTGGAGGCAGATTCTATCTTTTCGGGAGGAAATATCTCTGAACACTACAATTAAAAAGTAAAATTGGGGCAAATGTGAAACCACTGTTGCATCCGATCCTGTCAGTTTTCCAAATGGTTAGGTTAAAATTAGTTCTTTTGTATTAGATGATAGAGTTGGCGATAGTAATTTATGGAGTCAATGCTGGCTTAAATATTTTTTTTAACTGATCAAAACAGCTGCTCCTACTAACATTGCCTCCAACGTAAAGAAATGGGGCTGAATTCTGCTTGTGTGTTTAAACTGCTTGTTTATGGTCTGGATTGTTACCATTGATTGGAGAGAGGCCCATGTTGTTCCAATATTAAAAAGTACAGCAAGTCCAAACCAAATCATTAAAGGAATGTTGCAGAGCTGGGAAAAATGTTGCCTTTTGTTCGTGGTTGTTTGTTAGGCTACATCCACTGGAGGAAGGTCTCAGTAAAGCAAACTGGCTCAAGGTAGATCAACATCAGAAATAAACCACAACAGGCCCCACCATCGAAGGGATCTACAAGAACCGCTGCCTCAAAAAAGCAGCCAGCATCATCAGAGACCCGCACCATCATGGCCACACGCCATTGGGAAGAAAATGTAGGAGGCTGGAAACTGTAACGTCCCTGTTCAGGAACAACTTCCCTACAGCCATCAGGCTATTAAATGCTATAACCTCAAATAAGCTCTGAATTACATAGACATGCGGGCATTGTCCTGAACTGAGACATCTTCACTCCATCTGTATAAGCACTAAACTTGCGTTAGAGAATGTTTGCTTGTGCATACATCATATGACGTTACCTGTAAATATCTTCATCATCTGTTATCTGTTCTGTAACTCACACACACACACACACGTATTCCCCCAACGCTAATTTCACCAAACTGCGCATGTGCGGCAGATGGACCCGCACTGCGCAGGCGCAATTGCCGTGGTCAAAGTTGTGGCGTTGACAGCATAAATTAAGTTAAATTTAATAAAGTGAAGAGAGGACCCGTGGAGGCATTTGTAAAATGGAACAAAACTTACCTGTGGAGCCATCGGGTCCCCGTTGTGAGGCCAGGCAAGTACAAGCGAAAGGCGATCTGAAAAAATGGCGATCTGAAATTCGGCAAAAGCCCCAACTGCGCAGGCACGGCTGGCAAGTGGGAGCGCTGTTTAAAGTTATTTAAGTTTTAAATGTCAATAATTTCTAAAATATAACATCAATCTGAAGGTAACTTTGCTATTGCACACTGCAGGGCAATGGTGAGTAAGGTGGGTCTAAATTTGTAGCGCTATCGTGTACCGTTTTGGCGGTTTCGGGTACATGCATACAAACAAACAAACATACAAACAAACAAGATATAGATAGATATATGGATAGATAGATCAGGGGCGCCGCACGATTGGCACTCGCCAACAGTCTGTCTGTCTTTTAATTTTTTTAATTTTTAGTGTGTGTTAAAGGTTTGTGTAAATGTTCCCCGGTTTGTTTATGTGGGGGGAGGGGATGGGGGTCGGGGGTAACTTTTTTCAGTTTCTTACCTTGCCGGAGATGTGATTACTTTCCGGATAGCATTTCCGGTCACTCTGCGGCCTACTATCAATGGAGCTGGAGGCCTCTTCAGCTGACTTTTAGCCCCATCGCGGGCATGGACTTAACATCGGAGTCGATCCCTTGCCTGGGATCGCTCTAACTGAGGCCTGCGGACTTTACCATCGTGTGCTTGCAATCTTGGGAGAGATCTAGTCAGGAGCTCCAACATCGCGGAAGGTTCGACCAGCCCCGACCCGGGGTCTGTTCACCGGCGCGAGGGAGCTGACATCCCCCCGATGCAGAGGCTAATCACCCTGATGCAGAGGGCCCAAACGCTGCCAGTTATGGGAGTCAACATCGTCCCGTCAACGGAGGGCTTGAGGCCCCCGACCGTGGGAGAGCTAAAAGAAGAGATTTGAACATTTTTTCGCCTTCCATCACAATGAGGAATGTGGAGGATTCACTGTGATGGATGTTTATGTTAAAATGCGTTTTGTGTGTTCCGTTGCTTTTTATTTGTATGACTGACTTGGCAAATGAAATTCCTTGTGTGTTGCAAAACAAACTTGACTAATAAGTATTATTGTGATTGCGATTGTGGTAGGTAGATATATAGATAGATAGATAAACACATGTGTGTATATATACTGAACCTTTTTTTCATTTATTATATTGTTTACAGAGTGTTATGTTTACATATTCTGTTGTGCTGCTGCAGGTAAGAATTTCTGGCTGGGACATATGACAATAAAACACTCTTGATCAAATATATTATAATCTACAAGAAGCCAAATGTTTCTATTAGTTAACAACCAGGCTCTTAGGTTTTATTATTTTCACGTGTATCGAGATACAGTGAATAGCTTTGTTTTGCATGCTTTCCAATCAAATCGGATAATATTATATATAAATGCAATCGGCAGCAATGGCCACCTCGCCATTTCCATCCTGGAGAAAAAGGTTCTGACTGAGGTAGATGAAGAGAATTGAATTCCTTTTCTCTTTCTCATTTGCCAATCTTAGTCCTTTGTCCAGCTCTCTTTCAACTTACTCTGCCTCCCCCATCCCCACCACAATCAATCTGAAGGGTCCTGACCTGTAACGTCAGCTATCCATGTTCTCCAGAGATGCTGCCCGACCTACTGAGTTACACCAGCAATCTGTATCTTTTTTTCTAAACTAGCATCTGCTGTTCCTTGATTCTCCACAATGAGTATTTTTTTTAAATAATCAAAATAACCTTTATTCAGTACAAAAAATACAAACAAACCAAGAACCGTGCAAAATATAACGTTTGTTAGCGTTATATTTCATAGTGTTCCTAAGAAACATAATTATACCCGGCACCCTCGCCACTCATGTGGCCCCCTGGATGATATCCCTTCCCTCCTTTGACGGGCGTCTCCACCACACCGACTTCCCAAATGTCTAGCAGTGGAAGAAACCTAGATGTGGCCCTTCCCCACCAAGCTTCAGTGCATCCCTCAGCACGTCCTCCTGCAGTCTGGAGCGGGTCAGTCGGCAACATTCCCTGACGGACATCGCGCTCTGCTGGGAGGTCAACCAGGTTCAATGTAATGAGCAATGTGTTAGGCCAACAGTAACTGGCCAGGCACAGCTAACTCAATGCAGAATGTCGACTGATCCAGGCAGCATTGCCTACATGATTCAGCTACTCACAGCCAAAGATATCATCAGCAGAAACTCACATTTATAAAGCAACTGATTAGTTTAGTACAGTACAGTAGAGTATAGTATAGTATAATTTAGTTTAGTTTTGTATAATTTAATTTAGTTTAGTTTAATGTAGTATAGTTGAGTTGAGTTGAGTTTAGTTTAGAGATATGCACCGATGATCTACCTTTACATTTGGGGTGAATTTGCTGTTGTAACATATAATAATCGGGAAGCAAGTGTGGTCCAATAAACAACAATGAGAGAAAGATCAGATAATCTGTTTGTCATTGTCTGTTGAAAGATAAAAGTTGGCCATATGGGAATAACTCTCTTGTTCTTCTCTGAAAAGTGTCATGCACATGAGAGGGCAGATGGAACCTTGGTTTTTCTGACTCATCCCAAACTTGGCAACATTGATAACTGAAACACATTGAAGACTTAATCCTGCACAGAAAAAAAAATCATGAAAATTGAAGCTGAGGGCAAGCTATTCATTCCAATTAGCCTCATCTTTCAATCACAGCATCTAATTATTTTCAGAAGAACTCCGATGATTCTACTTTATATAACATTGTAAAATTGAAATTGGGTGCAATACAGACGGGGACAGATGTCAATGAGGAGGTTCGAACATGGCACAAAAAAAACTTGTTGCCAACCATCATATAACCAGATCATTGAAGAAATAATGGAAATAAAAGCTATTGACTTATTGTTATTGATTTATTCAGTCGCATGATTTACTGCAGGGTAGTGCGTTCTGACCTTCAAGCACAAGAGCTGGATTTTCAGGCTGGCCCATGTGAACACAATATTGTTTATGTCTAGCTGCATGCAGAGATATTATCTACAAATAAAATCGCAGGATAACAAGATGTGGTTCATGGAAGCCAAAACAATGACGCCAGCTTGTTAGGTACTAAACATAAACCTAAAAGCAAGAGATTGCATGGTGCAATGGCATAGGAAAATAACTAACACCTCTCTGGAGCCAGCATTCAAATCCAGCCGAGAATTTCAGGATGAAACTCAATCTGTGCTGGAGTGCTGCATAAAGTAGCTCAGGACAGGCAGAATCCAGTTTCTGGTGGCGTGGGGTAGACCCACCGCAATGAATCCACAATCCCACCCGCAATAATAATGATGGTTATATAGAAAATAGGCCCAGCGATCTTTATTCGAGCCTTGAATTAACCCAGTTCGATAAATTTAACTCATCTGGTTTGAATTCTGCCGAGGCCTCAGGAAAAACGCAAATGACTGTCTCAGAGAACTTAATATCCCTTTGGAGCAATCTTAAAGAGTGGTGTTCAGCTAAGTTTCACTGTGTACCAGTTCCTGGCTCCATCATTGGCCAGGCATGCTTGCAACACATTTCTCCATCTTGTATGCGCATCATATGCTGTTGGAGAATCTCCGAGGGGGTTAACCGGACAGCCACTGAATAAGACAGCTGGCGGTCCCCGGCCCGTCGGGGAACGGGTTCCTCGGGAGTTGGAGCAGTTGAGTGGAGTTAGCGCTAGCTATAAGCCTGGGGCCACCACTGCTCCGGGCCGGTGTCCCTTCACCCCGGACATCTCCGCCCTCCCCCGGACAGGGATGGGATACTGGCGATTCAACGCTGGCGACCTCGTGAGAGATCCCAGGGCTCCGCGATGTTAAAGTCAGCCGCCGCCGGCTGAAAAGTCAGCGCCGCCAGCGGCTGGAAGTTCCGCAGACCACAGCTCCACGGTGTCAAAGTCGGCAGTCCCAGCACTCCGGAGTTCCAACACGGCGACCCCGGTAAGGCATCGCTCGCTCTGCGGTGGAATCCAGTGCTGCGCCGCCGCTGCTGAACCTGAGCCGGTCTCTGGCAGGAAAGGCCCGCGCCAATCCAGGTGGTAGGCCGCGAGGAGGGGGGTGAAGATGCGGCTCGGAGAATAGTCGCATCCTCAACCGGGAAGTGACTAAGAAAACAGTTTCCCTCTCCCCCCCCCCTTCCCCCCACATAAAAAAGACTAAAAGACCTCCAAAAACAACTTTAAAACAGACTAAAAATAACAAAAAAGAATGAAAGGACAGACAGCTGCAGGCTAGGCAGCCACATTCGATGGCGCCACCACTCAACACCTGGGTTCGACCCTGACTACTGATGCTTGTCTGTACGGAGTTTGTACTTTCTCCCTGTGACCACATGGAATTTCTCCGGGTCCTCAGGTTTCCTCCCACATTCCAAAGATGTGTAGGTTAATTGGCTTCTCTGAATTGTCCCTAGTGTGTAGGATAGAACTGGTTATGTGTGATCGATGGTCAGTGCAGACTCGATAGGCCGAAAGGCTCGTTTCCTCACTGCATCTCTAAAGTCTAAATTAAAGTCTGAAAGTTAAGTGACCCGTTTCAATGATTGCTGCCCAGTAGCTCTATCATCAACCACCGTGAAGAGCTTTGAAAGATTGGCAATGCCCACGTCAGCACCAGTCGCCTGGACAATCTAGACCGCTTGCAGTTTGTGTACACAAAACAATACGTTTGTGAAGGACACATGTTCATTGCACGACATTCAGCTTTGGATCACCTTGAAAATAAGAACACCTATGTCAGGATATTATTCATTGCTCAGCTCAGCCTTCAACACCAAAATATTGAATGAGGTCATCTCTAAACTCCTGAGCTTGGACTTGGGGCCATCATCTGCACCTGGCTTCTGGACATCCTGACAGGCAGATCCAAGTAGGTTAGAATTGGTCATAATATTTCCTCCAGTCTTACCCTCCACAACTGGTGCTCCTTAAGGATGTGTGCTCAGCTCTTTGCATGTACCGTCCCTTGACCTACTCCTTGTATATGTACCATACCTTGTCCCACTCCCTGCAGATTTACAGTCTACTCCCTGTACATGTACAGTAAGGTCCATTGTTGTCTGTGGAAGAGGTGTTAATGAAGGGATATAGTAGAACCAGCAGGACAATTAAGGTGGGGTTGGGGCAGAGACAGAGGGAAAGCAGGGGCTAACTGAAATTAGAGAAATTAATATTCCTACCTCTGCTCCCAGGATGAGGTGTTCCACACCAGGTCATCACAAATGGCCTCATTCTTCAGAGAACGGGGATTCCCCTCCCCCACTATTGATGAGGCTCGCACCAGGGTCTCCTCCATACCCCGCAACACTGCCCTCGCTCCCCATTCCCCCACTCGCAAACAGGGCAGAGTCCCCCTGGTCCTCACCTTTCACCCCACCAGCCGGCAAATACAACATATAGTCCTCCGCCAGTTTCGCCACCTCCAACGTGACCCCTCCACCCGCCACATCTTCCCATCTCCCCCCCTGTCTGCCTTCCGCAAAGACCGCTCCCTCCGCAACTCCCTTGTCCATTCTTCCCTCCCCTCCCACTCTACCCCTTCCCCGGGCACTTTCCCTTGCAACCGCAAGAAATGCAACACTTGTCCCTTCACCTCCCCCCTCCACTCCTTTCAGGGACCCAAGCAGTCCTTCCAGGTCCGACAGAGGTTCACCTGCACCTCCTCCAACCTCATCTACTGCATCCGCTGCTCCAGATGCCAGATGATCTATATCGGTGAGACCAAGCGGAGGCTTGGCGATCGCTTCGCCGAACACCTCCGCTCGGTCCGCAATAACCAACCCGACCTCCCGGTGGCTCAGCACTTCAACTCCCCCTCCCATTCCACATCCGACCTCTCGGTCCTGGGCCTCCTCCACGGCCAGAGTGAGCAAACACCGCAAGCTGGAGGAACAGCACCTCATATTCCGCTTGGGGAGTCTGCATCCTTTGGGCTTGAATATTGAATTTTCTCAATTCTGTTAATCCTTGCTGTCTCCTCCCCTTCCCACCTCTCCCTCAGCCCTCGGGCCCTGGCATTCCCTCTATCTCCATCTCCCTCCCCCACCCCAGTCGCACCAGCTTCTCATTTTCACACCACAAACAGCTTACAATGGCTTGTTCCCTTTATCACCGATACTTTTTTGCATATCTTTCACTCATTGTTCCTTATCTCTCCACATCACCGTCTATATCTCTCGTTTCCCTGATCCCTGACCAGTCTGAAGAAGGGTCTCGACCCGAAACGTCGCCTATCTCCTTCGCTCCTTAGATGCTGCTGCACCCGCTGAGTTTCTCCAGCCTTTTGTGTACCCTTAATATTCCTACCGCTGGGTTGTAAGCTGCCCAAGCGAAATATATGGTGCTGTTCCTCCAATTTGCGCATGGCCTCACCCTGACAGTGGAGAGGCACGGGACAGAAAGGTCATTGTGGGAATGGGAAGGGGAGTTAAAATGCCTGGCAACCGGGAGATCGCGTAGGCCGAGGCGGACTGAGCGAGGGTGCCGTTGCTCTACTCCCTGTATATGTACAGTCACTTGCCCTACTCCCCGGACTGTGTAGCACCATGTCAATATATACATTCGTGGATGATACCACTATTGTCAGCCAGATCAACAACAATGATCAGTCATGGGGTCAGAACAGCAACCTAGCCCTTACCGCCAGCAATCTGAAAGGGTTGGTTGTTGAGCTAAGGAAACAGAGAGTAAACACGACCCTATTCTCATCTACAGAGCTGCCACAGAGATAGTTGACACTTCTAACAAACTTGATTATGTTTTTAGAGGTAACGAAGGGGATTAGAGAGGGCAGGGCAGTGGTTGTTGCTGTCTACATGGATTTTAGTAAGACATTTGATGAAGTCTCTCATGGTAGGCTGACCCAGAAGATTAAGATGCATGGAGGTAGAGGGGACACCCGATAAAAGTATGTAAAACAACAAAAAGTATTGATAGGATAGTCTACCAGTACCTTTTTGCCAAGGTCGAAATATCAAGTACTGGATGGCATAGCTTTAAGGTGAGATGGGCAAGGTTTAAAGGAGATATGCAAGGTGAGTTAATTATACAGAGACTGATGGATGCCTGGAACGCGTTACCAGGGGAGTGGTGGAAGTAGATCCGATAGTGGTGCTTAAGTGACTTTTGGATAGGCACATGGATATATGGGGAAATGGAGGGATATGGATTAAATGCAGGCAGAGATTACCTTAACGAGATATCACGTTTAGCACAGACATTATGGTCTGAAGGGCCTGTTCCTGTGCATTATTGTTATATGTTCTATGTTCAGGTTTCAAGGCATCCATATCACCAGCAACCTAACCCCATATTGATGCAGTGACCTAAAAAGCATATCAGCGTATTTCTTTTAAGGCATCTGAGAAGATTAAGCATGTCCACAAATATTCTCTCAAACTTCTACAAATGTGCCATAGAAAGTATTCTGAAGCAATGCATCCTAGCCTGGTATGGTAAGTGCTCTGCTCTTGACCACCTGAACATGCAGAGAGTGGTGCAGAACAGATCAGATATACCGTACATAACATACATAAATACAATATAGGCAAACTCAAGTCCAATAGATAGAGAATCAGACAGTTCCCCATCTTATGGAAGGACCGTTCAGAACCCTGATAACAGAGGGTAAGAAGCTGTTCCTGAGTCTGGTGGTGCTGCTTTCAAGCTTCTATACCTTCCACTAGACAGGAATGAAGGGCAGAAGGAGTGGCCAGGGTGAGACAAGGGTACACAAAAAGCTGGAGAAACTCAGCGGGTGCAGCAGCATCTAAGGAGCGAAGGAGATAGGCGACGTTTTGGGTCGAAACCCTTCTTCAGACTGGTCAGGGATCAGGGAAACGAGAGATATAGACGGTGATGTGGAGAGATAAAGACCAATGAATGAAAGATATGCAAAAAAATATCGATGATAAAGGGAACAAGCCACTGTAAGCGGTTTGTGGTGTGAAAATGAGAAGCTAGTGCGACTAGGGTGGGGGAGGGAGATAGAGAGAGAGGGAATGCCAGGGCCCGAGGGCTGAGGGAAAGGTGGGAAGGGGAGGAGACAGCAAGGGTTAACAGAATTGAGAAAATTCGATGTTCAAGCCCAGAGGATGCAGACTCCCCAAGCGGAATATGAGGTGCTGTTCCTCCAACTTGCGGTGTTGCTCACTTTGGCCGTGGAGGAGGCCCAGGACCGAGAGGTCGGATGCGGAATGGGAGGGGGAGTTGAAGTGCTGAGCCATCGGGAGGTCGGGTTGGTTATTGCGGACCGAGCGGAGGTGTTCGGCGAAACGATCGCCAAGCCTCCGCTTGGTCTCACCGATATAGATCATCTGGCATCTGGAGCAGCGGATGCAGTAGATGAGGTTGGAGGAGGTGCAGGTGAACCTCTGTCGGACCTGGAAGGACTGCTTGGGTCCCTGAAAGGAGTGGAGGGGGGAGGTGAAGGGACAAGTGTTGCATTTCTTGCGGTTGCAAGGGAAAGTGCCCGGGGAAGGGGTAGAGTGGGAGGGGAGGGAAGGATGGACAAGGGAGTTGCGGAGGGAGCGGTCTTTGCGGAAGGCAGACAGGGGGGGGGGGAGATGGGAAGATGTGGCGGGTGGAGGGGTCACGTTGGAGGTGGCGAAACTGGCGGAGGACTATATGTTGTATTTGCCGGCTGGTGGGGTGAAAGGTGAGGACCAGGGGGACTCTGCCCTGTTTGCGAGTGGGGGAATGGGGAGAGAGGGCAGTGTTGCGGGGTATGGAGGAGACCCTGGTGCGAGCCTCATCAATAGTGGGGGAGGGGAATCCCCGTTCTCTGAAGAATGAGGCCATTTGTGATGACCTGGTGTGGAACACCTCATCCTGGGAGCAGATGCGGCGTAGACGGAGGAATTGGGAATAGGGGATGGAGTCCTTACAGGAAGCAGGGTGGGAAGAAGAGTAGTCCAGGTAGCTGTGGGAGTCGGTTGGTTTGTAGTGGATGTCGGTCAGGAGTGTAGCACCCGCAATAGAGAAGAGACAAGAGACAAGACTTTGATTATGTTGGCTGCTTTCCCGAGGCAGCATAAAGTGCTACAATGTAACTTGGAAAGACACAAAGTGCTGGAGTAACTCAGTGGGTCAGGCAGCATCTCTGAAGAACATGGATAGGTGACGTTTTGGATCGGGAACCTTCTTCAAATTGAAGAAGTGCCCTGACTCGAAACGTCATCTATCAATGGTCTCCAGAGATGCTGCCTGTCCTGCTGAGCTACTTCAGCACATTGTGTCCTTTCTTGTAAACTAGCATCTGCAGTTTCTCCTTTCTACAACTTAACCTGGTCCTGACTAGTGAGAAGTACAAGCAATGTCATCTCAATCTATGAAAATACTTAAGAATCGGTGATCACAATATGTACCAGAGTATTTTTGACGTCATATCGGCCACAAAGTTGCTGATGGGGTGGTTCATATGACTTAAGCAAATAATCTGCATACAGTAAACAGAGCTAATTTTGTTTGTTTCCAGAATGGTAAAACAGATAGACTCGGGATATCTCCTAATAAAGGCAGTGTAAGTTCTCAAGAAAAAGGCGATGAGTTTAATAGATACATACAAAATATATCAAACACTCAGAACTCCATGGATACCCAGCTTGTCAGGGAAATTACAATTGTCCCCACACTGCCTGGCTGCATTGCTGTTACCATATACATCTTTAGTACAATTAGTAAAATAAATTAATATTTGTACAATTAATAAAAGAAAAAAGAACAACAAAACTGGGTGTTTAATTGAAACAAAAATAGAGCAATAAAAATGTAATGTCCTCAGATTAAATGGGACAATAATTGTCATTTAAAATCTAGCAACCAAGAAGGATGAAACAGAATGGATGGAAATTGAAAATATTACAATAAGACAAGAAACATGAAAGGATCAAAGATGAAAGGAGAAGCAATTTGGTGATAATTACAATAGAAATATTAAGATACGATAGTGGTATTTAAGAAGCTTTTAGATAGGCGCATGGAAGTGCAGGGAATAGAGGGATATGGATCATGTCCAGAAGTTGTACATGGTGGCATGGTGGCACAGCGGTAGAGTTGCTGCCTTAAACCCCTGTCTCACTGTGCGAGTTGGCCCACGAGTGACCCCGAGTTTTCACTCGTGGTGATCACGTAGCGGGAACGTCGGAACTCGCACGAGCAACTTATCGACTCGTGGCGCTAACGGCAGGTACTCGGGAATCTTGTTAACTCGTGAAAAAAATCAAACATGTTTGATTTTTTCCACGAGTCAAATTAACTGTTCAAGTTAAAAATGGAAACATTTAAACTCGTTGTAATAAAGTGGCCCCGTGCGTTTATCTTAGTGTCTCGTGAGTCTACCGTGGGAACTTTAATAATCTGTTCTTTTGCTCGAGTAAAGACTGAACCAAAGATAGACACAAAATGCTGGAGTAACTCAGCGGACCAGGCAGCATCTCTGGAGGAGAAGGAATAGAGTCGAGACCCTTCTTCAGACTTACCGAAATGCCACCCATTCCTTCGCTCCAGAGATGCAAGTTACTCCAGCATTTTGTGTCTATCTTCGGCCTTTCTGCCACTTGTGAGTGGCTTCACTCTGTCTCAATGAACGGCTTAAAGACCTGCCGAAGGGGCAAGTCTGGGGTGGTGGGTGGGATGTGTCCACGTGTGATGCTTCCACCCCCCCGGGGCCGAGATTGTGGGATTGGGAAGGAACTGCAGATGCTGGTTCACACCGGAGATAGACACACACAATGCTGGAGTAACTCGGCGGGACAGGCTGCATCTCTGGAGCGAAGGAATGGGTGGCATTTCGGGTAAGTCTGAAGAAGGGTCTCGACTCTATTCCTTCTCTCCAGAGATGCTGCCTGGTCCGCTGAGTTGTGTGTGTGTGTCTCTCTCCCTCTCTGTCTATCTGTTTGTATCTGTGTGTGTGTCTGATGTCGGGTCCCGGCAGCCGCTCAAAGTCACCCGAGCTGCTTCCTTCCTCTGAAGTGGCGGCCAGTCCTGCTGTCTGTGTGTGTGTGTGTGTGTGTGTGTGTGTGTGTGTGTGTGTGTGTGTGTGTGTGTCTCTCTCTCCCTCTCTGTCTATCTGTGTGTATCTGTGTGTGTGTCTGCTGTCGGGTCCCGGTGGCCGCTCAAAGTCACCCGAGCTGCTTCATTCCTCTGAAGTGGTGGCCAGCTGCTGTCTGTGTGTATCTCTGTGTGTGTGTGTGTGTGTGTGTGTGTGTGTGTGTGTGTGTGTGTGTGTGTGTGTGTGTGTGTGTGTGTGTGTGGTGTGTGTGTGTGTCTGCTGTCGGGTCCCGGCGGCCGTTCAATGTCAGTCACCCGGGCTGCTTCCTTTTTTAAAATTATTTAAAATAGAGATCCATTGCAAAAAAGTATTTAAAAACATAAAACAACAAGAAATGCTTGGTTACTGGAGGATGCGCATTTTCCCATTGTAGGTCATATCAATAGATGCCGCCGCGCTGAAATAACTCAAAACCACAGGATGGAGATGTATTTTAACATTGTTGCTTTATTAAAACATACCTTCATTCACGGTTGGCTCAAGAGTAACGGGAGAGGAACTTGCTAACTCGGGAGAGGAACTAGGAACATCGCAGCAATGACATACCCGTGGGAACTCGGTTACACACTTGATCATAAACTTGCAGTCTCGTGCACAGCCACGAGTCTGTCACTCGGGGTACCTCGTGGGTCAACTCGCACAGTGAGACAGGGCCATTACAGTGCCACAGACCCGGGTTCGAACCTGACCACGGGTGCTATCTGTTTGTACCTTCTCCCCGTGACCTGTGTGGGTTTTCTTTGAGATCATATGTTTCATCCCACACTCCAAAGACGTACAGGTTTGTAGGTAATTGGCTTGGTATAATTGTAAATTGTCCCTAATGTGTGTGGGGTAGTGTTAATGTGCTGGGATCACTGGTCGGTGGGTCGAAGAGCCTGTTTCACGCACTGTATCTCTAAACTAAACTAAACTAAAATTAAAGGTGAGATCAGTTTAACTTGGCATCAAGTTCGGCACAAATATTGTGGGCCAAAAGGCCTGTTCCGCTGCTACACTGCTCTATGATCTATGTTCAATGAAAATAATCAATAAGAAAACAATGAAAATGTTGAAAAGCATTGAGAGTAGTATGCAAGGCCATTTACAAAATACATCATAGACAATGAAAGACCTTTTTATTGACACTAATGGGATAGTGAAAGACAGGCAGGATTGATAGGAGGCAAAATCTTATATTTGGGAGTTGGGGATGATTGCCTGAGTAATAAATACATGTATCTGTAGTGCAACACAGAGAAAGGAGGAATAAATAAAGATGAACAAGAAAAGTTGCAAAATAATGTAATCAATTAGACAGATATTTCCGACCAGATGAAAATGTACAGTGGTGCTGTGGGAGGAGGAGAAGAATTTTATGGAAGGATTTCCAGAATGTTCTGCAGAGACAAGTTATACCGCAGGATCGAGGAATGATTCACTACTTCTAAAAGAGTTGGGGGGGATGAGGCAGGAAATTAGACGCTGGTTAGTCAACAGTTGATAAATTAGGAGAGTCTATAATATGGGAAGAATTAATCATAGTAGGGCAGCAAGGCTGCCAATTCTTGACCAACCTTATTGAATTCCTTACAGTAAAAGCAGGCAGAGGATAAAATAAATATAGTGAATGTGCTTTTAATGTACTTTCAAAGAGTGTTCAATAAAATAGTAGTGAATACTAAAGGCAAAAATATGAATGAGAGTAAAAATGATGTTGTTTACATTGCAAAGCTCTGGTGAGCAGTTTTCCAAAATAATTAGTGACAGATTTACCGTTTACATAATTGATCTCGACAGGAATTGAAGGAATGGCATTGAATATGCACATTGTATATATGGTGCATTATGGATGCACCAAGGTAGTCGGGTGGCCGCTTAGATGACGGTTGCAATTCAATGTGGAGAAATCTGGATGTAATTTTAGAAGTGTGAATTGGAAAAGAAACGGGAAGATTCTAATCTGGAGGGGAGCCGGTGGACTTTGTGTTCAGTGACTCAGGTCATTAAATGTATCCACATTACAAAACGGGAGGTGCTGGTCACATTAAGGTGGATAAATCCCCAGGGCTTGATCAAGGGATGGCAGAGAATAAATTGCAGAGGCCTTGAACGAGATATTTGCATCGTCTGTAGCTATAGACGAGGAACTGGAAAGCTCTAATGTTGTGCCATTATTTAAGAAGAGCTGCAAGGACAAGTTCGGGAACTACAAGCTGGTCAACTAGACATCAGAGGTGGGAAAGTTGATGGAGGAGATTCTGAGGGACAGAATCTACCAGCATTTACAAAGAAAGGTATTGCTTAAGGATAGTCAGTGTGGCTTTGGACATGTGAAATCATCTGTCACACATTTTATGGAGTTCTTTGAAGAGGTGACAAAGAGGATTAACAAGGGCAGGGCAGGGTTGGCTACAGACTTTAAGAAGGCCTTTGACAAGGATTGGTGGAAAGAGTCAGAGGGTGGTAGCGGGAGGATTGTTAATCATATTGGAGGCTGCTGAACAGCGATGTGCTGCAGGGTTCTTCGCTGGTTCCACTGTTGTTTGTTATCCATATTATTGATTTGAATGGCTAGTAAGTTTGCAGATGATACTAAGATTAGTGGTGCAATGGACAGTGATGAAGATTTTCTCAGATTTGAACAGGATCTCGGTTTAGTTCAGTTTAGTTTATTGTCACGTGTACCAAGGTACAGTGAAAAGCTTTTGCTGCCTGCTATCCAGTCAGCGGAAAGATTGATTACATGTATTGATTACAATTGATCAATTTACAGTGTATAGATACATGATAAGGAAATAACATTTAGTGCAAGGTCTGATGAATTCTGGGAGTGGCCAAGGAATGATTGATGAAATTTAACTTGAACAATTGTGGGGTGTTGTAGTTTTGGCAGGTTAAACCAGTCATAAACATTCCCCACATAATGGGAGTGCTCTGGACGATAACACTATCCTGCACACGAGGTACAATTTACAATTTATTCTTCTTCTTAAGCTCTTTGCTCCTCTAGGGAGCATAGGCCATTGACAAATGTCCTCCACCTCACTCGGTTGTTGGCAGTTCTTTCGAGAACTCCCCAGTTGAGCCCACTCTCAGACATTTCTGTCTGGACACCTCTTCTCCAGCTGTTCCTGGGGTTACCTCTTTTCCTTTTTCCTTGGGGGGTTCCATTTCAGGGCTTGCAGGATGATGTTTGTGGCAGGCTTCCTGAGGGTGTATTCAACCCAATTACATTTTCTCCTTCAAATTTGTAAGTCAATGGGCTCCTGGC
This sequence comes from Okamejei kenojei, assembly GCA_035221665.1. Classification (NCBI taxonomy): domain Eukaryota; kingdom Metazoa; phylum Chordata; class Chondrichthyes; order Rajiformes; family Rajidae; genus Okamejei; species Okamejei kenojei. The sequence goes on along the minus strand of CM069131.1, from coordinate 167,844,909 downwards.
TTGTTCTTTTCCATAGGTCCACATTACTTACTTTGTCTCTCCACCAGATGTTAAGCATTCTCCTAAGGCAGGTGTTAATGAATGTTTGCAGCCTGTTTGTAGTGTGTTTTGGTGTTTTCCATGTCTCTGATCCATACAGCATCACCTGTTTCACATTTAAGTTAAAGATACGTATTTTGGTGTTGATTGCTATGTGTTATGTGCTCCAGATCTTCCTGAGCATGTCAAACACCACCCAATTTAACCTAAGCTAATTAACCTACAAACCTGTATGTCTTTGGAGTGTGGGAGGAAACCGGAGCAACCGGAGAAAACCCATGCAATCACAGGGAGAACGTATGTGTGGGGGAAATTAAGGCCCATAGGGAAAGTTAAATTCCCTGCCTTTTACAAACAGCACATGCAGTCATGATCGAACCCAGGTCTCTGGCGCAGTAAGGCAGCAACTCGACCGCTTCACAATGTGACTCTCCGAATATCAGCTAGCCGGAATAGCTGCACATCAATATCCAGATTGGTGAGCTAAGGGCCATGGAGATGCAATGTTTGCTTGGACCCAGGTTGGACCAAAACACCTCTGCATCTTCATATCATTTCTTCCAGCTTTCCTTTTCTCCTCCGCCCAGTTCACCTTTGTATTCGGAGGAAACATGTCTTCTAGTTTACCCTACAGGAGCCCCGCTAATGTTAGACTTCTACCTCTTGTGCGCGGGTTCCATCATAATAGAAATAAAAAGTATTGCATTTAAAGATTATCAGAACGTCGTCACCTCCCAATAACTTGTAAAGTCAGTGAGGCACTTTTATGTAATCACTACTGCAATGCAGGCATTGATTACTGGCATTGGCTCAGTGCAATGTGAGACCTCCTGTTGGGACAGAGAATGCCTCAAGGGAATGTAAAGGCAAAAAACACAGTGAGCAGATGGTGATTTTGGAAGGTAGAGGCACGGGATGGCACTGGCTGTGTTTCTGTAGGATGGTGAAGGGGGTGGGAGGGTGGAAGCAAAGAGAATTGTTCCCATATGCGAAGGAGATTATAATGGCTTCCCCCGCAGTGAAACATGTGAATAATGTTAACATAAACTGGCACACGAGGTTACATGAAAATCAAAAAAAAAAATTGCTGATGCTGAAAACATAAAATAAAAAACAGAAAGTGCTGGAAACACTCAACAGGTCGACCGGCATCTGTGAAGAGAGAAAGGGAGTTCATAAGATCATAAGATCATAAGTGATAGGAGCAGAATTAGGCCATTCAGCCCATCAAGTCTACTCCACCATTCAATCTTGACTGATTTATCCCTCCCCCCCGAACCCCCTTGTCCTGCCTTCTCCCCATAACCTGGGACACTCATACTAATCAAGAATCTATGTATCTCTGTCATAAATGTATCCACTAACTTGGCCTCCTCTGCCTTCCGTGGCAAATAATTCCACAGATTCACCACACGTTAACCAGATTTCAGGTCCAGGCCCCTTTATCTAATTTTGTGGCCTGCCATGTCACCACACAATCTGGAACACTGATAACACTGCGGTGTAAATCCCTACGTAACACGTTGCCAAGGAAACCTGAACATTGGTTCAGGCAATGGTGGAAGAGGTTGGACGTCACAAAGCCATTTCAGCTTAAAGTGGCTTCTTACGAGGGTGGATGTTGGACAAGCAAATCAGCAATGCCTTTCAACAGCAGCGAATCAGAGATTTGAGGGTTGCATTTTTCCTTTAATTCATCTGATCATTTATAGCTTTAAGATGTGAGGGGCTAAGTTTAATGGAAATAAGCAGGACAACTTTTTTACACAGAGGGTTGTGAGTGCCTGGGATGTGCTGTATGGGGTTGGCGGTTGAAGCAGATACGATAGTGGCATTTTAAAAGATAGGCACATGGATATGCAGGGAATGGAAGGAAATGGATTCTGCGCAGGTAGATAACAGATGGTTTTGGCATCATGTTCGGCACAGATGTCGTGGGCCGAAGGGCCTGTTCATGTACAGTATTGTACTATGTTCCATGTTCTGTCTGCTTGTACTGCAATGGAGTTACAGAGTCACCAGCAGTTTCCTAGCACCTTGATGCCATTGACTGAGATCAGCTGAGATAGGGTGGCACAGTGGCGGTAGAGTTGCTCCCTCACAGCGCCAGAGACCCGGGTTCGATCCTTTCTATGGGTGCTTTCTGTACGGAGTTTGTACATTCTCCTTGTGACTGCGTGGGTTTTCTCCAGGTTCTCCGGTTTTCTCGTACACTCTAAAGACATGCAGGTTTGTAGGTTCCATTGGATTTGGTAAAATTGTAAATTGTCCCGAATATGATAGTGCGAGGGCGATCGCGGTCGGCGCGGACTCAGTGGGCTGAAGGACCTGTTTCCGCACTGCATCTCTGAAGTCTAAAGTCTGAAGCTAACTTGCAACCGACCACAATTAGTCTTCAGCTTTTCTCAGGAGTCAAATTGATGAGCAGAGAAATCTTCAATGGTGCTCCTTTACACAGTGATATTCACTGTACAGGATTTTCTTCCCTCTGGAAAAATTCCTGAAAGAAGCTTTCAATGCCAATCGTAAATGTGTTACAATGCCATGATTTGAATGTATCTGATGACTTGAAAAATGCAGCGTCATTAGAAAGTTACAGAATGAGTCACTCAAACCTTATTTTTAAATCCCTGTTACTATTTTACGTCTGGCTTTTCCTGAAGGTTCTGACCACATGGGTTATCATTCAAAAACACAAAGTGCTAGAGTAACTGAGTGGGTCAGGCAGCATCTCTGGGGGGCATGGACAGCAGGAGAGCAGCAGGAATCAGAGAGGGGAAACAGTGAGAGAGGTCACACAGAACTCCCATTTGAGAGAGGAGGAGAACTTCTTCAAAGTAGGCATACCTTAAGGAGGTTTTGCAGTGGAGCAGTAAAAAGTAGACGCAAGGAACAATCTCTTGAAGAATCTTGAGGAAAGTGGTGGAGGAACTCAGCGGGTCAGGCTCACAAGGAACTGAAGATCCCACTGGCCATTCCATTAACTGTCTTCCTGAGTAATGGAAGTCAGCCAACATGGGGAAGGAGGAAGGAGTGCAAAGATCATGTTCCCATTCTCCTCTTCGGCAGGCCATCGCGATTGAAGATAACTTCCTTATTCATCACCAGACGTATATGGGTAGTGACTGAGAACAGAAACATAGAAACATAGAAAAAATAGAAAGAATAGGTGTAGTAGTAGGCCATTCAGCACTTCAAGCCAGCACCGCCGTTCAGTGCGGGTGAGTAAGGGGAATGGAGAAGTCAAGACGGTGTGCTGACAGTTGGAAAGCAAAAAGTCCATAGAGGGCAGCAGCGGGAGTCCATGAGGAGGAATGTTGGAGAAAGCAGGCGGAGGCGAGGACTCCTTACCAACGGAATGGCCCCGAGGTGGTGGAGACGGAAGAAGAGCCCAGCATCATGGGTGGCACAGTGACACAGCTGGCAGAGCTGCTGCCTCGCAGCTCGATCCCGACCTTGGGTGCTGCCTGTGTGGAGTTTCCAAGTTCTCCCTGTGATCATGTGGGTTCCTCCGGATGCTCCGGTTTCCTTCCTAGTGTGTAGGGAGTCTTTGAAAAAATGTGATGACATTTGTGAATGGGTGATCGATGGTCGGTGGGCCAAAGGGCCTGTTTCCATGCTGTATCTTTAAATGTAAACAAATAAAAATCATGGCAGGCTCAGAACTAAATGAGGTGTGGGCGTAGGGGGACAAAAGTAAGCCTGCTGCTGTGGCCTGACTGTTCTGAATCTTAAAGGGGAAGGGGGTCAATGGGGATGGTGAAAACCTGACAAGAGTAAGGGCGGGTGTCAGACCTAGGCTCTGAGGAGAGCTGAGGGGTGGAGGGAGGCCTGAGGGAGCTACGATGGTGGGGATGTCAGAGGAAAGGATCACATACTTACAAGGATGTTGCCAGGACTAGATGGTGTGAGCTATAGGGAGAGGTTGAGTAGGCTGGGTCTCAATTCCTTCGAGCGCAGGAGGATGAGGGGTGATCTTATAGTGTACAAAATCATGAGAGGAATAGATCAGGTAGATGCACAGAGTCTCTTGCCCAGAGTAGGGAATCGAGGACCAGAGGACATAGGTTCAAGGTGAAGAGGAAAAGATTTAATAGGAATCTGAAGGGTAACTTTTTCACACAAAGAGTGGTGGGTGTATGGAACAAGCTGCCAGAGGAGGTAGTTAAGGCTGGGACTATCCCATCGTTTAAGAAACAGTTAGACAGGTGGATGGATAGGGCAGATTTGGAGGGATATGGACCAAGCGCAGGCAAGTGGGACCAGTGTAGCTGGAACATTACTGGCTGCTGTGGTCAAGTTGGGCCGAAGGGCCTGTTTCCGCACTGTATCACTCTATGACTCTATGACTCTATGACTCTATAACCCAAAACGTTACCTTCATAATTTCATAAGTGATAGGAGTAGAATTAGGCCATTCAGCCCATCAAGTCTACTCCGCCATTCAATCATGGCTTATCTATCTTTCCCTCGCAATCCCATTCTCCTGCCTTCTCTCCATAACCCGACACCATCAAGATTCTGTTAAACACTGCCTTTAAAATATCCATTGACTTGGCCTCCACAGCCGTGTTTCAAAGGTTTCAAAGGTCTTTTATTGTCACGTGTACCAATTAAGGCACAATGATATATGAATCACCACCCTCTAACTAAAGAAATTCCACTCATCTCCTTTCTAAAGGTACATCGTTTTGTTCCGAGGATATGGCCTCTAGGCCTAGACGCTCCCACTAGTGGAAACATCCTCTCCACATCCACTCTATCCAGGCCTTTTTCACTATTCGGTAAGTTTCAATGAGGTCCCCCCCTCATCCTTCTAAACTCCAGGTGAATACAGCAGGTGCAGGCCCTATCCACGTCCTCCAGAGATGCCGCCTGACCCGCTGAGTTACCCCAGCACTTTGTGGGTTTTTTTTGGAAAACCACCGTCTGCAGTTTCTTGTTCCACAGAATTCTGGAACCCAAAGTGCTCTTTACCACAATTATCAGAAATGAAAATGACAGTGGTAAGAAGCACTAGCTTAGAGAAGAAAGAGTTCATGCTTCAGGGTGCAGTCTGCCCATCTAACAGCGGGCTATCCAGACTGAGCTGTCAACTTTGTTGCCTGACCTGCTGAGTGCTTTTCAGCATTTTTACTGTTATTATTTCAGATTTCCAGCATCTGAAGTTTTTATTGTTTCCATGCTGGTTGATCGGTAAACTTTAACAAATGAAGAGGCAGAATAGGGATAAAAAGAAATGAGCAGCAGTAATAAAGCCGCAACACTAGTCTGGCTGGAAAGGATCGGTGGTGGATTGTGTTTCCTGCATTTTTGGCTGAGTGATTGAGTGTATTTACAGTGTTCTCTCTCCCTGTCTGAAGGCAAGTTTGCATCTGGAACCTGCTCAAATCAGATACGGGCATCTACCAATGAGGCAAGCATCTTCACTAAATACTATGTGAATAAAAGCAGGTCACGCCGATCTTTTCCCGACCTACCTGTGGGGTGGTGTTTGAAGACTATCAAAATCCTAATCTCCAGAAATAAATACCTTTTATCATGTGCCAGAATTTCCAATTAGCTCCGCACAGCATCTTTAACCATTTTACCCACTGCTCCCAGGACTGGAGTTCAAAGTAATGAGGCAGCGTTTAAAGATTGCAAACTTTCTGGCAAATGCACAGCTCCACCATTTATATAATCTGTACCTTTCCATAGTTCCTTCCCAGCCATCCGCAGTCTCCCCATAGTGAACCTAATGTTACAAATGATTCACTTTTAGTCTCCTTACAACCTCCCTTGCTCAGATTCACACACATTCAATCATCAGCCAAGGTAATGTCTGTGCTGCTTGTGTTTGTGTGTGTGTGTGTGTACGTGCAGATGTGTGTGCGTGTGTGGGTGTGTGTACGTGCAGATGTGTGTGTGTATGTTCATGGGCGCATGTGCTGTGTGTCAGTATGCATGTGTGTCTGTGTATGGGTGCGCGTCGGTGTATGTGTGTCCGTGTGCGGGTGTGTGTGTGTATGGGTGTGTGTCTGTCTGTGAGTGTGCCTGTCTGTGTGTGAGAGTGTGTGTGTGTCTGTGTGTCTGTGTGTGTCTGTCTGTGTGTGAGTGTGTGTGTCTGTGTGTGTGTCTGTCTGTGAGTGTGTGTGTCTGTGTGTGAGTGTGTGTGTCTGTCTGTGTGTGTGTGTGTGTGTGTGTGTGTGTGTGTGTGTCTGTGTGTGAGTGTGTGTGTCTGTGTGTGTGTGTGTGTGGCTGGTGCGTGTGTGTGTGTCTGTGCGTGTGTGACTGTGCGCGTACATGGGTGCGCGTCAGTGTGTATGTGCATGTCCATGTGTGTGTGTGTATGGGTGTGTATCTGTATGTCTCTGTGTGCGAGTGTGTGCCTGTACCCCCGTGTGTGTGTGTGTGTGTGTGTGCATGTCTATGCGTGTGCATGTGTCTGTACACGCCTGTGTGTGTACACGCATGTGTGTGAGTCTGTGCGCATGTGTGGGAAAGAGTCAGAAAGGAGAGGAAGGGAGGGAGAGTTTCAGTTTGGACATGGTTGTGATGCGTCATGTCTGGCTGTAAAAATCACTGTCAAGCCTGACACATAAGCAGTGAGTGCTAGTGTCAACCAATGCTTCTCAGTACCTGTACAATCACACCACTGCATGGAGTAGGTGGTGAAGAGAGAAAAAAAAGGGAAATAAATTGGAGGGACAGTCATTTGCACAAAGAATAAAAGATTAACAGGCAGCTGGGAACCTCAGCAAGAGTAATGTATTCAGATGATAATCTGCACAAGAACATTAATAACAGAGATGAAAAGGTTAAAGTATTAAAAGCAGTAGATGCTAGCAGATAGCCACTGATATTTTTGTGTTCCTGCCACTTAGTGGATATACCACAATCCTAAAAGTGTTTACTGGGCTGTGCAACACAGCAATGTCTACAGATTTAAGCTGATAGGATCCTAGACAACAGACTGCAAGTCTAAAGTAGTAATTACCAGGCTTTCTATTGAATGTCTGCAATTTGACAGGACAGACTATAAACTCCATACAGTTGTTTGGCAGAGGTCAATGTGAACAAAAACACTCCAATTATTTTCAGTAGAGTTACTCAGTGTTGTGTTCTAGGTTAGATTGTACATAAATGGTAATGGTCGAAAAAGGCAATTGCTCCAATCCTCGATTCCCGGCAATCAGTCATTTCAAAGCAGTATTGGGATTCATTTTTTAAATTAATATTCTTCTAATATTTTGCCCATCTTCTACTGCAGAGTTCGGCTCATGGCCCCTCTATTTGCACAATTGCACATTCTCCCTGTTTTATTTTAGGTCAGTTGATTATGTGTCATGTGAAACCAGGTACAGTGAGAAGCTATTGTTTGCATGCTATCCAGTCAAAGAAAAGACTGTACGTGATTCCAATCAAACCCTATACAGTGGAATAGATAATGTACAGTGTACAGTACAGCACAGTGTAGATAATGTACAGTGTACAGTACAGTGTAGATAATGTACAGTGTACAGTACAGTGCAGATAATGTACAGTGTACAGTACAGTACAGTGTAGATAATGTACAGTGTACAGTACAGTGTAGATAATGTACAGTGTACATTACAGTACAGTGTAGATAATGTACAGTGTACAGTGTACAGTACAGTGTAGATAATGTACAGTGTACATTACAGTACAGTGTAGATAATGTACAGTGTACAGTACAGTACAGTGTAGATAATGTACAGTGTACATTACAGTACAGTGTAGATAATGTACAGTGTACAGTACAGTACAGTGTAGATAATGTACAGTGTACAGTACAGTACAGTGTAGATAATGTACAGTGTACAGTACAGTGTAGATAATGTACAGTGTACAGTACAGTACAGTGTAGATAATGTACAGTGTACAGTACAGTGTAGATAATGTACAGTGTACAGTACAGTGTAGATAATGTACAGTGTACAGTACAGTGTAGATAATGTACAGTGTACAGCGCAGTGTAGATAATGTACAGTGTACAGTACAGTGTAGATAATGTACAGTGTACAGTACAGTGTAGATAATGTACAGTGTACAGTACAGTGTAGATAATGTACAGTGTACAGTACAGTACAGTGTAGATAATGTACAGTGTACAGTACAGTGTAGATAATGTACAGTGTACAGTACAGCACAGTGTAGATAATGTACAGTGTACAGTACAGCACAGTGTAGATAATGTACAGTGTACAGTACAGTACAGTGTAGATAATGTACAGTGTACAGTGTACAGTACAGTGTAGATAATGTACAGTGTACAGTGTACGTACAGTACAGCGCAGTGAAGATAATGTACAGTGTACAGTACAGTGTAGATAATGTACAGTGTACAGTACAGTACAGTGCAGATAATGTACAGGTACAGTGTACAACATTGTTACATTAAGGGTTTATGTTGGATAAAGGGAACAACATTTAGTGAAAGATGGTCCGATAAAGTGTGATTAAAAATCCAATGAGTTGGATGAGAGGTCAGGACTGCACTCAAGCTGTTCAGAGGACCGTTCAGTTGCCTGATAACAGCTGAGAAATTGTCCCTAAATCTGTATAAAAACAGTTCATTCAGGTGCTCCGGTTTCCTCCCACATGCCAAAGACGTGTGGGTTGTAGTTAATCATAGAAACATAGAAAATAGGTGCAGGAGGAGGCCATTTGGCCCTTCGGGCCAGCACCGCCATTCATTGTGATCATGGCTGCCACCATCAGTAACCCGTGCCTGCCTTCTCCCCATATCCCCTGACTCCGCTAGCCCCGAGAGTTCTATCTAATCGGCTTCTGTATATTGTCTCCAGTGTGTGGGGAGTGGATATGAAAGTGGGATAACATCGAACGAATGTGAACCAGTATCTGTAAACCAGCATCTGCAGTTCCTGGTATCTGCATAAAACTTGTGTGAGCGGGTGATCGATGGCGCACCAAAAGGCCTGTTTCCATATAGTATCGGGCAATCCGTCAAATTCCTTTGTTCTGAGTATTCATGTGGGAAGGTATGAGCAATGCAGCAAGAAGCTGAGATAACGAGAAATTGTCATGAAATCATTATAAATTAGATAAAACTTCAAGACATGCGTAAACAGCTCAAATATTTAAGAGCACCTTGAGAGAGGTCACTGAGCATTGAGAAAAATAATGAACGGTGAGAGACAATATCAATCATCTTAAACAAGCGTTTCAAAACCTTGGACACACCCTTGCACGAGAATGAAGCTAATATAGTTCATGTATTTTAAAAAACAGGCACATGTCCATGGAAAGTTCCAGAACCATTTATTTTAATTTCAATTCACTGACAAAACCAAGATGTTAACAGGATAAAAATAATGCAACTATAATGTAATGAAATGTATCTGAAAAATGGTAACATGAAATTTATAGACAATGTGCCTTAACTAGAAACTAAACGTCCTGGAGTAACATAGTGGGTCGGGCAACATCTCTGGAGAACATGGAGAGAAGGGTCCTGACCTGAAACATCACCTAGCCATGTTTTTCAGTAATGGTGTATGACGTGTTGAGTTACTCCAGCACTTTGTGTCTTTTTTTATAAATCAATATATGCAGTTCCTTGTGTCTGCCTTAACTTCTTTGCAGCCAAAAGACAAGCTCACAGATATATAAATATATAAATTTAGATTTGAGGGAATGTAGATACAGTAATCTCTGAGACTTCCTTAAAGAGCTCCGACCGCCGGCCTGTGGCCTATAACATCCTGAAGCCACAGTCTCCAGTAGGAAAGTGCCGATTTGGGACCTCCAAGCCGCGGAGTGTGTTTGAACATCCCGACGTCAGAGTCTTGATCATCCCGACGAGAGGGCCTGTACACCGGGCCGCCCGTAGCGGCGACTACGGAGGGTTTATGGCCCCGACCACGGGTGCAAAAAGGAGGATTGACTGAACTTTGTTGCCTTCCACCACAATGAAGAATGCTTTTTCTTTTTCAAAATAGACTTTATTCAGGTGATAAATATATACAATACATGAACCGTGCGAAAAATTCATCCGACATTTTCGGAGGCTATGCAAATTGTTCAATACAGTCTATATGCATTGCTCAAATTTCACGAATCTCTCTCCCACCCGTGCCACTCATGTGGCCCCCTGACGTGGGATACCTTCCCTTATTTTGAGGGGCATCTCCACCATATCGTGCCCCCCCATGTCCAGCAGTGGGAGGACCCTAGACTGTGGCCCTCCCCCACCGAGCCTTGGCGTTGGCTGCAACGAGCTTCAGTGCGTCCCTCAGCACGTACTCCTGCAGTCTGCAGTGGGCCAGTCGGCAACATTCCCTGAGGTCATCTCGCTCTGCTGGGTGGTGAACAACGCTTGGGCAGACCAAAGAGCGTCTTTCACCGAGTCGATGACCTTCCAGTAGCACTTGATGTCAGTCTCTGAATGTGTCCCTGGGAACAGTCCATAAATCACAGAGTCCTCTGTGACGGAGCTGTTCGGAATAAAGCGTGCCAGGGATCTTTGCATACTTCTCCAGACTCTCTTTGCAAATCCACACTCTGCGAAGAGGTGGGCAACCGTCTCCTGTTGTGGTGGATGTTTGTGTTAAATTCTATTGTGTATTGTGTGTTCTTTTTAAGTGTATCGCTGCTGGCAAATTAATTTCACTGCACCTTTGTGCATGTTCCAGATGTGAGAACTAAAGGTGAAAGTGTAAGAGAGCTGGAAGTCTTGGTAGAATAGATCTGGAATAGATATGCAACTCAGAACCAATATGGTTGGGCGTAGCAGTAGATCTATTGCCTTACAGAGCCAGAAACCCAGGTTCCTCCTGACTAAGGGTGCTATCTGTATAGAGTTTGTACATTCTCCCCATGATCTGCGTGAGTTTTCTCTGAGATCTTCGGTTTCCTCCCACACTCCAAAGACTTACAGGTTTTCTAGGTTAATTGGCTTGGCGCAAATGTAAAAATAGTCCCAAGTGTGTGTAGGATAGTGTTAATGTGCGGGGATCGCTGGTCGGTGCGAACTCGTTGGGCCGAAGGGCTTGTTTCCACGCTGTATCTCTAAACTATACTAAAATAACTGTCGCTCCCAGCATTGCAGGCATCAGCTCCATAGATAAAGTCAATATCCACAATGGGGTAGAGGTGAATAAGACAGTACCTAAACTAAACTAAATATGAATCAGGGTAGCTTGCATTGGTGAGCAATTCCAGGTGAAATCTAACCAATCAAAATTGAACAAGGCTCTCCTAGTCTCAACCCATTTTAGCCTGTTTGACCTTTGGCCTACTGATATCACTGGTCGCAATGCCCCACTAACGTGATGGGGAGTTCAAAGCTACGTATAATGGCTGTTGTGAAACATGTGCAGGAGAGGCAACAACGCAGCTTGCTACATTCCTGGTTTCCTCACAATGTACACCCTGCTGACATCAGGAGACTTGTCTGCACAGCCTCAGAGCCGACTGCAGACTGCAGACGGCACACACACGCCACCCAAACTCTTTGGAATGTGCAGGAAATGTTTTTGTTCAGCCTTTAGTTCCCGTGAAATTCATTCAAGCGGGCTCCCCTATGATGGTGCTGCTGGCGGTACTGTACTCCATTACGGGAGGCCACAGGGTTGCCGGGGTAGGCCCATTGGGGAAGATTGGGGACATGGGCCCTTGCAATAACAGACCTCTATCTAGCAGATTTCAGTTTAGGGCTCCATAGCACCCCACCCCCCCCCCCCCCAAAACTCTCCCCCCCCCCCCAAACCCCCCCCCACTACCCCCCACTTCTGCCAGTTACCCAACGAACTAGCGTCATGTGCCGTGTTTCCGGTTCTGGATGCGAAAAGGAGTAAACTGAATAAGGGTCTCATCCCAAACCGTCATCCAGTAAATGTGTCATGCATTGGTATTCTTTTATTATTATCGTTATTATACGATACGATGGCACTTTATTGTCAGACCGAGGTCTGAAATGTGTTTTTGCATACAGCTATACAATGAAATAAAGAACACAACACATGATAGAGTTCAACATAAAACATCCCCACACAGCAGAATCAAAATGTTTCCCACTGTGAGGGAAGGCACCAAAGTTAGTCAACATCCTCGATGTTCCTGATGTTCACCCGTGGTCGGGGCCTCCGGAGCGCTCCGCAGTTGCCGCTACGGGCAGCCCGCCACTCAGGCCCGCTCGCTGGGATGATGGAACTCCGACGTCGGAACGGGAGGCCAACCTCAGTGGCTTGGACCTCCAAAGCGGCCGCTACCCAACGGAGTCCACCGCTCCCGAAGTCCCCAGCCCGCGTCGGGCGAAGATTCATGCTGGCGGCCCTCGGCAAAGGGCCCCAGGGACTCAGCGATGTTGGAGTCAGCACTGCCCGCGCTGGGAGCTACGCGAACCATAGCCCCGCGATGTCGACGCTGCAGGCCCAACGCTCCGGAGCTTCAAACGGCAATCCAGGTAGGTATCGCCCGCTCCGTGGTGAATCCAGCGCCGCGCCGCTGGTGCCGAAGCTCTGGTCCGGTCTACAGTCTCAGGTAGGAACGGCCGTTCCGATCCAGTTGGTCGGCCATGAGGAGGGGGGCGAGGACGCGACTCGGAGAAATAGTCGCATCCTCGCCAGGAAGCGACTGGGTAGCGGTTTCCCACTTACCCTACCCCCCTCCCCCACATAAAAAACGAAAGAAATCTCCCAAACAAACTATTAGACAAACTAAAATGTAAAAAATATATAGAAAAAACGGACAGGCTGCAGGCAGAGGCTGCTAGCAGTGCAGCGCCCCCTTCTATTGGGAAGTAAATGGGGATGGGGAAGTAAAAACAATCAAGTTCACCTGGTCCATAACTTACATTCCACCAACCTCCCTTCCATTAACTACATCTACACTTCACACTGCGTCGGCAAGGCCAGCAGCATAATGGAGCACGAGTCTCCCTCTTCTCCCCCCTCCCATCAGGCAAGAGGTACAGAAGTGTGAAATCGCACATCTCTAGTTTCAGGGACAGTTTCTTCCCGGCTGTTATCAGGCAACTGAACCATCCCTTCACCAACTATAGAGCCACCCTGATCTACCATCTACCTCATTGGCGATCCTCAGGCTATCTTTAATCGGACTTTACTTGACTATATCTTGCACTAAACATTATTCCCTTTATCTTGTGTCTGTACATGGTGGACAGCTTGATTGTAATCATGTAATCATGTAATCATGTAATCATAATCAATGGTGTTTTATCATTAATGTTTTATTATTATTAATGTTTAGTGTTTTCTGAGTCATTCGTAACTGTCACTGATGTCATGTTGTTACTTGTGGGCGGAGCACCAAGGCAAATTCCGTGTATGTGAATACTTGGCCAATAAACTTACTTATAAACTAGTTAGATTAAATGAGAACTTACCAGTTTGAAGTTTGATCTTGATTTTATGAGGAGTTACGTTGGTGATTACGTGAAGACCCGCCAGGCTGCTTGCGCACCAATCTTCAAAGCAGCGGTATGAAATCACAAATAACAACACTAAAGTGACATAGTAAGATGCGTGACTCGAGAACTTTATGAGAGAGGGTTGGGCGTGGCGGGCACGTAATCACCAACGTAACTCCTCATAAAATCAAGATCAAACTTCAAACTGGTAAGTTCTCATTTAATCTTACCATTTTATTTCGGAGTCACGTGAGTGATTCCGTGAAGAGTTCAAAGCTTTGTGATTTCATGCCGCAGATTACAAATCTCGGCATCCCACTGCAGTGATTGACTCGAATGAGAAATTAATGCATTAGTAGTAACATTGCATTTAATGCAGTACTAAAGTTTATTAAAAAAATATAAACAAACAACAGTACCCCTCTATCCCAGGGCACTTTAAACAGAACTTAAAATAGCATTGGCAAACAACCCTGGATCGGCAATCGGCCGATAATAGAAATTCTGAAACATCAGCTCATTTGCCCATCCGGCGGCCGACAAAATATGGTCGACGGGTACGTCCCTCGCCTTGGCCGCCGACGTAGTTGCTGCCCTAGTGGAAAGAGATGTAAACACACTATCTAAATGATACACTGACGTTGATGCTCACCTGGTGGAATTAGATATACAATCATCAGTGTTAATACCTGTATAACCCAGAAGCTGCTGCAGCCACCTTGAAATAGTCTGAACCGCCTTCCTTTGTGTAGTTGTTTGTTGACTAATAAACAATGCTGATTCCATACTTCTTAGGATTCTTGTGGCCTTGATAACATAGATGTGAGACCGTGGAGTATCCAAAATTATCTTAAATCATGCCACCCATAGTCTACTCTGCTTGTGTAGACTAGAATGTAAAATGTAATGGCACCTGCAGCCAATTCCATCCTATCCAGCCACAGCGTTTGCAATGTTTGCCGTCGTTGTGCTGATATAAGTGTCATAACTAAGGATGTAGCTGGAACCCCTTGGTGAAGTAATGTTCACACATTTACAATAACCAACTGCATAATCTTGTAATGGGAGAACTTGTGTCAAGATCGTTTAACAACTCAATATCCGGGTTGAACCCGACAACGTAGTTCCCTTATGTTGCAGCTGTAGTGTCTCTATAACTGAATTATTGTCAAATACCATTTAAAATGAACTGGAAAACGTCAGTAATCTGTACCGTATTAAAATGTAACATTAACACTTAACAAAAAACACTTCTGATCCCCTCAATGGAAATGTATTGCTTTTTTGGGTGCTATCCCTGCACACTGCAGTGAGCACCTTCATGGCTTGATGTGACAACCTGAGGCATAAGTCAATCCGTTCAAAATGTGTAAGTCAATAATTGTTTTACTGTGCAAAGGCCGGTCTCCTGAACCACAATTTGAAACAGCAAGTTCTTGTTTTTTGGGATAACCGTATACCGTTGTGTCATAATGCCTGATGAAGCAGGCAACATGGACGCTTGGCCAATCCGACAGAATGAACCCAAGCGAGGTCTTGCTGACTGTTTTAAGACCCGGCTAATGAGGCAAAAATGAGGAAGACATAAAAGACCATTCCTCCTATTGAAGCGAGAATGTATTTCTCCGCACTGTTGTGCCACATATTTTTGCAATCAGTGAATAAACATGCACCAACATGTCAATATTCGATGTAGTATTGAACCATACTTTCATCATACTTTGAAATCCAACACTTATTCTGTGTTATCATCGATCTGAACTGGATGATACACCAGTGGCAAAGGAGATTTATTACAAGATACTTTTACTTGATTACCATGTGACTAACAGCCCCGGTGGAGAATCATCTCCCGACTCCGTGGGTGAGCAGATTATGTGTGAACTTGAGCAACCCTGTCCCAGGCATTGCTGGCGCCGCCTTTCGTAAAGGCCAGCGCTTTTTGACATGAAACAGCCCTGCATCAGGCGCTGCTGGCACGGCTCTCCCGTAGGCCGGCACTTTCATACATGAAGCAGCCCTGTCAGGCGCTGCTGGCGTGGCCTGTCCCATAGGCCCGCTCTAATACAGTGTGAGCTTACTAAATCAACATTTTTAGTGTACAGCTTTACCTGTGAAGTGTAAAAATAATTAATAGAAACTTGTGCTAAACAACTAGGATTACATTGTCAGAAACATATAACAATAACTTTTTATGACTTTAACTTTGCCTTTAGCTTTTAACTTTAAGAAAAACACTATAAAATACATACATTTTATTATAAGGGGAAACCCTTTATAGCCCGACTCACCTGAGTCCAAATAGGGCTGAATGAGTCCCATTTAATTCCTTGCCTGGGGAACAACGTCTGTGAGCCACTGACCCCACTGTCAGCGACTCTGTTTGAATTTCTTGCCGTTCCAATGGCATCCCCGCAGGCTGGGAGACGCTAGCCCCACTGTCAGCGACTCTGCTTGAATTTCTTGCCGTTTTTATGGCATCCCCGCAGGCTGGGAGCCGCTGACTGCACTGTTAGCGACTCCTTATCTCGCAACCCGATCAATTTTGCCGGTTATCCGCATTTGCGGTCGGAATGGGGTTCCCCCGCAGTCCATAACCGGCACACTCGTCGGGCTGTGAAACTGGCAGGAAAACCTCTGTGAAAAGAGGCTCCTGCCTGAAAATCCCTGGTAAGTAAAAAAACGAACTTACCTCTAGGTTTAACTTACCGCCGGCAGGAGCTCTGTCCTGCCAGTCTGGTGCTTGCGCCAGTTCGGCTGACGTACTGGTGCGCATGCGGCCTGGCGGGTCTTCACGGAATCAGTCACGTGACTCCGAAGTAAAATTACTTACTTATGTATAGTCTTTTCCCTGACTGGAGGCACACAACAAAAAAGCTTTTCATTGTACCTTGGTATATATGACAATAATAATCTAAACAAAACGAATGGGTGGCATGGTGGTGCAGCGGTAGAGTTGCTGCCTTACAGCGCTGGAGATCCGGGCGCGATCCCGACTACGGGTGTATCTGTACGGAGTTTGTACGTTCCCCCTCCGTGACCGCGTGGGTTTTCTCCGAGATCCTCGGTTTCTTCCCACACTCCACAGACGTACAGGTTTGTAGGTTAATTGGCTTGAAAAAAAGTGTAAATTGTCCCTAGTGTGTGTAGGATAGTGTTGTGTAGAATGTGTGGGGATCCCTGATCGGTGCGGACTTGGTGGGCCGAAGGGCCTTTATCCGCGCTGTATCTCTAAAACTAAAACTGAAACAAAAAAAAATCAGCCAGCTCCAATATGATTCCATCACCATCCACATCTTTCTCTTGTGTTAAAGAAGGAACTGCAGATGCTGGAGAATCGAGGGTTACACAAAAAGCTGGAGAAACTCAGCGGGTGCAGCAGCATCTAAGGAGCGAAGGAGATAGGCGACGTTTCGGGTCGAGACCCTTCTTCAGACTGGTCAGGGATCAGGGAAACGAGAGATATAGACGGTGATGTGGAGAGATAAAGAACAATGAATGAAAGATATGCAAAAAAGTATCGAAGTACCTCCATTCCTCCAAAAAAGTACCTCCATTCCTTGACCTCACCATCTCTATTGCAGGTGATACACTCCTGACCGACATCCACTACAAACCAACTGACTCCCACAGCTACCTGGACTACTCTTCCTCCCACCCTGCTTCCTGTAAGGACTCCATCCCCTATTCCCAATTCCTTCCGTCTACGCCGCATCTGCTCCCAGAATGAGGTGTTCCACACCAGGTCATCACAAATGGCCTCATTCTTCAGAGAACGGGGATTCCCCTCCCCCACTATTGATGAGGCTCACACCAGGGTCTCCTCCATACCCCGCAACACTGCCCTCTCTCCCCATTCCCCCACTGGAAACAGGGCAGAGTCCCCCTGGTCCTCACCTTTCACCCCACCAGCCGGCAAATACAACACATAGTCCTCCGCCAGTTTCGCCACCTCCAACGTGACCCCTCCACCCGCCACATCTTCCCATCTCCCCCCTGTCTGCCTTCCGCAAAGACTGCACCTTCCGCAACTCCTTGTCAATTCTTCCCTCCCCTCCCGCTCTACCCCTTCCCCGGGCACTTTCCCTTGCAACCGCAAGAAATGCAAACACTTGTCCCTTCACCTCCCCCCTCCACTCCTTTCAGGGACCCAAGCAGTCCTTCCAGGTCCGACAGAGGTTCACCTGCACCTCCTCCAACCTCATCTACTGCATCCGCTGCTCCAGATGCCAGATGATCTATATCGGAGAGACCAAGCGGAGGCTAGGCGATCGTTTCGCCGAACACCTCCGCTCGGTCCGCAAAAACCAACCCGACCTCCCGGTGGCTCAGCACTTCAACTCCCCCTCCCATTCCGTATCCGACCTCTTGGTCCTGGGCCTCCTCCACGGCCAGAGTGAGCAACACCGCAAGTTGGAGGAACAGTACCTCATATTCCGCTTGGGGAGTCTGCATCCTTTGGGCTTGAACATTGAATTTTCTCAATTCTGTTAACCCTTGCTGTCTCCTCCCCTTCCCACCTCTCCCTCAGCCCTCGGGCCCTGGCATTCCCTCTATCTCTATCTCCCTCCCCCATCCTAGTCGCACTAGCTTCTCATTTTCACACCACAAACAGCTTACAATGGCTTGTTCCCTTTATCATCGATACTTTTTTGCATATCTTTCATTCATTGTTCTTTATCTCTCCACATCACCGTCTATATCTCTCGTTTCCCTGATCCCTGACCAGTCTGAAGAAGGGTCTCGACCCGAAACGTCGCCTATCTCCTTCGCTCCTTAGATGCTGCTTTTTGTGCACTGCTCTCTGAGATTATACCTATCTTTTTGAAATACTCAAAATGCTGGAGTAACTCTGGGCCCAGCATCTCTAAAGTAATACAGTGTGCCCTTTCTCTCTCGATTCACCTCCAGTCTCTTGCTTCTGTTTAACAGATTTTAGGAACCTGAGGGATAATTTTTCACCAAAATAGAATAAGCTGCTGGGGGAAGTATGAGGCAGGGACTGTTAGGTAGAGGTTTAGAGGGATATGGGCCAAATACAGGAAGGTGGGACAAGTGTAGATGGGACATAGCTTAGATGGGACATGTTGGCCGGTGTGGGCAAGTGGGTCGAAAGGCCTGTTTCCACGCTGTTAGACTCTGTGTCCAACAAACGTACCTGGCAGATATCATATCATACCTGTGTTGCTTTCTGAATCTCTGGCCCCACTCCCCTTATGGAATAAAATTGTTTCCTCCAGCCAGTTGATGCTAGACTCTTGAAGCCCCCTCCTGTCACCTATTCCTAAAGAAGGAGATGCTGAATTATCATTCATTTGTTAATTTGCATGGGGTAGTTAGGTGGCAGAACATTAGAGGCGGAGTGAATGTTAGGCAAGGAATGGTGTCGGAGAGGGGCCACAATTTAATTTGCAGCTAATTCACAGGAGATTCGCAACTTAATCTCCGTTCTACATCTGTATACCCAAATTACATCTCATCAAAGCTTCCAGTACAGATCCAATCTCAGTGCAGTCTAGCTTCATTATCATAACAATCCTTTTTTCAATTCTTTTCACCAAAATGCTGTATCTCATCTCCAGCAAGCTCCTTGTCCTTTAATCTAAAGGGCAAATAAAATGCTGATCCACTGTTGTCATCCAGAACCAAGATCAACTCCGCCATCAAACTACAATAGGCAAGTGATGCATGCATATGCACATGTTTGGAGGAAAAGTGAAAATCGCCTATCTCCTTGTCCTTAGATCTGCTATGCACATGTTTGGAGGAAGCAATTTGTTCGTGAAGCATTTAACCGGATAAATTTTACAATACATTTATGGAAGGCAAAAGTACTTTCTCAACTGCACTGTGCCACAATGGTATTTTTCTGAGTTATCAATGTGTTTTCTGAGCGCAGGAGGATGAGGGGTGATCTTACAGAGGTGTACAGTATAAGATAATGAGTGGATTATGTAGGGAAAATGCACAGTATTTTACCAAAGGAATCAAGAACCAGAGGACAAAGGTGAGGGGGAGGGGGGGGGGGGGGCAAGGAGGGGGGAGGAAGAAAGATTTAATAGGAACCTGAGGAGCAACTTTTGCCCACCAAGGGCAGTGGGTGTATGGAACGAGTTGTCAGAGGAGGTAGTTGAGGCAGGTAGTACAATGTTCAAAAGACATTTGGACAGGTACATGGATAGGATAGGTTTAGAAGGATGGGGCATGTTGGTCAATGCGGGAAAGTTGGGCCAAAGGGCCTATTTTCAAGTCATATCACTCAATGTATGAGAGAGCAACAATTTCAGTGGTTTCTGTTATATTTTGCCGTAATACATGAAATTGTTCCATTGTCCAGGAATTTTCTTTTTTGCATCGGAACATTTGAATCATCTCCTGCCAGATCTTATGGTACTTTCCCCTCGATCACATTAGGACTTACTTCTCTCTTTTACTGAATTTGTAAGCCATCTCCCTCTCCCTCTCCCTCTCCCTCTCCCTCTTCCTCTCCCTCTCCTTCTCCCTCTCCCACTTCCTCATTGTATCACTTTCCCTCTTCCTCTCACTCTCTCTTCCTGGTTCCCTCTCCTTCACCATTTCCTTCTCTCTCCCCCTCCTCTTCCCCCTCTCTCTTTTGCTCTCCTCCTCTCCTTCTCCCTTTTGCTCTCCCGCTCTCTCCCCTCTTCCTCACCCTTTCCCTCATTCTCCCTCTCCTTCTCCGAAAGATAGTTCAAAGATCTCAAATTGTGTAGATGGGTCAGGACCATATTCAAGCCGATGAGAGGACTGTTCAGTTGCCTGATGATAACAGCTGGAAAGAAACTGTGAACCTGAAGGAATGCATTTTCACGCCTCTATACCGTTTGCCTGATGGGCGAGGGGAGAAGAAGGAGAGACCGGGCTGAGACTAGTTCTTGGTTATGCTGGTGTGCAACAGAGACAATCAAAATAAAACATAGTCAGAGGCCAGAGGAAGGGGTATAAGTGGAAGGGAACGGGGAAAGGAAGAAGGGAGATGAGATGTGTGAGAAATGGGTATGCATCCTGTTGAGGCACAGGGAGGAGAGGGGGGGACAAGGGGGGTGGGAGGGGATGTATTTGTTGGTTAGTTATCTAAAATTGGTGAATTCAATGTTCATACCAAAGGTAGACAAAAAAAGCTGGAGAAACTCTGCGGGAGAGAAGGAATTGGTGACGTTTCGTGTTGAGACCCTTCTTCAGACTGTTTTTATGTACCCAAGTGGTGTTGTTGCTCCAGTTTGTGGCTGGCCTCACTCTAGCATTGGAAGAGATCCAGGACAGAGAGATCAGTATGGGAATGGGAAGGATTGGTAAAATTGTTAGCAACGAGAGATTCAGTAGGCCTTGGCAGACTGATTGTAAGTGTTTGTCGAAATGGTCGCCTAGTCTACGTTTGGTCTCGCCGATGTACAGGAGTACCAAATGCAGTAGATGAGACTTAGAGGAGATGCACGTGAACCTCTGTCTCATCTAGAAGGGCTCCAGGGATCTCTGGATGGATGTGAGGAGGTGGTATAGGGTCATGTGTCACATCTCCTGCAGTTGCAGGGGGAAGTACCTGGGGGGGAGGTGGTCTGGGTGCAAAGGGATCAGTGAAGCAAGGAGTTGCAAAGGAACAGCCTCTTGCAGAAAGCATAAAAGGGTGGTGATGAGAAGGTGTGACTGATGGTGGGATTATGTTGAAGGAGGAGGAAATGTCAGAGTAACTCAACGGAAAGGGCAGCATCTCCACATCATCCACAATCAGTACCCCCTTCCTGCCTTCTCCCCATATCCCCAGACTCCGCTATCTTTAAGAGTTCTACCTAACTCTCTCTTGAAAGCATCCAGAGATCCAGCCTCCACTGCCTTCTGAGGCAGAGATTTCCACAGACTCACAACTCTCTGTGTGAAAAGGTTTTTCCTCATCTCCGTTCTAAATGGCTTACCCCTTATTCTGGTGTAGAACGTTTTGTCTTGGGGGCAGTCGTGGCAGAGATTGAGAAATTGAGAGCAGGGGCTGGAGTCTTTGCAATTGAGGGAGTGCAGCGTAGGTTCACCATGTTAATTCCCAGGATGGCGGGACTGACATATGATGAAAGAATGGGTCGACTGGGTTTATATTCACTGGAAGTTAGAAGGATGAGAGGGGATCTTATAGGAACATATAAAATTCTTAAGGGATTGGGCAGGCTAGATGAAGGAAAAATGTTCCCAATGTTGGGGTAATCCAGAACCAGGGGTCACCGTTTAAGAATAAGGGGTAGCCCATTTAGGACTGAGATGAGGAAACATTTTTCACCCAGAGAGTTGAGAATCTGTGGAATTCTCTGCCACAGAAGGCAGTGGAAGTCAATTCACTGAACGTTCTCAAGAGAGAGTTAGATTTAGCTCTCAGTGCTAAATGAATCAAGGGATATGGGGGGAAAGCAGGAACGGGGTACTGATTTAGGATGATCAGGATTATCATATTGAATGGCTGTGCTGGCTCGAAGAATTCAATGGCCAACTCCTGCACCTAGTTTCTATGTTTCTATGTTTCTATGTTCCAAGCAACTTCTCTCCTTTTCTCCTTATCTCACAACCTTTTGTATTTTCATCTCGAGCCTCCGATCAACCATCTGCCAATCAAACCTGTATCCACCTATCACTTGTGTAGGAAGGAACTGCAGATGTAGTTTAAATTGAAGATCGACACAAGATGCTGGAGTAACTCAGCGGGACAGACAACATCCCTGGAGAGAAGGAATGGGTGGCGTTTTGGTTCTCGAAGAAGGGTCTGAAGAGGGTCTCGACCCAGAACGTCACCCTTTCCTTCTGCCAGAGATGCTGCCTGTCCCGTTGAGCTACTCCAGCATTTTGTGTCTAATTTCCACCTTTAACTTACCAGGCTTTGTCCCCTTCCCAAAGATAGACACATAATGCTAAGGTAACTCAGCAGGTCCAGCAGTTTCTCCAGAGATGCTGCCTGACCCACTGAGTTGCTGCAGCATTGTGTGTTTGTCTTTGGCGTAAACCAGCATCCACAGTTCCTTCCTGCACACCTTGCCCTGTTCTTCAGACTCTACAATCAGTCTGAAGAAGGGACTCGACCCTAAACATTGCCGATGCATGTTCTCCAGAGATGCTGCCTGACCCGCTGAGATACTCAGCACCTTGTGTCTTTTTTGGTAAGCCAGCATCGGCAGTTCCTTGTGTCTGCAAAGACACACAAGAGGAGGAAACCTACAGACATTGAGTTTGCGTGCATCAGTGCTCTTTGCTAAGGCAGGAGACACTTAGTCTCTCCAGCCTGGAAAAAGACACCTGAGGGAATCTTAGAGGGAGAATCTTAATAATGCACTAACGTTATTAAGATTACAGAATGATTACAGAAAGCCTGGGACCAACGTTCAAATAATTTTCGTGTTAATATCAGAAATTATTCTGCAAAGAAAGAGTGATCAACATGTGGGCAAACCTCTGAGCAGAGTAGAGAAATAATTCGACGATTGCATTGGTGCTACCTCCTGCACCCACACACAACTCACTGACTTCATCCATTTCACCACTAACTTCCATCCGGCACTCAAATACACTTGGACCATTTCCGACATTTCCCTACCATTTCTTGACCTCACGATCTCCATCGCAGGTGATAGACATCTGACCGACATCCACTATAAACCCATTGACTCCCATGGCTATCTGGACTACACTTCTTCCCACCCTGCTTCCTGTAAGGACTCCATCCCCTACTCCCAATTCCTCCGTCTACGCCGCATCTGCACCCAGGATGAGGTGGTTCACACTAGGGCATCTGAAATGTCCTCATTCTTCAGGTTATGGGGGTTCCCCTCTTCTACTATAGATGAGGCTCACCAGCGTCTCTTCTATACTCCATGACTCTGCTCTCACTCCCCATCCTCCCACTTAACAAGGGCAGAGTCCCCCTTGTCCTCACCTTCCACCCTACCGGCCGTCACATACAACAAATAATCCACTGATATTTTCGCCACCTCCAACTTGACCCCACCACTAGCCACATCTTCCCATCTTCTCCCCTGTCTGCTTTCCGCAGAGAATGCTCCCTCCGTAACTCCCTGGTCAATTCGTCCCTTCTCACCTGCACCATCCCCTCTCCTGGCACTTTCCCTTGCAACCGCAAGAAATGCTACACTTGTCGCTTTACCGCCCCCCCTTGACTCCATTCAAGAACCCAAGCAGTCTTTCCAAGAGCGGCAGAGGTTCACCTGGACCTCCTCCAACCTCATCTATTGCATCCGCTGCTCTAGATATCAGCTGCTCTACATCGGTGAGACCAAGCGTAGGATTGGCGATTGTTTCGCCGAACACCTCCGCTCGGTCCGCATTAACCAACCTGATCTCCCGGTGGCTCAGCACTTCAACTGCCTCTCCCATTCCAAATGAGACGTTTTTGTCCTGGGCCTCCTCCATGGCCAGAGAGAGGATCGCCGTAAATTGGAGGAGCAGCACCTCATATTTCGCTTGGGCAGTTTGCACCCCAGCGGCATGAACATTGACTTCTCTAATTTCAGGTAGTCCTTGCTGTCTCCTCCCCTTCCCTGCTCTCCCTCAGCTCTCACTGACTCCAACTCTTCCTTTCTTCTTCCCGCCCCCCCCCCACCCTCACATCAGTCTGAAGAAGCTTTTCGACCCGAAACGTTGCCTATTTCCTTCGCTCCACAGATGCTGCCTCACCCACTGAGTTTCTCCAGCATTTTTGTCTACCTTCGATTTTCCAGCATCTGCAGTTCCTTCTTAAACAGAGAAATAGAAATGCCTGAATTACTTCTGAAAATATTTCACCAAAGGGAATATTAAGGTCTTTCGACATGGATTAATTAATAGTATTTGTCAGTCAATATTATCTCTGATAATACCCTACATTCCCAGTTCTGGCAAAAAGACTTTCACCAGAAATATAGATCCATCAGCACAGCAACAGGCGCTGGGGGCCATGATGTCTGTGCCGAACATGATGTGCACAGGATCCATTTCTCTCCATTCCCTGCATATCCATGTGCCTCTTAAATGCCACTATCGCATCTTCCTCCACCACCACACCTCGCAGTGTGTTCCAGGTACCCACTGCTCTCAGTGGAAATAACGTGCCCCACACCTCTCCTTTAAACATTGCCCCTCTCACCTTAAAGCTATGCCCTCGAGTTTACTTTAGTTTAGTCTAGAGGTACAGCACGGAAACAGGCCCTCGGCCCACCGAGTCAAGAGTGTTTTGTTGTCAAATGTCCCTTATAGAACAATAAAATTTTGACTTACTGTAGCACAACAGAATATGTAAACATAATACACTATAAACAATATGATAAACGAGAGAAAAAAGTTCAGTGTGTATATATATATACACACACTCACAAGTGCACACACACATATATCTATATTACTAAAAGTCTGATCTTGACCACTTCCTGTTGATCTGTATATTGATTTAGAAGTCCCCTCCGCTGCGGAGGACAAGAAGAATTTTCCCATTGATGAAAAATAAGAGTTATTAGTGTTTAAAAAATGTTGAGATTCTCTCTCCTGAAAGCCACGCCCTTCCGGAGGGACTATAAAAACTGGAAGTGTTGAGTGTCTCCGTCAGTATCTGCAAGATGGGGGAGCGAGAGGGTCACGTCTCTCAGTCTGAGCTGCGAATAACACTGAACACATGTCTACTAAACTGTGAGTGGTTTTACTGACCTGTCAGTGCCCTTAATGTGGTTTGAAAATATAGTTTGGAAATGCTAAAGCTGTGTTGCCTTTGGTTTGGAAATGCTAAAGCTGTGTTGCTTTTGGTTTGGAAATGCTAAAGCTGTGTTACCTTTGGTTTGGAAATGCTAAAGCTATGTTGCCTAATTAAAGTTGCCTTGCCTACTTAAAGTTGCCTTGCCTAATTAAAGTTGCCTTGCCTAATTAAAGTTGCCTTGCCTTCTATATAATTAAAAGTCTAATCTTGACCCCTTCCTGTTTGCACTTTATATTGATTTTAGAAAAAAACGCTGCCACATACGGCTGTGATTTTTGGCCATCTTACTCAGAGTCCCCCTTCGCTCATCAGATGCCGAGGATTTTTCCCATCGATGAAAAATAAAAGAGTTATAAATGTTTAAAAAATGTTGAGATTCTCTCTCCTGCCATGAAGGCCACGCCCCTTCTGGTGGGAGGGGTGAGGGACTATAAAACATAGAAGTGTGGGTGTGGCGCAGTCTCTGCAAGATGGAGGAGGGAGAGGTCACGACTCGCTGTCTTTAGTGGCCTTGCACCCTCCTTGAAATGGTATGAAACTGCACTTGAATTTGGTGGCATTTCACCCTGCTTGAAATGGAATTTCAAGGAATAGCCATGAGTCAACTGCCAGCCCACCAGCCATGAGTGAGCTGCCAGCACAACAGGCTTAAGTGACAGAATCCATTCAGGAATCCATTCGGTCCACAATGTCCATACTAGCCCTCTGGAAACCAGTCCCTTCAGCCCACAACACCCATACTAGCACTCCATAAAGCCCCCCACCCCACTGGCCACCAATATTGGAATTGGTGGAGAGGTGGAATATTGCGTTGGGGGACCAGTGCAACCCAACGGGGTCCCACTTAGTCTAGTATATATATATATATCTAATATATACACACATACTCAAAATTAAAACAATAGTAGTGCAATAATAATAATAATAATAGTCTATTAATAGTGCAGAGCTTATTTGAGGTTGTAGTGCTTAATAGCCTGATGGCTGTAGGGAAGAGGCTGTTCCTGAACCTGGACGTTACAGTTTTCAGGCTCCTGTACCTTCTTCCCAATGGCAGTGGTGAGATCAGTGTGTGGCCAGGATGGTGTGGGTCTCTGATGATGCTGGCTGCCTTTTTGAGGCAGTGACCCTGATAAATCCCTTCGATGATGGGGAGGTCAGAGCCAATGATGGACTGGGCAGTGGCCACAACTTTTTGCAGTCTTTTCCACTCCTGGATGTTCAAGTTGCCGAACCAGGCCATGATGCAACCAGTCAGTATGTTCTCTACTGTGCACCTGTAGAGGTTCAAGAGAATCCTCGTTGACATTCTGAATCTCCTTAATCGTCTCAGGAAGTAGAGGCGTTGATGTGCTTTATTTATATTTGCATCAGTGTGCTGGGTCTAGGAAAGATCTTTGGAAATGTGCACGCCCAGGAATTTGAATTTTTTTACTCTCTCCACCACATTGATATAGACAGGATTGTGGGTCCTAATCCTTCCTCTTCCAAAGTCCACAATCAGTTCATTGGTTTTACTGATATTGAGAGCCAGGTTGTTGTGCTGGCAACATTTGGAAAATTGGTCGATCTCACTTCTATACTCTGACTCATCACCATCTGTAATTCGTTGGCAGTGAACTTGAAGATGGAGTTTGCATTATGTCCGGCTGCACAGTCATGAGTAAAGAGTGAGTAGAGCAGGGGGCTGAGCACGCAGCTGTGCTCCGTACTGATTGTTAAGGAGGAAGAAGTATTTCTGCCGATTCAAACAGTCTGTGGATCTGCATCGATCAGCAATCTCCGCACATTAACACTATCATACACACATGAGGGACAAATTCCAATTATACCAAGCAAATTAACCTACAAACCTATAGTGTTTGGAGTATGGGAAGAAACCGAAGATCTCGGAGAAAACCCACGCAGTCACAGGGAGAAGGTACAAACTCCGTAAAGACTGCACCCGGGTCTCAGGCGCTGCAAGCGCTGTAAGGCAGCAACTGTACCGCTGCGCGCCCTGCTGCCCTGGTCTTTGACATTTCCACCCTGCGATAAAAATTTGGTCTGTCTACCTTTACAGCTAATAGACTGTAATACTGAAAGGCTAACTATGTTTCTCTTCCCACAGATGCTGTGTGACCTGCTGAGTATTTCCCGCAGTTTCTGTTTATTTTAGATTTTCAACATCTTTTTTTGTTTTGGTTTTCACAATAATATAATTCCTCACACTGGCATATAGATCCACAGGTGATCGATTCATTCCCAAGTGCTTCCCTCCGCAGTGAATGTTAAGCATCTTCACTTGGAAATCAAGATCCATCCTTATCCATTCTCAAACATCATACATATTTTTGCAAGGAGACAGAACCCAAGTATTTTTACCCTGCCGACTGAATCAATTGCCTAAGCTTGATTATCGAGTGCAAGGCCAGGGAACATTGACTACTTCCAGCATCAAAGTGCAAACTGTTTATGAAAGGAATGTGAAATGAGAACCTTTGTCTCAATAATGCCGTAGATAATGTCTCGATAAAAATAACTGGTTTTAAATACATTCAACGGAATGCTCTATCATAAAACCTCATTCAATTAAATGTTTAGGGAAGATTACCTGAATCCTGACATGGTAAATAAAATATCCTCACAAACAGTAAAACTCAATGAATTTGTTGTATTATCTGATCCCAGCCTGATCAATAATTCCCCACCCTCCTCCAGTTGGGCATAAGATATAGAAGCTGGAAAGCGAGAACCAGCAGACTCAGAAACAGCTTTATCCTCTCTGTTATCAGGCTTCTGAACAGTGCTACAATAATTCAGGGTATTGTCCGATTCATCTCTACCCCATTGTGACATTTGTTTTTGACTATGGAACTGGTACGCTACACTACTGAGAAATATACTCTGCACTCTGTACCTTCCTCTTTGCTCCACCTATTGTACTTGGGTGTGATTTGATCGTATTTAAGGATAGTATTATCTGGATTGCATGCAAAATCAAGCTATTCACATTGTAATAATAAACCTAAGCCTGTAGGAAGGAACTGCAGATGCTGGTTTAAATCAAAGATAAACATAACATACTGGAGTAACTCAGTGGGACAGGCAGCTTCTCTGAAGAGAAGGAATGGGTGACATTTCGGGTCGAGATCCTTCTTCAGTCTGAAACGAAACGTTGGCCATTCCTTCTCTCCAGAGATGCTGCCTGTCAATAGACAATAGACATTCGGCCCTTTGAGCCAGCACCGCCATTCACTCTGATCATGGCTGATCATCCACATTCATTACCCCGTTCATGCCTCCTCCCCACATCCCCTGACTCTGCTATGTTTAAGAACTCTATCTCTCTCTTGAATGCATCCCGAGAATTGGCCTCCACTGCCTTCTGAGGCATAGAATTCCGCAGATTCACAACTCTCTGGGTGAAAAGGTTTTCCCTCATCTCCGTTCTAAATGGCCTACCCCTTATTCTTAAACTGTGCCCCCTAGCTCTGGACTCCCCAACACCAGGAACATTATCGTTACTTTTTTGGATATATTTCATTCATTTGTTCTATATCTCTCTATATCGCCGTCTAAATCTCTTGTTTCCCTCTCCCCGGCTCAATTTGAAGAAGGGTCTCGACTCAAAATGTTACCTATTTATTTTCTACAGAGATGCTGCCTGACCCGCTGAGTTACGCCAGCTTTTTGTTTCCATCTAGTGCATGAGTCCGAGCGGGTTCTCCCCCTCTCTGCCCGAGTCTCTCCCCGACCTCCGGGGACTCTCTGATTCTCTGCTTCTCCCCCCAGTCCATTTATTTTCTCCAGAGATGCTGCCTGTCTCGCTGAGTTCCTCCAGCATTTTGTGTCTGTAAACCTAAACCTATTTATTACGAGCAGGCTATAACAAGTAGTGTGCTCCCATGTGGAACAAGACCCAATTTATTTCTCATTGCTTGACCATCATTAAACTGGGAACCCGACTCTGGTTCAAGGGAGAATCAGGAAGGACAGCACTGGGCACATGTGGGGATGAAGCTACTCTGTGGATAAGCAGCGCTAAACACCAAACCAATGACCCCTTCCCAACATAAACAAATCCAAGCAAGACTCCTCTATAGTTTCAACGTGTCCACTGAAGAATCATGGCTGGTATTCATGCAATTAACAGGAGGAGTCAATGTAAACTTCCTCATTTTCACTTCATGAGCACAGCATGTGGCTGCAAGTATGAGGCTGAAGTGCTTGCAAAGACCCCACCAGGTCAATTTGATTTGCTTGTATAAAGCAGCAGCTGTGTACACACCCTAGAAAATGGATCGCATAGCACAAATTTATTAAGCATTATCTGGCCGTCCACCCTTTTGTAAGCTTCTCATAAATTTGTATATAAAATTATGAGAGGCATAGATAGGGTGGACAGTCAGAACCTTTCTTCCCTGGATGGAGATGACCAACACTGGAGGGCATAGCTGTACGTTGAGATGGGGAAAGTTTAATGGAGACTAGACTAAGTGGGACCCGTTGGGTCCCATTCTCACATGGGAGGCCTGGTCCCCCAACGCAATATTCCACCTCTCCACCAATTCCAATATTCCACCACTCACGCATAGTTGTCAACTGCGCAGGCGCGGCTGACGGGTTGCCGTTGTGACGTCCCTGATCCCCCCTCCTCCTCTCACCCCCCCACCCGCCCCATGCCCTTCCCCCCCCCACGCACTCACGCCATCCCCCCCTCAAACCTCTCCCCTATCCACTCTTAGCTACTCTCCGGCGGCACAGCCATTCCCTGCCAGTGGTTTCCCATTGTTACTTCGAACACGCAGGTATTACTGCGCAAGTGCAGCTGACGGGCGCGGCAAGTGGAAAAGGGATTTATTAAAGCTTAAAATGTGAATAACCCTTAAAATATAACAACAATTTAAATGTGAAAGAGGAGATTTATTCAGTGCATTCTTTCTTGTTGCGTCTCTTGTTGTGTTCTGCAGGCAGGGGAGCGGGGCAGCTTCAGGTGGGGCTGTTGGGGGCCGGTGGGGGAGGGAGAGGGGGAGCATCCTGCAGCTGTGGGAGGGGGACGGCTTCAGGCGGTGGCCGGTGGGGGGCTTTCTGGAGGGCTAGTATGGTTGTTGTGGGCCGAAGGGACTGGTTTCCAGGAGGCTAGTATGGACATTGTGGGTCAAATGGATTCTTGGGCTAGTCCTGCAGCTGAGGACGGGGGCTTCAGGTTGGGGCTGGCGGGAGCATTCTGTGGCCGGGGGAGAGGGATGGCTTTAGGCCGGGGCCGGTGGGGGATAGTGCTGCCATGGCCTGCTGCTTCCATGGGCTGCCGCTGCCATGTCCTGCCACTGGGGGGGGGGGGGGGGGGGGGGGGTGTGCAAGGGGAGGGGGATGGGGGGTGTGGGTGGGGGTGGTGAGCCTTCTGGACTCACAGTTCATTCAATCACGGCTTGTGAACTCACAGTTCACAACCACGGCTTGTGGACTCACAGTTCACTCAGCCATGGCTTGTGGACTCACAGTTCACTCAACCACGGTTAGTGGACTCACATTTCACTCAGCCACGGCTTGTGGGCTAACAGTTCACTCAGCCATGGCTTGTGGACTCACAGTTCACTCAACCATGGTTAGTGGACTCACATTTCACTCAGCCACGGCTTGCGGGCTCACAGTTCACTCAGCCACAGCTTGTGAACTCACATTTCACTCAGCCATGGCTTGTGGACTCACATTTCAGTCAGCCACGGCTTGTGGGCTCACAGTTTGCTCAGCCACGGCTTGTGGACTCACAGTTCAGTCAGCCACGGCTTGTGGACTCACAGTTCAGTCAGCCACAGCTTGTGGACTCCCAGTTCACTCACTCCCAGGTTGCGGACTCACAGTTCACTCACTCACGGCTTGCGGACTCACAGTTCACTCATTCATGGCGTGCAGACTCACAGTTCAGGCATTCACGGCTTGTGGACTCACAGTTCAGTCAGCCGCAGCTTGTGGACTCACAGTTCACTCACTCCCGGGTTGCGGACTCACAGTTCACTCACTCACGGCTTGCGGACTCACAGTTCACTCACTCATGGCTTGTAGACTCACAGTTCACTCACTCACGACTTGCACACTCACAGTTCACTCACTCATGGCTTGTGGACTCACAGTTCACTCACTCACGACTTGCAGACTCACAGTTCACTCACTCACGGCTTGTGGACTCACAGTTCACTCACTCACGGCTTGCGGACTCACAGTTCATTCATTCATGGCGTGCAGACTCACAGTTCAGGCATTCACGGCATGCGGACTCACAGTTCATCATGGCTTGCGGACTCACAGTTCAGTCACTCACGGCTTGCGGACTCACAGTTCAGTCACTCACGGCTTGTGGCTTAAGGATACCACCACAGGTGCCAGAGCGATGGCGGCCCTGCCGGCATTGTTCATTTTTTCATTTTTTTTGTTATTCTTTAGTGTGTTAAAGGTTTTTTTTAAATGGTCTTCGGTTTTATGTGGGGGGGAAGGTGGGAGGGGATCGGGGAAAACTTTTTTTCAAGTTCTTACCTTGCCGGACACGTGATTAATTTTTGGATCACATTCTCCGGGCGCTCTGCCGCCTTCCATCGATGGAGCTGGAAGCCTCCTCGGGCTGACTTTGAGCCCTATCGTGGGGCATGGCCTTAACATCGGAGCTGCTCCCTTGCCTGGGATCGCTCCCACCACGACCGCCGCGGACTTACCATCAAGCTCGCAGTTGGGAGAGGCTAGTCGGGAAGCTCCAACGTCGCGGAAAGTTCGACCAGCCCCGACGTGAGGTTCGATCGCTCTGTGCGGGGGAGCTGACATCCCCCCGATTCGGGAGCTGATCGCCTCGACGTGGAGGGCCCAAACGCTTTCGGCTACGGGAGTCAAGATCGTCCCATCAACGGGGTCTCAAGGCCCACGACCGAGGAAGAACTAAGGGAAGGACTTGAACTTTATTTTGCCTTCCATCACAGTGAAGAATGTGTAGGTGGATGTTCATGTTAAAATGTGTTTTCAAGTGGTCTGTTGCTTTTAATTGTATGACTGACCTGGCCAATTAAATTCCTCATATGTTGCAAAACATACTTGGTGAATAAATTCTGATTCTGATTCTAATTCTGATTCTGATTCTGACCTCTGGACTCAGGGGGGTGGTGGGGGGGGGGGGGGAGCGGTGGGGTGTGTAGGCTCAGTGGCTCCTGGCCCCGGCTCCGACCGCACTCATCGGCTCCAGACTCACTCATCGGCTCTCGTCCCCGGCTGCACACAACGGCACCCAGGCCGACGTGGTGGGCGCCGCCCCCGCACGCAGAGCACAGCCCCCGCTCGCAGTCCGCGTCAGCTTATTCTCCCCGCCAGCGGGTGCCGGAACGGGCTTTACCTTCATGGTGACTCACAGGCAAGAAGACCAATCTGCTGATCTCACGATTTTGTAAACCTTCATAACTTTTCTAATATTCCATCGATCAGAACAAAACTTGGTGCGCTTGGAGCAGAGGAGAAAGGTGAGTAAAGTGGCGAAAAAATCCTAATGCTATACCATACCGTTATTGTTCAATTTATAAATACAATGCCGACCAGAAGTGGTCAAGATGAGAGTTTTAGTAATAGTATAGCAGATGGATAAAGATAGGTCTAGATATAGATAGATATCTATATCTATATACTGTAGAAATAGATATATATAGATATATAGATAGATATTTACAGAGGACTATGTTTACATATCTGTTTTGCTGCTGCAAGTTAGAATTTCATTGTTCCGTTTCAGGACATTTGACAATAAAACACTCTTGACTGAATTCCCTAGTGGTACAAATGATTTCCTTTATTCTGACAATAGAGTCTGTACTTGCTAGACAGTTTATGTTTAAGGGACTAGTTCTGCTTGGTGAGATGAATCCTTGGAGACAAGGGTTATCCTCAAATTCACACAAATGTAATGCATATTATCCAACAACAGAAACTGAGCACAGATACAACAAAAACCACACAGGTATCAGATCAATGGCTGAAAACAATCATTGGCTCCCCTGATATCTGCTGGTATCTTCTGCAGGCCAATCATAGAGAGAAACTGGTGTCAGAGGAAGAAGAATGAGGAGAGTACGGGTACATTCTCCCTGTGACCGCATGGGTTTTCCCCAAGTGCTCCGGGTTCCTCCCACTCTCCAAAGATGTACAGGTTTGTGGGTTTAGTTTAGTTTAGTTTAGATATACAGCGTAGAAACAGGCCCTTCGGCCCACCAGGTTTGTGCCAACCAACGATCCCCGCATACCTGCACTATCCTACAAACACGAGAAACATAGAAAGTAGGTGCAGGAGTAGGCCATTCTGCCCTTCACTATGATCATGGCTGATCGTTCAAAATCATTCACCGTTCACTGAAAGTAGGCGTGCAGGTACAGCAGGCAGTGAAGAAAGCTAATGGAATGTTTGCCCTCATAACAAGAGGATTTCAGTATAGGAGTAAAGAGGTTCTTCTGCAGTTGTACAGGGCTCTGGTGAGACCACATCTGGAGTATTGTGTACAGTTTTGGTCTCCTAATTTGAGGAAGGATATCCTTGTGATTGAGGCAGTGCAGCGTAGGTTCACGAGATTGATCCCTGGGATGGCGGGACTGTCATATGAGGAAAGATTGAAAAGATTAGGTTTGTATTCACTGGAGTTTAGAAGGATGAGGGGATATCTTATAGAAACATATAAAATTATAAAAGGACTGGACAAGCTAGATGCAGGAAAAATGTTCCCAATGTTGGGTGAGTCCAGAACCAGGGGCCACAGTCTTAGAATAAAGGGGAGGTCATTTAAGACTGAGGTGAGAAAAAAACTTTTTACCCAGAGAGTTGTGAATTTATGGAATTCCCAGCCACAGAGGGCAGTGGAGGCCAAATCACTGGATGGATTTAAGAGAGAGGTGGGTAGAGCTCTAGGGGCTAGTGGAGTCAAGGGATATGGGGAGCAGGCAGGCATGGGTTATTGATAGCGGACGATCAGCCATGATCACAATGAATGGCGGTGCTGCCTCAAAGTGCCAAATGGCCTCCTTCTGCACCTATCTTCTATGTTTCTAAGTTTCTATGTTTCTAAAATCAGTACACCGTTTTTTCCCCCATATCCCTTGATTCCCTTAATCCTACGAGCTAAATCTAACTCTCTCTTGAAAACATCCAGTGAATTGGCATCCACTGCCTTCTGTGGCAGAGAATTCCATAACTCTCTGGGTGATAAAGTTTTTCCTCATCTCAGTCCTAAATGGCCTACCCTTTATTCTTAAACTGTGACCCCTGGTTCTGGACTCCCCAACATCGGGAACATTTTTTCTGCATCTACCCTGTCCAATCCTCTAAGAATTTTACATGTTTCTGTAAGGTCCCTTCTCATCCATCTAAATTCCAGCGAATACAAGCCCAGTCGACCCATTCTATCATCATGGAACAATTGGGGAAGTCCAGGACAAGGGGTCACAGCTTAAGGATAAGGGGGAAATCCTTTAAGACCGAGATGAGAAAGACTTTTTTCACACAGAGAGTGGTGAGTCTCTGGAACTCTCTGCCACAGAGGGTAGTTGAGGCCAGTTCATTGGCTATATTTAAGAGTGAGTTGGATGTGGCCCTTGTGGCTAAGGGGATCAGAGGGTATGGAGAGAAGGCAGGTACGGGATACTGAGTTGGATGATCAGCCATGATCATATTGAATGGCGGTGCAGGCTCGAAGGGCTGAATGGCCTACTCCTGCACCTAATTTCTATGTTTCTATGTTTCTATGTAATTTACAAGTTTACCAAGCCTATTAAGTTACACACCTGTTTGTCTTTGGAGTGTGGGAGGAAACTGGAACTCCCAGAGAAAACCCAAACAGGTCACGGGGTGAATGTATAAACTCTGTACAGACAGCACCCGTAGTCAGGATCGAACTTGGGTCTCTGGCGCTGCAAGGCAGCAACTCTACCGCTGTGCCGCAGTTAATTTGGCTTCAGTTAAATTACCGCCATGTTAATTTGGCTTCAGTAAAAATTGTAAATTGTCCTTAGTGTGTAGGATAATGCTAGTGTACGGAGCTCGCTGGTCAGCGCAGACTCGGTGGGCCGAAGGGCCTGTTTCCGCACTGCTTCACCAAACTAAACTATATTAAAGGAGACCTGGAGCCCAAGGGCCAAGAGTTACAGCATGGAGAGGAGCGAGAGCAAGAATGGCTGTGCGGGAAAGGTGACTACGAAGGGAACGTCATGCTCAGCATCCACGACCTCTCTGCCGTGACTCTGTCCCTGCTGCCGGTGACCATGATTGCATTACACAACATGCTCCTAGGTTCAGTTCTGTTGCCTCCCCAGATGGAGGCCCTGTCAGCTGCAGAAGGAGCAAGACCACAGGACAACTGAAATGTTGTCGGCGACGGCTGGGACTGTAGCTGGGACTGTAAATTGCCACCACATTGCCGCCTCTTGCATATGGACTCAGTGTGATGTTCTGTACATACTGTACTGACCATGGTGATTATTGTGCATATGTACAGGGAAAGTCTTGCTGAACTATATGCAAAAAATTATTTCACTGTACCCAGTACAAGAGACAATAAAGAAACCATTGACCGGAGCAGAAGATATCACCGCTTGGTTCGGTAGAGAATGACTTCTAATATAATTTCAGAAGCCATCGCAAAGAAAGGTTCCAAACCAAAATGTCACCTATCAATGTTCTCTAGGGATGCTGCCGAACCTGCTGAGTTACTCAAACATTTTGTGTCTTTCCTTCGTAAACCAGCATCTGCAGTGCCTTGTTTCAACAATGTAATACTAGTGTTTGTTTTTGTTGTATCTTTGCTCAACTGCTGTGACTTTAGACTTAGAACTTTAGAGATACAGTGTGGAAACAGGCCTTTTTGCTCACCGATTCCGCGATGACCAGCGTTCATCCCGTACACTAGCACTATCCTACATACTAGGGATAATTTACAATTTACAAAAGCCAATTAACCTACAAACCTGCACGTCTTTGCAGTGTGGGAGAAAACTGGAGCACCCAGAGAAACCCATGTGGTCACAGGACGTACCAGCCATCAAAATGTGGTATGCAAAACATACGTTCATATTGTGGCCAAACTCTATGTAGACTTAATTATTGTGAAACATACAATAAAATTAGCCTTATATTAATCATCCTAAAAATAAAGGTGTGGCTTACAGATACAGTGTGGAAACAGGTCCTTCGACCCACCAAGTCCATGCCAACCATCGATCGCCCATACACTAGTTCTGTGTTATTCCACTTTCACATCCTACACACTAGGGGCAATTTACAGAAGCCAATTAAACTACAAACCTGCACATCTTTGGAATGTGGGAGGAAACCTGAACACCCAGAGAAAACCACATGGTCACAGGGCGAAGGTACAAACTCTGCACAGACAGCACCCTTAGTCAGCATGAACCCGTATCTCATAGAAACATAGAAACATAGAAATTAGGTGCAGGAGTAGGCCATTCAGCCCTTCGAGCCTGCACCGCCATTCAATATGATCATGGCTGATCATCCAACTCAGTATCCCGTACCTGCCTTCTCTCCATACCCTCTGATCCCCTTAGCCACAAGGGCCACATCCAACTCACTCTTAAATACAGCCAATGAACTGGCCTCAACTACCCTCTGTGGCAGAGAGTTCCAGAGACTCACAGACTCTCTGGTGCTGTGAGGCAGCAACTCTACCGCTGCACCACAGTTATCCCAAAGGTCTCTACCAATCTTCTCCTACGTTGCATTCATGTTGAGACCCTGAAAACCATGGTTCGCTTTCCATATCTGTACAGGTCCATCATAATGTCGGTTCTGAACATGAANCCATTAATCTCATCTGCACGTATATGATCCATAATGTGCCTATCTGAAAGCCTCTTAAACGCCTGTATAGTATATGCCTGCACCATCATGCCTGACAGCGTGTTCCAGGCACTCACCACTCTCTGTGTAAAATAACCTATCTTGCACATCTCGTTTGCTTTGCTCCTATCACTTTTGCTTAAACCTCGTTTAAACTTTGCTCCTAAACTTTGCTCCTATCAAGCTATGCCCTCTAGTCTTTGACATTTCCACCATGGGAAAAAGATTCTGACTATCTACCCTATTTATGCCTGTCATAATTTTATATACTTATATCAGGTCGCTCTTCAGCGTCCGACGCTCCAGGGTAAACAATCCAAGTTTGTCCAACCTCTCCCTGTATCTAAATTCCAGGCAGCATTCTGGTAAATCTCTTCCGCACTCTCTCCCAAGCTTTCACATCCTCCCTGTAATGAGACGACCAGAACTTATCTGTAGAAATACTGTTGCAGATGAACTTTTGAAAAGATTTAAACGAAAGATACACAGTTCATTATTGCTTGCATAAATTTCAACGTAAGCACTGCTTCGGGAGTATTTATAAAGTTTTAGCATATAATCTGCTGAACTAATCCGCAAATAAACACCAAGTTTTCCATTTACCTTGAAGATTTTCCATCTTTTTTTAGTATGTTTATTGTATGATGATAATGTGTTATGATTAACCTTCATGTGGAAAGTGAATTGCATTCCCCAACATCAAAAAGTGAGCAGGATCCTACTTTTCTGAGGTATTAAACCGTTGTTTCTGCAGCATTGGAATAAGTACAGGAAAAAGAATATAATGACTCCAGGCTGCTGCTTGCTTAATCACCGTGGTAGGCCTCGTCGCCATGGTTACAAACCCAATAAGCTTTAGAAAAGCTGAAAATCAAAACTGGATGAATTTCTATCCCTAATTAAGAACAGCCCCAAATAAGTCTTGGGCAAATATATTTACCCATGGCTCCAAGTTGCATCAGTACTTTCAGATCTGCAGAGTTCACATTCCTCTTGGATCAGAAGCCCCCATGGGATTCCATGCAGGCAGCTTCCAGCCATCCTCGGGGCTGCTGATTAAATTACCTGTTTGGGCTGAGAATTCCAGATTAAATCAAAAGAATTCCATCCTGCATGCTTCCTCTCCTGAAAACATTTTAATGGTTCAATGGTGCTTTATTTTTAGTTTAGAGACACAGCGCGGAAACAGGCCCTTCGGCCCACCGAGTCCACGCCGACCAGCGATCCCCGCACATTAATACAAGCCTATATACAGTAGGGACAATTGACCCTTATACCATTTATACAAACCCAAGCCAATTAACCTACCAACCTGTACGTCTTTGGAATGTGGGAGAAATCCTACATGGTCACGGGGTGAACGTACAAACTCCGTACAGACAGCACCTGTAGTCAGGAGAACCTGGGTCTCTGGGGCTGCAAGCGCTGTAAGGCAGCAACTCTACTGCTGCGCCACCGTGCCGCCCACATTTGTCATGTGTAATTTCACATGGAAATTCTTTTTGCATATTTACACTTGCAGGCACCACCATGTTTTGGTGCCATTTCGACATGTCCAAAGTCTGTTGCGACCACGCGTCCGTCTACTGGAGCAGTTCCCGATCCAGGGAAGCCTCAGGATCCTGCAGGGCCTTCCACTGGATCAACCCGGGAACCGACCTTCGGCCATCTTTGTGTCCCGATGGCGCCTCCTTCAGCCGATCTTAAAGGCGCTGGAGGCATTACCCCGGTTCACCCTTGCTCCTCGACTCCAGGGGCTCCCTTCCCGGTACCGCAGTCGCCGAGCCTTCAGGCAGGTTCCGCGGTCCAGTGACCTTTGCTGTCGTTTAGCTGCTCGAAAATAGGTCAAACTCAGCTGAACAACGCAAGTCTGGATGGTGAATTCAACTGAGCTCTTCAAATGGTTGGCTGTATCCAAGATGGCACCCAACACAAGCGACTCTATGTGTGCTCGTCACAGAAGTGGATCTGCTCCCCCGATCCCCTCCCCCTCCCCCCACATAAAACAAACCGAAGTACATTAAAACAAATTTTTAACAAATGCTAAAAATAACAAAAAGATGAAAAACCAAACAGACTGCCAGCAGGGTTGCCATCTCCCCGGCGCCCCTTGTGGTCCTGAAGGCTGCAACAGATCTATCAGTTCCAATCGTTTTGGTTCCCTTGCCATTGGAATTAGTTGATTGATTTGTGAAAGACCGTTCGCTTCTCAGAGTGCAACATCAAGTACACGTTAAACAAACACACGCACAGGCGTCTTCGATCTGCAAAGCCAGGATTGGACTCATAAGCCAACTGAGAGTCCATTAAAAACAACAAAATGTAGATCATCATCTTCGACCTCGAGGGATAGCCACGACGATGATTACAATCACTCCACTCTTTTAAATCTTTACCCTTGGCAAATTTGTATACTGCGGATGGCTCGATTGTTATCGTGTATTGCGCTGACTGGTTAGCACGCAACAAAAGCTTTTCACTGTACCTCGGTAATCATGACAATAACCAAATGGTTTTGTCTATGAACGGCATGGGGCTTCACAAAACAAGTCCTATCAGCCTAGAAATCAGATTGAGTGGTGTAAACAAAATAGGCCAAAGTGATCCAATTTCTACTTTAACGGCACATTGTGTTGGGGAGAATTGGGAACAGGCGTGAAATTTAACTGGGAACTTCCATGAACTATGCAGGCACGACTATCGTCACAGCGGCCTCTGCAGTCCGTCTGTCTTTTTTTAATTTTTTGTCCCGTTTGAGTGTAGTTAATTAGTGTTTTTTTTTTAGCTGGATATGTGTGGGGTGTGGGGGAAACTTATTTCATCTTTTCCCTGTACGGAGGACCCGACCTTTCCTCTGTCGGGTCTCGTTGTCGTTGGGGCCTAGCACCGTGAAGCGGCATCCAACCGGACCTGGGGCTCCAGTCGCGGAGCATGCAGACTACTCACCATCGCGGAGCTGGCTGAGTTAGGAACGGGAGGAGCTGTGGTGG
Source organism: Okamejei kenojei (assembly GCA_035221665.1). Classification (NCBI taxonomy): domain Eukaryota; kingdom Metazoa; phylum Chordata; class Chondrichthyes; order Rajiformes; family Rajidae; genus Okamejei; species Okamejei kenojei. Next base: position 167,804,905 of record CM069131.1, on the reverse strand, counting down.
CGCGCTGCTGCTGCTCGACCCCGGAGATTCGGTGGCTCCAGCTGCAGGCCGGTGGACGGTAACACTGGGAGCTCGCGGGTCCCTGGTGGGAGACCGCTTTTCGGAACTCCCGCGGCGGCAACTTCCCCCGCCCGAGATGCGGGGTTGAAAATGACCAGCGCGGCTTTAATGGCCGTGGGACTTGCTAGCGCCCGCCGGGGGCTCCAACATCAAGACCCGGAGTGCGGCCTTGCATCGCCTGGCGCGGCCTTAATGGCCGCGGGACATATTTACCATCGCCCGCCGGGGGCTTTGACTTTGACATCGGGAGGAGAATGGGGAGTGCAGGGGAGAGATAAGACTTTGCCTTCCATCACAGTGAGGAGGAGATTCACTGTGATGGATGTTTGTGTCAATTGTGTTGGGTCTTGGTTCTGTTCTTGTTTGTATGATTGCAGAAACTAAATTTTGTTTGAACCTCAATGAGGTTCAAATGACAATAAATGGTATTGTATTGTATTGTATTGTAGATTGCCACAACTGACATTGTCTGAGCCCCAGAAACAATCCAAATGATTTCATTATTCATGAATTGCATGATTCTGGGTCTATTGATGTAAAGTGGGGCAGAAAGCTCAATATGATTATCGTAGAACATCTGCGCAAGAAGGAGGGGATATGCAACACCGTGAGGGAGTTCTTGGCTGTTCTCCTGGGCAGAGGCAGTTCTCTCAGTGAAGATCACAGTCACATCGTCTCTCAGCTTCCTCACCAATGGATCCTTCCATGTGGCCACAACAGATCTCTACAATATCTCACTGTTCACTGTGGATTGCTGCATCAGGTATGTCACTCAGGCACTGCAGCTGTGAAGAAATGGTTTCATTATTTTGATTTCGACTCAAAGACGTAAGATACAGTGCGGAAGATACAGTGCGGAAGCAGGCCCTTCAGCCCACTGAGTCCAGTGCCAACCAGCGAGCAAACCGTACCCTAACCTACGCACACCTGGAACAATTTTACGATTTTTACAATTTACCAAAGCCAAACTTGTTCGTCTTTGGAGTGTGGGAGGAAACTGGAGCACCCGGAGAAAACCCACACGGTCACAGAGAGAACGTACAAACTCCGTACAGACAGCACGCATAATCAGGATCGAACCCAGGTCTTGAACACATTGTGCCACCGTGCCGCCCAGATTTCAGTGAGGACAATCTGGCATTTTAGGCACCGTGCCAGAATTATGGCCTTGCAGAGGTGCAGACACCCATTACCTGCAGACATGGGTTGATATGATTTCAAGTTAAAACTTGGGATCTTTTACATATGAAAAATAAATGTTTTCATTTCTTTGACGGGCAGGTTATTACGGATCAAAGGAAGCACTTCCTAATGCGAATTCTGTTTTTTTTCCAGACAAATATTTAATTTCTTTACTCTCGAGAAGAACTCTGCGCTGTCTGACTTTGGCAGGGACCAGCCTTGCTCAAGAAGGTTGGAACTTGGGAGTTCAGATCCACATTCCAGGTTCTACACTTCAACCACGGCAGCCAAGCAAACACCAGCAGCACAACTGAAAGCACTCTGGGACTCATAGAAACATAGACATAGAAAATAGGTGCAGGAGGAGGCCATTCGGCCCTTCGAGCCAGAACCACCATTCATTGTGATCATGGCTGATCGTTCCCAATCAACAACCTGCCTGCCTTCCCCCCATATCCCTTGACTCCACTAGCCCCTAGAGCTCTATCTAACTCTCTCTTAAATCCATCCTGTGACTTGGCCTCCACTGCCCTCTGTGGCAGGGAATTCCATAAATTCACAACTCTCTGGGTAAAAAAGTTTTTTCTCACCTCAGTCTTAAATGACCTCCCCTTTATTCTAAGACTGTGGCCCCTGGTTCTGGACTCACCCAACATTGGGAACATTGGGAATAAAGGGTATGCCATTTAGAACTGAGATGAGGAAAAACTTTATCACCCAGAGAGTTGTGGAATTCTCTGCCACAGAAGGCAGTGGATGCCAATTCACTGGATGTTTTCAAGAGAAAGTTAGATTTAGCTCGTAGGATTAAGGGAATCAAGGGATATGGGGGAAAAAACGGTGTACTGATTTAAATGAGTACACAAACGGTGTACCTCATTCTTAAATGACCTCCCCTTTATTCTAAGACTGTGGCCCCTGGTTCTGGACTCACCCAACATTGGGAACATTTTTCCTGCATCTAGCTTGTCCAGTCCTTCTATAATTTTATATGTTTCTATAAGATCTTTCTAAACTCCAGTGAATACAAACCTAGTCTTTTCAATCTTTCCTCATATGACAGTCCCGCCATCCCAGGGATCAATCTCGTGAACCTACGCTGCACTGCCTCAATCACAAGGATATCCTTCCTCAAATTAGGAGACCAAAACTGTACACAATACTCCAGATGTGGTCTCACCAGAGCCCTGTACAACTGCAGAAGAACCTCTTTACTCCTATACTGAAATCCTCTTGTAATGAGGGCCAACATTCCATTAGCTTTCTTCACTGCCTGCTGTACCTGCACGCCAACTTTCAGTGACCGGTGAATGATTTTGAATGATCAGCCATGATCATAGTGAAGGGCAGAATGGCCAACTCCTGCACCTACTTTCTATGTTTCCAGTGTGTGTAGGATAGTGCAAGTATGCGGGGATCGTTGGTTGGCACAAACCTGGTGGGCGAAGAGCCTGTTTCTACGCTGTATATCTAAACTAAACTAAACTAAACCCACAAACCTGTACATCTTTGGAGAGTGGGAGGAAACCGGAGCACTCGGGAAAACCCATGCGGTCACAGGGAGAACATACCCGTACTCTCTTCATTCTTCTTCCTCTGACACCAGTTGCTCTCAGTGATTGGCCTGCAGAAGATACCAGCAGATATCAGGGGAGCCAATGATGTTTTCAGCCATGGATCTGAAACCTGTGCGGTTTTTGTTGTATCTGTGCTCAGTTTCTGTTGTTGGATAATATGCATTACATTTGTGTGAATTTGAGGATAGCCCTTGTCTCCAAGGATTCATCTCACCAAGCAGAACTAGTCCCTTAAACATAAACTGTCTAGCAAGTACAGACTCTATTGTCAGAATAAAGGAAATCATTTGTACCACTAGGGAATTCAAGAGTCAAGAGTGTTTTATTGTCAAATATCCTGAAAAGGAACAATGAAATTCTAACTTGCAGCAGCAAAACAGATATGTAAACATAGCCCTCTGTAAATATCTATCTATATATCTATATATATCTATTTCTACAGTATATAGAAATGGTATTCCTCAATTCCCTACTATTTACATGGTAAATGGTAGGGAATTGAGGAATGCTGTGGAACAGAGGGATCTAGGAATAACTGTGCATAGTTCCCTGAAGGTGGAATCGCATGTAGATAGGGTGGTAAAGAAAGCCTTTGGTGTGCTGGCCTTTATAAATCAGAGCATTGAATATAGGAGTAGGGAAGTAATGTTAAAATTGTACAAGGCATTGGTAAGACCAATTCTGGAGTATGGTGTACAATTTTGGTCGCCTAGTTATAGGAAGGATGTCAACAAAATAGAGAGAGTACAGAGGAGATTTACTAGAATGTTGCCTGGGTTCCAGCAACTCTGTTACAGAGAAAGGTTGAACAAGTTAGGTCTTTATTCTTTGGAGTGCAGAAGGTTAAGGGGGGACTTGATTGAGGTCTTTAAAATGATGAAAGGGATAGACAGAGTTGACGTGGATACGTTTTTCCATTGAGGGTAGGGAAGATTCAAACAAGAGGGCATGACATGAGAATTAAGGGACAGAAGTTTAGGGGTAACGTGAGGGGGAACTTCTTTACTCAGAGGGTGGTGGCTGTGTGGAATGAGCTTCCAGCAGAAGTGGTGGAGGCAGGATCGATTTTAACATTTAAAAGTAAATTGGATATGTATATGGATGTGAAGGGAATGGAGGGGTATGGAGGGAATGGCACGGACTGGAAGGGCCGAGAGGGCCTGTTTCCGTGCTGTAATTGTTACATGGTTATATGGTTATATATAGATATAGATATCTATCTATATCTAGACCTATCTTTATGCATCTGCTATACTATTACTAAAACTCTCATCTTGACCACTTCTGGTCGGCATTTTATTTAACATTGCACAATAACGGTATGGTATAGCGTTAGGATTTTTTCGCTACTTTACTCACCTTTCTCCTCTGCTCGAAGCGCACCAAGTTTTGTTCTAATCGATGGAATATTAGAAAAGTTATGAAGGTTTACAAAATCGTGAGATCAGCAGATTGGTCTTCTTGCCTGTGAGTCACCATGAAGGTAAAGCCCGTTCCGGCACCCGCTGGCGGGGAGAATAAGCTGATGCGGACTGCGAGCGGGGGCGGCGCCCACCACGTCGACCTGGGTGCCGTTGTGTGCAGCCGGGGACGAGAGCCGATGAGTGAGTCTGGAGCCGATGAGTGCGGTCGGAGCCGGGGCCAGGAGCCACTGAGCCTACACACCCCACCGCTCCCCCCCCGACACCACCCTCCCCCATCCCCTCCACACCGCTCCCCCTACAACCCCCTCCCCTACACCCCCCCTCCCGTAAACCCCCCCTTCCCTTACACCCCCTCCCCTACACCCCCCTCCCCTACACCCCCCTCCCCTACACCCCCATCCCCTACACCCCATCTCCCCTACACCCCCAAGTGTTTGGGCCCTCCACATTGAGGCGATCAGCTCCCGAATCGGGGGGATGTCAGCTCCCCCGCACAGGGCGATCGAACCTCACGTCGGGGCTGGTCGAACTTTCCGCGACGTTGGAGCTTCCCGACTAGCCTCTCCCAACTGCGAGCTTGATGGTAAGTCCGCGGCGGTCGTGGTGGGAGCGATCCCAGGCAAGGGAGCAGCTCCGATGTTAAGGCCGTGCCCCACGATAGGGCTCAAAGTCAGTCCGAGGAGGCTTCCAGCTCCATCGATGGAAGGCGGCAGAGCGCCCGGAGAATGTGATCCAAAAATTAATCACGTGTCCGGCAAGGTAAGAACTTGAAAAAAAGTTTTCCCCGATCCCCTCCCATCTTCCCCCCACATAAAACTGAAGAACATTAAAAAAAACTTTTAACACACTAAAAAATAACAAAAAGAATGAAAAAATGAACACTGCCGGCAGGGCCGCCATCGCCCTGGCGCCTGTGGTGGTATCCTTAAGCCACAAGCCGTGAGTGACTGAACTGTGAGTCCGCAAGCCGTGAGTGACTGAACTGTGAGTCCGCAAGCCGTGATGAACTGTGAGTCTGCATGCCGTGAATGCCTGAACTATGAGTCCGCACGCCATGAATGAGTGAACTGTGAGTCCGCAAGGCGTGAGTGAACTGTGAGTCCACAAGCCCTGAGTGAGTGAACTGTGAGTCCGCAAGCCGTGAGTGAGTGAACTGTGAGTCCGCAACCCGGGAGTGAGTGAACTGTGAGTCCACAAGCTGTGGCTGACTGAACTGTGAGTCCACAAGCCGTGGCTGAGTGAACTGTGAGTCCACAAGCCGTGGTTGTGGACTGTGAGTTCACAAGCCGTGATTGAATGAACTGTGAGTCCAGAAGGCTCACCACCCACACCCACACCCCCCATCCCCCTTCCCTTGCACAACCCGCCCCCCAATGGCAGGCCATGGCAGCGGCAGCCCATGGAAGCAGCAGGCCATGGCAGCACTATCCCCACCGGCCCCGGCCTAAAGCCATCCCTCTCCCCCGGCTACAGAACGCTCCCGCCAGCCCCCACCTGAAGCCCCTGTCCTCAGCTGCAGGACTAGCCCAAGAATCCATTTGGCCCACAATGTCCATACTGGCCCTCTGGAAACCAGTCCCTTCGGCCCACAACAACCATACTAGCCCTCCAGAAAGCCCCCCCACTGGCCACCGCCTGATGCCGTCCCCTCCCAAAGCTGCAGGATGCTCCCCCTCCCCCTCCCCCACCGCCATTCATTGTGATCATGGCTGAACGTCCGCTATCAATAACCCGTGCCTGCCTTCTCCCCATATCCCTTGACTCCACTAGCCCCTAGAGCTCTACCCACCTCTCTCTTAAATCCATCCAGTGATTTGGCCTCCACTGCCCTCTGTGGCTGGGAATTCCATAAATTCACAACTCTCTGGGTAAAAAAGTTTTTTCTCACCTCAGTCTTAAATGACCTCCCCTTTATTCTAAGACTGTGGCCCCTGGTTCTGGACTCGCCCAACATTGGGAACATTTTTCCTGCATCTAGCTTGTCCATTCCTTTTATAATTTTATGTTTTTATAAGTTATCCCCTCATCCTTCTAAACTCCAGTGAATACATGCCTAATTGTTTCAATCTTTCCTCATATGACAGTCCCGCCATCCCAGGGATCAATCTTGTGAACCTACGCCTCAATCACAAGGATGTCCTTCCTCAAATTAGGAGACCAAAACTGTACACAATACTCCAGATGTGGTCTCACCAGAGCCCTATACAACTGCAGAAGAACCTCTTTACTCCTGTACTGAAACCCTCTTGTTATGAAGGCCAACATTCCATTAGCTTTCTTCACTGCCTGCTGTACCTCCTGAATATAAAACATAGAACAGTAGAGTAGAGGAACAGTCCCTCGGCCCACAATGCTTGTGCTGAACATAATGCCAAGACCATCTCTTATCTGCCTGCAAATAATCCCTATTCCTCCATAGCCATATGTTTATCCATAAACATGTTTGTCTTATTATTCTTTATTGTTTATGTTTATTGTTCTCACGTGTACCAAGGTAGTGAACAGCTTTGCGACCAATGTATCTGCCTCCACCATCACTCCCGGCAGCGTGTTCCAGGTACCCACCACCCGTTCATCTACTTTAAAATTTGCCCCTCACCTTAAAGCAGTGCCCCCTCGTATTTGACATCTCTATCCTGGGAGAGAGGTTCTGTCTATGCTATCAATGCGTAGAGGGGCCGCCAAGAACAAAGGGGGACCCAGAGTGGGAGGGGGGTAGGGGGGCGAGGGTGGACTGTCAACAAAGGGGGACCCAGCGTGGGGCAGTCTCGGTGGCGCAGCGAGAGTTGCTGCCTTACAGCGAATGCAGCGCCGGAGACCGGGGTTTGATCCTGACTACTGGTGCTGTCTGTATGGAGTTTGTACGTTCTCCCCGTGACCTGCGTGGGTTTTCTCCAAGATCTTCGGTTTCCTCCCACACTCCAAAGACGTACAGGTTTGTAGGTTAATTGGCTTGGTAAATGTATAAAATGTCCCTAGTGGGTGTAAGATAATGTGTGGGGATCGCTGGTTGGCATGGACCCGATGGGCCAAAGGGCCTGTTTACGCGCTGTATCTCTAAACTAAACTAAGGGGGGGATTGAAGAAGGGATCAACATTACTTCAGGAGTTTTTGTAACTTTGTCGGCACATTTGTGGCGATTTCTTTTGTGTACTTTGTGTGCAAAAGAAAATAATTTCACTGTACCTAGGTACATGGGGCAATAAAGTATCATCATCAGCTTCAATAGACAATAGGTGCAGGAGTAGGCCATTTGGCCCTTCGAGCCAGCACCACCATTCAATGTGATCATGGCTGATCATCCCAAATCAGTACCCCGTTCCTGCCTTCTCCCCATATCCCCTGACTCCGCTATTTTTAAGAGCCCTATCTAGCTCTCTCTTGAAAGCATCCAGAGAATCTGCCTCCACCGCCCTCTGAAGCAGAGAATTCCACAGACCCACCACTCTCTGTGAGAAAAAATGTTTTGTCGTCTCCGTTCTAAATGGTTTACTCCTTATTCTTAAACTGTGGCCCCTGGTTCTGGACTCCCCCAACATCGGGAACATGTTTCCTGCCTCTAGTGTGTCCAAGCCCTTAACAATCCTATATGTTTCAATATGATTGCCTCTCATCCTTCTGAACTCCAGAGTGTACAAGCCCAGCTGCTCCATTAACCTAGTAAACCTACGCTGCACTCCCTCAATAGCCAGAATGTCCTTCCTCAAATTAGGGGACCAAAACTGCACACAATACTCCAGGTGTGGTCTCACTAGCGCTCTGTAGAAGGACCTCTTTGCTCCTATATTCGATTCCTCTTGTTATAAAGGCCAACATGCTATTCGCTTTCTTCACTGCCTGCTGTCCCTGCATGCTTACTTTCATAGACTGATGTACAAGGACCCCCAGATCCCGTTGTACTTCCTCTTTTCCCAACCTGACGCCATTTAGATAGTAATCTGCCTCCCTGTTTTTGCTACGAAAGTGGATAACCTCACATTTTTCCGCATTAAACTTCAGCTGCTATGCATCTGCTCACTCTCCCAACCTGTCCAAGTAACCCTGCATTCTCATAGCATCCTCCTCACAGTTCACGCTGCCACCCAGCTTTGTGTCATCTGCAAATTTGCTAATGTTACTTTGAATCCCTTCAACCAAATCATTGATGTATATTGTAAATAGCTGTAGCACCGAGCCTTGCGGTACCCCACTAGTCACTGCCTGCCATTCTGAAAGGGACCTGTTAATCCCTACTGTTTGTTTCCTGTCTGCCAACCACTTCTCTATCCATGTCAGCACTCTACCCCCCAATACCATGTGCCCTAATTTTGCCCACTAATCTCTTATGTGGGACCTTATCAAATGCTTTCTGAAAGTCCAGGTACACTACATCCACTGGCTCTCCCTTGTCCATTTTCCTAGTTACATCTTCAAATAATTCCAGATGATTAGTCAAGCACGATTTCCCCTTCGTAAATCCATGCTGACTCAGACCGATCCTGTTACTGCTATCCAAATGTGCGGCTACCTCACCTTTTATAATTGACTCCAGCATCTTCCCCACCATCGATGTCAGGCTAACTGGTCTATAATTCCCCGATTTCTCTCATAGAAACATAGAAAACATCGAGCCTGCACCGCCATTCAATATGATCATGGCTGATCATCCAACTCAGTATCCCGTACCTGCCTTCTCTCCATACCCCCTGATCCCTCTAGCCACAAGGGCCACATCTAACTCCCTCTTAAATATAGCCAATGAACTGACCTCAACTACCTTCTGTTGCAGATAATTCCAGAGACTCACCACTCTCTGTGTGAAAAATGATTTTGTCATCTCAGTCCTAAAAGATTTCCCCCTTACCCTTAAACTTTGACCCCTTGTTCTGGAGTTCCCCAACATCGGGAACAATCTTCCTGCATCTAGCCTGTCCAACCCCTTAAGAATGTTGTAAGTCTCTATAAGACCCCCCTCATTCGAAATTCCAGCGAGTACAAGTCAAGTCTATCCAGTCGTTCTTCATATGGATGTCCTGCCATCCCAGCAATTAGTCTGGTGAACCTTCTCTGTACTCCCTCTATGGCAAGAATGTCTTTCCTCAGATTGGGAGACCAAAACTGTTCTCGCTCCCGCCTTTCTTAAAAAGTGGGATAAAACACTAGCTACCCTCCAATCCACAGGAACTGATCCTGTGTCTATAGAACATTGGAAAATGATCACCAATGCATCCACGATTTCTAGAGCCTCGTTATATATATTTCCTTCAGTCCTCCTCTTAACTTCCAGCGTTCCAGAGAAAACAATCCAAGTTTGTCAAACCTCTCGCTGTAGCTTATACATCCTAATTTAGGCGCTCTTCTAGTAAAACTCCTCTGAAGATGGGCTTTGTTGACAGCAACAGTCCAAGGGAGAATTTGCTACCTGCCCCATGATGCATCAACAAAAACAGCGGCAGAAGGAACAAGCCCGAGGGCCATTCGTCAGAGTCTTGAGACAGCAGGAGCGAGAACAGCAGCAGCAGCAGGAGGAAAGTGATGACAAGGATGTCGCTGCTCTGCACTCATTGCCTCTTATAGTCAGTCGTACAGCATGGAAACACACCATTCTGCCCAAACAAGATGTCCCATCTAGTCACATTTGCCAGCGTTTGGCACGCATATATCAGACCAATTGCCTTTTAAATGTTGTTATAGCGCCTGCCTCAACTACCCCCTCTGATAGCTTGCTCCATTTACCTACCACCCTCTCTTGCCCCACAGGTTTGTATCAAATTTTGCACATCTCACCGTAAACCTATGTCCTCATTGTCACAAAGTGTTGAAAAAGGCCCTTCAGACCAACTTGCCCACACCAACCAACATGTCCCATCTACACTAGTCCCACCTGTCTGCATTTGGCCCACATCCCTCCAAACCTGTCCTATCCATGTACCTGTCTCATTTTTCTTAAATGTCACAATATCTCTCAACTATTTCTCTTGATCCATACACCCACCAGCCTTTGTGTGAAAATGTTACCCCTCAGATTCCTATTAAATCTTTGCCCCTTCACCATACATCTATGTCCTCTGGTTAGAGTCATAGTGATAGTGTGAAAACTTGCCCACACCGGCCAACAATGTCCCAGCAACACTAGTCCCACTTGCCTGCGCTTGGTCCATGTCCTTCCAAACCTGTCATATCCATGTACCTGCCTGTTTCTTAGACGATGGGATAGTCCCAGCCTCAACTATCTCCTCTGGCAGCTTGATCCATATACCCACCACACTTTGTGTGATAAAATTACCTCTCGGATACCTATTAAACCTTTTCCTCTTCACGAACCTACGTCCTCTGGTCCTCGATTCCCCATTCTGGGCAAGACTCTGCGTCTACCCAATCTATTCCTCTCATGACTTTATACGCCCATCTTTCTGCACTCCAAGGGAGAGTCCCAGCCTACTCATCTTCCAGCTGAGCAGAAGTCACATCGCTACTATTAGACTTGCTTATGCAGAAGGAATCTGCTAAATAATTGTCTCAAATGAAAACCAAATGATTCTCTCCATACCACGCGAACATTGTAAGCTAATGATCAACTGGGAAACCACAGATGCATAAAATTATTTCAAATGCTGCTGTGCACATGGACATCACATCCATCAACAGATCCGTACTTCAATGACATCAAAGGCTGTAAATTAACCTATCTTTCCTGATGTATGAAACATGCTCAACGCAGATCTTCCCATAGATTTCCTGTGACGATCTCCACTTTTTAGGTGTTGTCCTAGCAACATCCTCGTAAATCTTCTCTGCACTCTTTCCAGCTTAACAGCAACCTACTCATGTGTAGGAAGGAACTGCAGTTGCTGGTTTAAACCCAAAATAGACACAAAACGTTGGAAGTAACTCAGCGGGACAGGCAGTATCTCCGGAGAGAATGGGTGATAGAAACATAGAAATTAGGTGCAGGAGCAGGCCATTCGGCCCTTCGAGCCTGCACCGCCATTCAATATGATCATGGCTGATCATCCAACTCAGTATCCTGTACCTGCCTTCTCTCCATACCCCCTGATCCCTTCAGCCACAAGGGCCACATCCAACTCCCTCTTAAATATGGCCAACAAACTGGCCTCAACTACCTTCTGTGGCAGAGAATTCCACAGATTCACCACTCTGTGTGAAAAACGATTTTCTCATCTCGGTCCTAAAAGACTTCCCCCTTATCCTTAAACTGTGACCCCTTGTCCTGGACTTCCCCAACATCGGGAACAATCTTCCTGCATCTAGCCTGTCCAACCCCTTGAGAATTTTGTAAGTCTCTATGAGATCACCCCTCAATCTTCTAAATTCCAGCGAGTACAAGCCAAGTCTATCCAGTCTTTCTTCATATGGAAGTCATGCCATCCCAGGAATCAGTCTGGTGAACCTTCTCTGTACTCCCTCTATGGCAAGAATGTCTTTCCTCAGATTAGGAGACCAAAACTGTACGCAATACTCCAGGTGTGGCCTCACCAAGACCCTGTACAACTGCAGTAGAACCTCCCTGCTCTTGTACTCAAATCCTTTTGCTATGAATGCCAACATAGTATTTGCTTTCTTCACAGCCTGCTGCACCTGCATGCCTACTTTCAATGACTGGTGTACCATGACACCCAGGTCTCGCTGCATCTCCCCTTTTCCTAATCGGTCACCATTCAAATAATAGTCTACCTTCCTGTTTTTGCCACCAAAGTGGATAACCTCACATTTATCCACATTATACTGCATCTGCCATGCATTTGCCCACTCACCCAGTCTATTCAAGTCATCCTGCAGCCTCCTAGCATCCTCCTCACAGCTAACACTGCCCCCCAGCTTCGTGTCATCCGCAAACTTCGAGATGTTGCATTTAATTCCCTCGTCCAAATCATTAATGTATATTGTAAATAGTTGGGGTCCCAGCACTGAGCCTTGCGGCACCCCTGCCATCCTGAAAGGGACCCGTTCACTCCTACTCTTTGCTTCCTGTCTGCCAGCCAGTTCTCTATCCACATCAATACTGAACCACCAATACCATGTGCTTTAAGTTTGTATACCAATCTTGTGTGGGACCTTGTCGAAAGCCTTCTGAAAGTCCAGATATAACACATCCACTGCTTCTCCCTTATCCACTCTACTAGTTACATCCTCAAAAAATTCAATAAGATTCATCAAACTTGATTTACCGTTCGTAAATCCATGCTGACTTTGTCCAATGATTTCACCACTTTCCAAATGCGCTGCTATCCCATCTTTAATAACTGACTCTAGCAGTTTCCCCACTACTGATATTAGACTAACTGGTCTGTAATTCCCCGTTTTCTCTCTCCCTCCCTTTTTAAAAAGTGGGGTTACATTAGCTACCCTCCAATCCTCAGGAACTACTCCAGAATCTAAAGAGTTTTGAAAAATTATCACTAAGGCATCTGCTATTTCTGGGGCTACTTCCTTAAGTACTCTGGGATGCAGCCTATCTGGCCCTGGGGATTTATCGGCCTTTAATCCATTCAATTTACCTAACACCACTTTCCGGCTAGCCTGGATTTCACTCATTTCCTCCATCTCATTTGACCCGCGATCCCCTGCTATTTCCGGCAAATTATTTATGTCATCCTTAGTGAAGACAGAACCAAAGTAGTTATTCAATTGGTCTGCCATGTCCCGAGATGCTGCCTGTGCCGCTGAGTTACTCCAGCGTTTTGTGTCTAACATCCTACCTATAGCAGAGTGACCAAACCTGAACACAAAACACTAAACACAGTCTCACCAACATTTATTCTCAATACCCTCACTGATGAAGACCAACGTACCAAAAGCCTTCTTGGTCACCCTATCTGTCTACGACGCCATTTTAAAGGAACTCAATGTCAGTTCCCCCTACAGCAAGTTCAGTGACTTGTGTGTTCAGGGCGTGATGGAAAAGACATAAAAGTAAATTTTATGAGCGAGAACTGTGACCGTGTGAGAAATGTTTGTGAATTTATCGCTGACGAGGAGAAGTGTGAGTGAGTTTCTCGCAGTCTGGTGAGAAATATGATTCGGGTAGTCCTGCTGCTATGCTGCTGGATCGTACAGACCAGGGCGGCTACAACTTCTGTGCCATCGTAGCTGTTCACTGTGGGAATGGCAGCAAGATCACAATTGACCTCAGCGCTTCAGGGAAAAACGTAAAATCATTTGACTTTGAAAGCGAAAACATTTGCATGAATAAAGCATGAGGGCATGTCCTCATGCTCTCTATCACAAGGTGTGCTCATTTGGATGAGGTGCTGGAACACATCAAAAGGCATCACCTGAAAAAGACCCGAGAAAGAGTCACAAAACCCAGGCTCCATGGAAGGATGTCAGAGGGATTTTTACGAGAATGATCCCAGGGATGATTGGGTTAACACTATGATGAGCGTTTGATGGCATTGGGCCTGTACTCGCTGGAGTTTAGAAGGATGAGAGAGGGAACCTCATTGAAACTTACTGAATCGTGAAAGGCATATGAAGAGGATGTGTCTACCAGTGGAAGAATCTAGGACCAGAGGCCATAGCCTCAGAATAGAAGGACGTACCTTTAGAAAGATAAGGAGAAACGTCTTTAGTCAGAAGGTGGTGAACCTGTGGAATTCATTGCCACAGACGGTTGTGGAGGCCAAGTCAATGGTTATTTTTAAGGTGGAGATTGACAGATTCTTGATTAGTATGGGTGTCAGGCGTTATGGGGGGGAAAAGGCAGGAGAATGGGGGTTGAGAGGGAAAGTAAGACCAGCCATGACTGAATGGTGGAGTGGACCTGATGGGTCGAATGACCTAATTCTGTTCCTAGAATTTATGAACATGAACAATATACAAACTATTTCAAGAGATTTGTTCACAAAACAGACTCTCGCCCTTCCCATTCCTTGTCAGAACGCCACAAACTTAATTGATGAGCAGGAATTATCTTCTGTGCAGTTAATTATGAAATTGTAAATGCAGACAAGGTTTCTCTCCCATTCGTTCACCTATAAAGATATCAAAATCATTTTTTTTAAATCAGGTGTACAATTTTATTTTTCCACTTGAACATAAACTCCTCTATTTAAAAAAACATTCTTCTTGGTTTCAGCACCCATAAGAACACCAATTTGTGTTATTTAAATTTTGGCGTTTTTTCATCTTATTTGCATTTTTATTAAGCAAAGTGCATTTTTAATTATCCGGTTTACACATTGCACAATACATAAATAATGCTATAAAACGTCTTCATATTTACAAGTAATATAATATATTTATATATAACATAAAATACACTTTTCTTTTATTAAATCTCATTACTTTTCATTGAAAGCATCTCTGCTGAATCCGAGTCCTTTAATAACTCCACTCTATCGGTTATTGAGGAACACTTCCAGCCAGCAAGGGCAGCTGGTTATGAACTGTCTCGTGTAGCATTGGCCCCAGCCTTTTACAAAACTAATTTGAATGCTGAACCCAGACCACGGCTCGTGTGTAAAATCATGATCGTTGGGTCTCTGCAAGGTGTAAGACTTCTCGTAGTCAAAAGCCTTGATGGAATAGCCCGGGAACACTTTGTGCACCAGCAACGTTCTGGAGTCCGGGTTGTCCAGTGTGACTGACTTGATGAAGATCGGGTAATTGCTGCGATTATAGACCCACACCCCGTCTGGCTCTTTGCTCAGTTGGATGCCGTAGCCGATTTTGCTCCGGACCTTGGTCACCAGCTGGCTCTTGTTGTCCGAGTTTAACTGTCCCAGGCAGAAACCATTCCCGTGAGGTAGATCGTAGAAGATATCGAGGGAGGGTTCTTGGACAGTGTACAGACGCCCAACTCGTGTCCTCTCCTCCCAATATGCAACAACACACCAGTGCGACTGACTTCCCAGCTCCTGACTTATTTGGGATTCTGCAAGAGGAAGGAAGAAAAAGAAAATTAGTTTTTTAATCATTAACCGACGTCTTAAGAAGCGATTTCCGATATATTTTCAGAATAAGCGCATCGATAGAAGCATACAGAGTGAGATGGATGAGGCTGGAAACTGCTCCCAGAACCAATGTCACACACAATACACAAATATTACACACCTCAAATAATTAACACACCTAAAGGCAAGATTTAGAAGAGCAGAATCTTCAATCACACCAAAAGCTTTCATTTCACTAATAATCGGTCCTGCTGAATAAATGCTCAAAGTTTTAAGGGGGCATACAGAACAAAATATTATTTTACAACCATAATATCAATAGATTATTGATGGCAGATATATTAATCCAGAAGCAGATGAAAATTGTTCGAAATCTGAAATTAAGACAATTTTATGTTTAGCAAGATGATCCAAAATGTGTGCAGCAGTTTATAATATCTGCATGTACACTAACTGATCATGGCTTATATGGATCTGCCTCAAACGACAAATGTATACTTATTTTTTCATGCTGCCTACATTGAATGACATTACCACCATTGAATCTCTCACCCAGCGGGTAATCATGTCCAGAAACTCTACAGGCTCAGCCAGATAAATATCCGACAGCTACACCAACAAGTTAGCTGCTAGGTGTCGTGGAGTGAAGCACTCATCTCCACACATCCCAAAGCCTTTCCACCCTTCTACAAGGGGCACGTCAGGTGCATGAATTTAAAGCAGAAAAAATGCTGGAAACAATTAGCAGGTCTGGCATCTTCCGTGGAAAGAGAAACAACTTCAGGTCCCACGTGGATCGACACAAGATGCAGGAGTAACTCAGCAGGTCAAACATGGATAGGTGACTTTTCGGGTTGGGACCCTACTTCAGAAGTCACCTGTCCATGTTCTCCAGCGATTCTGCCTGACCCACTGAGTTACTCCAGCACATTGCGTCTTTTTTTTTGTTGTAAAAACCAGCACCTGCAGCTCCTTGTTTCTACGGTCTATTTCTCTTTCCACTAATGCTGCCTGACCAGCCGAACCGCTTCCCACATTTTTCTGTTTCAGTTCTGATTTCCAGCATCGACAATTTTATTCATTTTCAAGTCAGAGGCATGATGGAATATTCTGTATTTTCCTGCCTGCATTTATTTCTTGTCTGGATGAGTGCAGCTTCAACAATTCTCATGATACAAACATGATATCACAGCCAATCTGAATATACCTTCCCTTAACCACTTGTGCAAGTGGCTGCAGAACCCAACACCATGCACTGTAGTTACTGCGACACCAGCCCTCAAGTTTGCGATGCCTACAACTGAGCTGGACATGGACAGCAGATGCATGACAGCATCAGCACCTCTAGTTTCCTCTCTACGTCGTGCACCGTTCTGTCAGCAGGTCAGGCAGCATCTCTGGAGAACATGAATAGGTGACGTTTCAGGTCGGGATCCTATACATGTTCTCCAGATACTCCAGCAATCGGTGTCATTTTTTTTGCATCTGCAGTTGCTTGTTTTTACTTTTGCCTTATAAGCGGGTTACAATTCGCCTTTCTTTCAAAATTGCTGTAATTAAATCCTGGAACACCCAGTCCAACAGCACATGGGAGAACCTTCACCAGAAAGCCTGCAGTGCGTGACTCATTACCACCTTCTCAATAATAAATATTGGCCATGACAGCAACCGCCTGATCGTGGAATAGGAGTAAATTAAAAGACAAATGCAAAGAAACAAGACAGCAACAGGGAGACTTCAATGCTGAGAAATGCGCACACACACACACACAGAAATGCAAGCACACAATGAAACATACATGCAAAAGCAGCACACCCTCTCCCTCCCACTCTGTCACACAGATACAGAACCAGACACCCCAGGTGCCAAGGATTTCCCCGGCCCCCAAGTGAGATATTCCATACTGTATAGCTATACGACTAATTCCTCCAGAGGTCCCCCAGTCTGAAGAAAGGCCCCGACCCGAAACATGTCCTATTCTTTTTATCCAGAGATGCTGCTTAACCTGCTGAGTTATTCCAGCAATTTTTTGTGTATCATCAGCCCCACAGAGCAGCTGTACTCCTGCAACAGACCTGTCGTGCACCTTCCCAAACACAGTGAACCTATCTGAGCATCTTCACAAGCACTGCCAGACAGTAGAGTGCAATAATCACACGATAACCGCACGCATGGTGCCGCAGCAGTAGAGTTGCTGCCTTACAGCGCCAGACACCCGCGACCATTCTGACTATGGGTGCTGCCTGTATGGGGGGGGGGGGGGCTGTGTGTGTGTGTGTGTGTGTGTGTGTGTGTGTGTGTGTGTGTGTGTGTGTGTGTGTGTGTGTGTGTGTGCGTGCTGTGTGCGTGCGCGTGTAGATAGTGCTAATGCAACGCTAGTTGGTATGGACTCTGTGGGCTGAAGCGGCCGTTTCCACTCTGTATCTCTAAACTAAATGCAAGTTGGTTTATGTTGCGTCAGTCTCTGTTGGCTAGCTTGTTAATACATTGGCATTAGTTTGCAATTCCAGTTGAGGTTGAAATTTCATTTTGTTTTTGTGAGACTGAGCTTGTCAGAAGGTTCACTGCCGCTGAGGCAACACCACTCTCTGACTATCTGAAATCCAGCCTGAGCTGCTAACGTCAAAACTGTGCACACGCACACATGAATGTTTTATAAACGGTTGGTTTAATTACAGTTGTGATTCGAGTTCTCTCTCTCTGCCTTTGATTAATCCCAAACGCCCGCAGCATTACCACTAAATATGTTTTTGTGTGTTTGACATTTGCCTCAGTCCTGCCTGCATAGTGCAGCAGGTCAGCTCACTCACTCATTCACCATCCTCAAAGCCACAATGAGGGGGCATTGCGCCCTGGCTGGCCCTTTAAGTGCACCCTGTCACCCCTCCCCACTCCTCACATTTTCCCTCCCCTTCACAGTGCCCCTCGTAACCCCCTTCAGCTCAACTACATCCACATGAAATCCTGGCAGAGAACAAGCAGGGAAAAAAAGAGGAAAGGATCTGTGTCAAATTACTTCAAACTCCCCTTCGAAAGCTCCACTCCATAAAACAAGCAGCAGCATCAAATCCGAGGAACGTGTTGTTCAATGGGGCTCCTTTCAACCCCATTGCAGTTCTCCCTGTTGCTCCTCAGCACACAAAACAGGAGTACGTTCATTGCCAAAAAGGAAACCGAGAACACAGGAATAACCTGTAAGCACCAGAAAGGGTTTCCTTTCTGTGCTTATGGGTTATTCTGGCCGTGCTTGTCAGCCAAAATAGAGAATGCCACTTTGGTGCAGGTCGAATGAACGATGCTTTATCCCATGTGACACGTCACAGTGAGATTCTTTGTTTTGCATAAATAAGTATGCAAAGAGTCGCCAGGTATAGGGCGGCGACAAAGTTACAAAGTATTCCATTTAGTCCCCAATGGTTCAGTGCCCCCCATCACTGCCCCCCCCCCCCCTGTTCTCGGCGGAGCGTCTAGCACCCACGGGGCCCGTCTGCCTCCAGCACCCACCGCGGGCCCGGTTGGTGGCTGTAGTCCCTCTTTCATTTCTGCAGCTCACCAAACCTCACCTCACCAGCAGTGCGATTCCTACTGATGTTCCCGTATTTACCATCCTTACACACTGGCCTCTGTTTGAACACACAGAGCTCTGCTGCACAGCACAGCCACAGATCCTTCCGTCTGCCATGTCTGTGCAGAACATGATGCCAAAATAAAATAACCTCCTCTGCCTGCACACAATCCATATCCCTTCATTCCATGCATTATCGTGCGCCTATATAATAAAAGCCCTTTAAATGCCACCTTCAGGGCTGCCTCCACCGCCACCCTTGTGCGTTCCAGGCATGCATAAAAACATGGAAAACAGGTGCATGAGTAGGCCATTCGGTTCTTCAAGCCAGCACCGCCATTCAATACGATCATGGCTGATCATCCAGAACCCCATTCCCGCTTTCTCCCCCATGCCCCTCGATTGCGTGGATCCCATCACCCTGTGTCTCACACATCTTCTTTAAACCTTTGATCCTCTCAAGTTAAACCTATGTCCTCTAATCTTTTGCATTTCCATCCTGGGAAAATATTTCTGACTACCTTTGCTGCAGCCCTTAAAGTAGGGTCTCGACCCCAAACGTCACCCATCCCTTCTCTTCAGAGATGCTGCCTGTTCCGTTAAGATACTCCTGCTTTTTGCGTCTATCGTCAACTATGAATTGGACCATAACAACAATCATCCCCATCCCATATCACTCTTGCATCGTGAGCATTAGCATCTACAGTCTAAGTTCCGTCTTCTGCAATAATGGCGACTTGAACTCGTATTACAGAGAATACGGGCTTGCAGATTGGTCCATCACAGATTGAAGAAGGGTCTCAACCCAAAAGATCAGCTGTCCATGTCTGGTTTAGTTTAGTTACAGCGCAGAAATATGATCTTCGGCTCACCGACCGGCACCCACCACGCATTAACACTACCCTACCCATTAACACTACCAGCACACTGGGGACAATTTCACATTTACCCCAAGCCAACTAACGTACAAACCTGTACGTCTTTGGTGTGTTGGAGGAAACCAAAGATCCCGGAGAAACCCCATGGAGGTAACGGGGAGAACGTACAAATGCCATACAGACAGCGCCCATTGTGAGGATCCAACCCGGCCGGGTCTCTGGCGCTGTGAGGCAGTAGGTGTACCACAGTGCCACTGTGCCCGCCCGACACTATGTCCTCCAGAGATGCTGCCTGACCCGCTGAGTTACTTCAGCACGTTGTGTTTTGTTGTTGTAAACCAGTATCAGCAGTTGCTTGTGTCTCCCTTCCACAGATGGGCGAGGGGATGCCTGAGCAGATGGGCAGTATGGCCAGGTTGAGCCCCTCCTGCTGCCATTTACGCTCGGCTTCTTTCTGTGTGCTTCTGATTTCCAGAGGTAGGAGCGTGCCCAGTCACTGAACCTTAAACGGGAATTGCATTTGAGCCTGGGTAACGGGCATGGGAGTGCGGAGATGGACGGGAGCTCAAAGAAAGGAGCACAAATTTACTGCCTAAGGCCTGGATAATAGCGGGCATAAAATCTTAAAAGAGACACAGAGACATATATGCCTTTTGACACTGGCCTCTGCAATAGGACGCTGTTCGTGTCGGAAACCTAGGCAGGGGGAGGGGTGTTGCTTCAGGTTTGCATTTGCAAATGTAGTGTCAATAAAAGGACAGACTGGGCCACACAAAGGCACTTCTGCTTAGCTGGCTGCCCTGGCCCTCGCATTCACGGCAGTGACTAGGGCCTGAACAATAAAACAAGGGAAAGAAAGCAAGCCTGGCTCCTTTTGTCTGCAAGAGCCCGGCTCCAGTGAATGGGGCAGACAGCTGATTACTGCTTCCTGCTGACATTCTTTATCCATTGGCGTAAACTCTCCATCAGCCATGCAAATTACAGATTGCAACTCTGTCCGCAGGCAACTGCTGCACACACTTCACTCAAAGTAACTGAAGTCCTTAAAGGGAGGGTGTGGGACTTACAGTTCAAGACAATTTATTCCCAGACAGAGTGTAATTGGTTTCAGTCTTCATGTCCCTTTTTTTTTTTTAATACTCTTTGGCATCACATAATTGACTAAGTTTATGCAGTTAAAGACTTAGGTATAAATTTAGTGAAGAGGACATCTATAATTTTCACACAAATATCATCTGTGCACTTAAATTATTGTTGCAAAGGATGACAATTATGCCCGGCAATTTAGCTAAGAGAGACTTTTGTTGCTGTATCTTCAGGGAGCCGAGCGCAGCTTACTGAGTGTCAAGGATGGACATGACACACAATGCTGGAGTAACTCAGAGGGTCAGGCAGCATCTCTAGAGAAAAAGGATGGGTGACATTTTGGGGACAGAACCTTTCTTCAGACTTCATAGTGAGTTTAGATACATAGAAAATAGGAAACAGGCCCTTCGGCCCACCGTGTCCATGCCGACCAGTAATCCCCGCACACTAACACTATCCTACACACAACTAAGGACAATTTACAAATTTACCAAGCCAATTAGCCTACAAACCTGTACGTCCTTGGAGTGTGGGAGGAAACCGGAGCACCCGGAGAAAACCCACGCAGGTCACGGCGAGAACGTACAAACTCCGTACAGGCAGCAGCACCCACAGCCAGGATCGAACCCGCGTCTCTTACGGCACCTAACTCTATGGTCCAGCTTTAAGTTTCTGGGCACTCACATGGTCCGCTGCGCTGGTCAAAAAGGCACAGCAACGACTGTTCTTCCTAAGAACATTGAAACGGACTGGTCTGCCCCAACAGCTGCTGACGACCTTCTACCGCAACACCACAGAGAGCATACTACCGTATGGCATCTCAGCTGCACAGAGGCGGAGAGGAGAGCTCTTCAGCGCGTCGTCCACAGAGCGCAACAGATTATTGGGACACCGCAACCAGCCTTGGAGGGCATCTACCACACACGGTACCTCAGGAAGGCCGTCAGCATCCGTAAAGACTCCTCTCACCCTTGTAATGGACTGTTCGAACTACTCCCTTCTGGCAGACGTTACAAGGCCTTCTACGCCCGCACCTCCAGACTCAGGAACAGCTTCATTCTCAGAGCTATAGCGGCTCTGAACCGGCCCTGCTGTGTACCCCCCCCCCCCCCCACCCCCATGGACTGTCTCCCTCGGATGGTCACGTCGCACAGACACATCTGCACTTTAGACTGTTTTGACTTTTACTGTTCTAATGTTCTTTTTACAAACCTTGCTCTAGGGGTATCTAAACCTAAATTTTATTAGTCGTTTAAGTTATGACATCGGATGGAAGTTACAAACCAAATCTCGTTGCACTTATGTGTAATGACAATAAAAGATATTATTATTATTACTGGTGTGCCACTGTGAGTGCCGGATGGTCAGAGGCATAAAGCACATTGGAGGGACGGTCGTCTTGCAGCAAGTTGTGGTGAGAGGGCCCGTGTTTCAATGGCACTCAGTCAGCAAGAGGTAGAGCAGTGTAACAGAGCCATGGGAGAAGTGAAGTGTAAATACTCTAAACATATTTCATTTAATACAGACTTGGTACAAAGCAAGTATTTGTCTGTAGCTATCAGCACTCTCATCATGGTTATTAACTCAGTCCTGTTATATAAAGGCTCTCAGACAAATACCTTCAGCCTCTTTGGCAAGGTGCTCCATTGTTCTTGAGAACTAAGGATTAAGAGCTATCTGCAGTATATTCCTATATTAAGCATGTGGGCCTAAAACTTGCAGAGTTTCACTCACGGAGGGCTCCACTCACAGGAGCATCTGTATGCCTGGTACAATCACAAATCTCCGACGCTGCCATGTTAATGCAGGCAATGAACTATTTATTTTAAATGGGCTAATGCCACCACTAAAATGACAGGTAATCATCAACGACTGGGAAAGGGCGGGAGGTTGGGATTAAAAGCTTTGCCGCAGCCATCAAATTGGCAAAGGTGGTTAGACAGGCTGACTGTGAGCGCCAATTGTGAAAGATTTATAAGGATGGTAATTGTACTCGTTTCTTAAAAAAAAAAATAATAATTTAAACTTGCTCATTTTGCCCACATCACAACAGTCGCTGCATTCCTGAGTAGGTTGATGTGCAAAGCATTCAAATGTGCCGTGGCTGTGAACAGGCCTTGTATTAATGTTCACCTGGCTGTATATGTACATCATGGTGGCTCATTAAGGGGTAGGGGTGGGGGTCCAGTAAGCAGTTCAGGATGGAGGGGATAGCAGTAGGATAGCAAATAAAAACAGTAAAACATACTTTAAATGGGCCACAATAGCATCACCCAGTCTTGCTGTGGGCATGTGGGAAAATATTTTTAATACCATTTTCCTGATTAAAAAAAAGGTTTTACCATTAGAAAAAATCATATTCAGGCAGAGACGGGAGAAGCCTTTCTGCCAACCTTCATGACTGAACCCATTGATAACCCTCAAGCATGTGAAATATTAAGGGGGAGGGGCATAATAATAAATAACCAATGTGCGATCTTGCTAAAACACAGTCTGCAGCCAAATTCTGCTCGGATCCATAAAGAGATGAGGTAATTGAAACAGAGCGAAGAAAAAAGCCATGTTGAAAAGGGAAAAGTCTGGTAATCATTTGAGTTCTGAACATGCGATCACTTCAGTGCTTGTTGGTTTTGACTGACTTACTATGTGAGCGTCTGCGCTGAATCCAGTTCAAGGCCTCTGGTAGACAGAACTAATCCCCTTACGGAATGTTAATCTGGAGCTAGTGAACTTGGGGGCATTCTTTTGTCCGCTCCCGGATAGCTTCAGGAGGCCCCTTAATGACCTACGTAATGGAAGATGGTGTTAAACTGAATCCAACTGCCTTCCCTGCCCCCACAAGTCACCAAACCTCAGCATGCCAGTAAACAGCAGCAAAGCTTCAAAGACAAGGGTTTTAAACCATGAACCACAGCCACCCCTCCCACCTACCACTTCAGCTGAATGCTAATGATCCCACAACAAGCACATCAATATTTTAGCCAACATTACCTTCAGCCAAAAAAAAGCACACAAAGTGCTGGCAAATCTCAGTAGGTCCAGGCAGCATCCCTGGAGCACCTTTATACCTTTTCATACCTCCAGTTTCCCTCTCCCCTGAGACACTCTGTCTGAAGAAGGGCCTCGACCCGAAATGTCACTTGTCCCTTTTCACCAGAGATGCTGCCTGACCCGCTGAAGAACTCCAGCATTTTGTGTCCATCTCTGGAGAACATGGATAGGTGACGTTTCCGGTCGGGGCCCTTCTTCAGACCTTTAAGGGCCGGTGCCACTTGCCGATTTTTTTCGGCGACTGCCGGCATTCATTAACTGACGAATCAGGTCACCGAAAAAGTCGCGGCGTGATGACGTATTGACGCGTGGCGTTTCCTCAAGTGTCGCAACATTTTGTTTTGTCGCCGCTGGTTTTGAAATGTTCTAAATCTTTCGCCAACCCTGATAAGTCAGTCAATGAGGCTTGCAGTTGCTGATCACATCGCCAAGTGGGACAGTTGCAACAACTGCACTAGAACAGTGGCCACTCCACTAAAGCACGTTACGGACTGTAATATGTTGAGAAACACACTGGAGTTATGAAAGGCACTTTATCTATATGCAATACTTCATGTTAGAGAAATAATTCTAGAGGAACAAGATAAAACTTCCCCTCCTTTCATAATAACAAGAGAAACTGCATTTGCACAGATTCACAAACTTTATATCTGCAATGCTCACAGGCCAGTTGTTTATATGTATCAAATGTAGAACAATTCCCTTCGGCCCATTATGTCCCGTCAACCATGAAGGCAAGTTAATAAATCCTGTCTGAATAAAAGTTTCACACCATCGCCTATCCATCCACTCCATAGATGCTGCCTGGCCTGCTGTTACTCCAGCACTCGCTGCATTGCTCGGGATTCCAGCACCTGCAGTTCATTGTGCCTCCTTCCACTCCCCACCTGTTTTGGGACGGCACATGTGGCCTGAATAGGCGGTGATATTTCCATCCAAAGGACTTTTCCCGTAAACATTTTTTTGCAGGGAAGTGCTTTCTACAATCACGAATCTCAACTCCGTGTCTGCACGGGAACACGCTGTAACTGGCCTGTTTTCTTGCGGTCAGCGTGAATATGAATGCATTATACACAGCCACAATAATTGCAGTGGGTTCTTTGGCCACAGAATAAATTCTCTACCTTCCGCCTCTTCCCCTCCCCCACACATGTGCCCCCTCAATGTCTCTAACCAGCAGCCAACTATAAAAGCTGCACGTTTGTGTCCCCATGGCATTGGGAGGGGAAAAAATAACAGCAGCCGGCAGACTGGAGACAGAAAGCAGCCTGAAGAAGTTAATGATTACTTCTGTCTGGCTTCATAATCAAATCATTTCCATTCACGATCACGTGGCTCCCCCTTCCCTGACGCACCGTGCGCTGTGCGTAGACACACACACACACGCACAGCGAGGTTACAACTTGTGATATAAATCACTTGCCACCAGCATGCATCTCCCACATCTTCAAAGTCCTTTTAAAAAATATTCCTTAAGGTTTTCATTTGCAAGTCAATCAGTTGTCACACCCACCCCCATCCACCATCCCCCCCCCCACACCAGCCCGCACACTCACAGCTATTCCAGCCCGAATATCGCACAGTGAAGTAGGAACAGACAACTGTCTGTACTGTACTGGGTGAAATGGAGGCTCAGCAGGTCAGTCTGAAGGACGAAGGCTTAGTCAGTGTGTTTTATTCCCCCTACAGTCTTGCTGGAGCCTCACTTATTGCCGCTCAGTCATTATATCTATGACTCTCCAAAGATTCAAAGGCCAGGAGACGTAATTTATTAACATTAGAAATTTAGGACTAAACAGGAAGTTCAGTTGGAATCTATTTCAATTTCTGAAGTGACCTTGTGGATATTTTCAAATTTATTCAGTGGATGTATTCAACATATTTTTATCGCAAAATGCAAATTAACTCAAATATGCAAGTCACATTTTTTTTTAAATCAGAGCTGAGGGAACAAAAGACCGGGCATCTTATCACATCACTCAGTACATTTCAAACTGTTTCTGAATACATTATTTTAACTATCACTAAGTTCATTATTTTTAGGAGCAGAATTAGGCCATTCGGCCCATCAAGTCTAGTCCACTGTTGATTATATATCCCGCTCAAACCTGCATGAATTCTACTGCATTCTCCCCATAATCCTTGACACCCTTGCTAATCATTTATCTGTACGAAGGAACTACAGATGCTGGTTTAAACCAAAGATATAGACACAAAATGGAGTTACTCAGCGGGACAGGCGGCATCTCTGGAGAGAAGGAAAGGGTGACATTTCGGGTAGAGACATAGAAAACAGGCGCAGGAGTAGACCATTCAGACATTTGAGCCAACACCACCATTCAATATGATCATGGTTGATCATCCAGAATCAGTACCCCATTTCTGCTTTCTCCCCATATCCCTTGATTCCGTTAGCCCTAAGAGCTAGATCTAACTCTCTCTTAAAAACATCTTCAGACTGTCAATCTCCACCTAAAAAAATACCCAATGACTTGGCCTCCACAGCCGACTGTGATGATGAATTCCACAGATTCATCACCCTCTGGCTACACTGTTATACACTGTTAATTCATATTACTGATCATACCTCAGCTCGTTCTTTGTGGCCTCTGTCCACTTCCCCAAGCCACCCAGAAGGGTGTCACCGTCAAAGTGGGGATTTGAGTGATGGGCTGTGATTGCTAAGAATCCTAATGCAAACCTCTCCAGATCATGTCTGGATAAATATTGGGCAGGAGAATGAGAAAGCAATATTACGAATATCATGTGTCTCCCTTTTGGCTGGTGAGGCATGGTTTAAGTCCTGTTCTGCCTTCTATTTGCACATATCTTTGAATTGAATCACTGATGCATCAGGGAGAGGCCAGGAATACAGTGAAATCTCACGGCCATGGGTGTTCAGCGGACTGAAATGCAATGTTGAACTACATGTTGAGTGAGTCCAACCTTGATCCTTACATCAAGTCCCTAACTGCACCACCCCGTCTAACCAAGGGAGTCAGTGGCTGTTACTCTTGACAGTGTGCAGTTTGGGTCTCCAAATTTGAGGAAGGACATTCTTGCTATTGAGGGAGTGCAGAGTAGGTTCACGAGGTTAATTCCCGGGATGTTGATAGAATGGAGCGGCTGGGCATGTATACTCTGGAATTTAGAAGGATGAGAGGATATCTTATTGAAACATATAAGATTAAGGGATTGGACACGCTAGAGGCCACAGTTTAAGAATAAAAGGTAGGCTATTTAGAACGGAGATGAGGAAAAACTTTTTCAACCAGAGAGACATGAAACTGTGTAATTCTCTGCCTCAAAAGGCAGTGGAGGCCAATTCTCTGAATGCTTTGAAGAGAGAATTAGATAGAGCTCATCAAGGAATATGGCGAGAAGGCGAGAACGGTGTTATGATCGGGGATGATCAGCCATGATCACAGTGAATGGCAGTGCTGGCTGGAAGGGCCGAATGGCCTACTCCTGCACCTATTATCTATTGTCATCGGCCTCCCCACCGTTTCAGAATCTTTTGTTGCTTGAAAACCTTTCCGGTGGATGCTGGAATATAATTTTTCCCATGCCATTGTTGTATTATTTTGTCAAAAAAAAAAACTGCCGACAAAATTGGGAGGTTGAACAGAGTTAAGAATAAACATCAAACCCCCCCCCCCCACCCCCTCCACAACTCACCCCACTAAGACTTCATTCACTCGACTTGATAAAATGCCAGTTGTTTCCCAGCTATTAGCTCAAAGTAAACGATGTCATTAATAATAGCGGCACCCCACCCCACCCCACCGATCTGCAACCAGCGGCACACTGGAAGAACACAATGTGTGATTCAGGCTGAGTGTTTTGGCTCATCTGAAACCGGAACAGCATCAGCCTAGTAGGATGTTAGTATGTCAATGTAATCTAATTGAGGAAATGACAAAGAAACCTGAAAAGTATGCGTGTGAAACAGAGAGAGAGAGAGAGAAAAAAAAAGGGGGAGCAGATGAAGAATAGAGATGCGATTATGTAACGTGGTAGAGCATGAACAAACTAAAGGAGTTTTTGCCGGTAGATAATTGGAATGATGTCAGATGAGCCCGCTTAAATTGGCTGTTATAAGGACTAAAGTATGTCAAAAACTGTCAGGGAAAGCCACATATGTGTTTTGATTATAGCATCTGGTAAAATAATTCAGAAAAGGGAAGGGCAGCAGCCCTGGATCAGAAAGAGTCTTGTTGATAAAATACATGAAGCTGAGGGAGCTTGCAATGAGTGCAGTAACTTCACAAAGCCAAGCAGAACCTGCAGCCCAGCAGTGCACAGGGACCATGTTGCTGCTACCTTCAGATGGGTACATTTGAATTGTTCCTCTCTCTTGTTAATTGTAAGATATGGTCGGTGGGAGAGGGTGGAGGATAAATGCTCACTCCAGCATTTCAATCTACTGGTGCCAAAGGCTATACAGTGTGTGTAAGAAGGAACTGCAGATGCTGGTTTAAACCAAAGATAGACACAAAAATCTGGAGTAACTCGTGGGCTCGAGACTCTTCTTCAGCCCTGCTGCCTGTCCCACTGAGCTACTCCAGCATTTTGTGTCTATCTTCACTACGTAGCGTGGAAAAGTATTACAACCTCACGCCGACCAGCGATCCCCACACATTGGCACTAACCTACAAACTAGGGACAATTTGCAATTCTTACTGAAGCCAATTAAGCTACAAACCTGTACATCTTTGAAATGCGGGAGGAAACTGGAGAAAACCCACGCAGTAACAGGGAGAATGTACAAACTCCATACAGACAGCACCTGTAGTCAGGATCGAACCCGGGTCTCTGGCGCTGTAAGGCAGCAGCTCTACTATTGCGCCACCATGCCTTTGAAGAAATCACCATAGTTACGTAAGAAGCTCATGGGATGGGGGTGGCTTAAAATTACCACCCGTCTCTTCAATTGCCCCCCAATTCTGCAAATTCAGGACATTCCACATGGCTGTAATGACTCTTACCAATTTCTGCAGATGCAGTACATCCCATGTGGTTGCCACAAATTGCACCTCACTAGTTGACTGCTGTGGTTAGCAATGCAAAGGATATTCTCCTTGGCACTGTTCCTCAGCAATTTGGTCAATGCATTTAAAATTACTTGATGGCAACTACGCTGGTGCAGCGGTAGAGTTGCTGCCTTACAGCGAATGCAGCGCCGGAGAACCGGGTTCGATCCTGACTACGGGTGCTATCATTACCGAGTTTGCACATTCTCCCCGTGGGTTTCCTCCGAGATCTTTGGTTTCCTCCCACACTCCAAAGATGTACAGGTTTGTAGGTTAATTGCCCTGGTATAAGTGTAATCTGTCCCTAGTGCAAGTAGAATAGTGTCAATATGCGGGGATCGCTGGTCGGCGCGGACCCGGTGGGCCGAAGGGCCTATTTCTGCGCTGTTTCTCTAAAATAAACCAAACTAAGACTAAAGTGATGTGGACATTTTATTCACGTTGCCACCATCTCTGGCCTAGCACATGACCCTCATAAACTGCCATCAACTGACATCAGTTTTCCTTTCGCTTTCCTGGGAGAATCCATATTTTCTTATTTAAACTAATCGCCTTCGTCCAACAAGTTGTAGCTTGCCGGCTTCAACAATCCTCCCTCACCCTTCAGTGCTCCTGTGCAAGCTGCCAGTCGAAACCTAGCTTCGTGATGACAATGAAGACTATGATTAAAGGCAGCTTTCTGGCTGCAATGTCTGGATTTAATAAATTATTGATAACTAGCAAGCCCAAACCCAAAGTGAAGCACTTCAGGCAGGAACGCATTACCGCTTATTACTGCTCCATGACAATCTGCTGCGGGAGGCGTTAACATTGACTGGTACAGCATGGAAACAGGCCCTTCTGCCCACGATGTCTGATGCCAAGACAGACTCTAACCTGCCTGTATGCAATCCATCTCCTTCTACTCCCTGCATGTCCATGCCCCAATCTGTAAGCCTCTTGAATGTCCCTGGTACAGATTTGCCCCGCACATTTCCTTTAAACTTAGTTCCTTTCACCTTAAAGCTATACCCTCTAGCATTTGATATTTACATCCAGGAAAGCAAAGATTCTGATTATGCCTCTCATGATTTTATAGACTTCTATCAGGTCTGCCCTCAACCTCTGTGGTTCCACAAAAAAAAAGCAATTCAAGTCTGTCCAATCTCTCCCTGTAACCAATGCCCTCTAATCCTGGCATCATTCTAGTAAAAGATAGAAGGGGCTCGACCCAAAACATCCCCCATTTCTTCTCTCCAGATTCTGACAAAGGATCTCGACCCGAATTGTCACCCATTCCTTCTCTCCAGAGATGCTGCCTCTCCTGCTGAGTTACTCCAGCATTTTGTGTCTATCTTCAATGTAAACCAGCATCTGCAATTCCTTCCTATTCCTGCACACATCATTCTAGTAAGCGTCCTCTGCACCCTCTCCAATACCCCCACATCCTTACTTTATTTGGGAAATTGCCCCTCAGATTTGCACACAGAAACAAGTTTTGTAACAATGTCACTGGACAATGGAAGCTTGTGTCAAATATGTAGAATCATTTACCCCTACACTCGAGAAGTTGTAAACCCTGGAGTCTGCTGATGCGAGATACACAATGCTGTACATCCTTAAGACACACACCGACAAGACATTCCTTCTCCGTTGCTCATGACAAGTGGGAAGACACCCTGCTTTATAAGGAATGGAGCCACAAAATACAATGTCTAATGCACTGTTATTGCTAAGGAGGGGCTGTTTTTAAGATGTGCTATCTCTTCATGCCAGAAAGGCTGACTGCTGTAAATGTTGAGGTCAGTTCGAGGTTTACTGTAGATGACGCTAGTCTACATTTTGGCAGATGCCTGCACATTCCTAGCTCCAGATCAGTAAACTGCTTGAGGTGACTGCATTTCTCACCCCCCTTTTTAAAATTATTTTCACAGCAGCAGGAGATTAGGAGAGGCAGGATCTTTCAGAAAAACTGGGAGATTAGTGTTTTATACAGTTTCAGTATTAACTGGAGATACTGCTTTGGAGAGTGCACTCCAACAAGCAGTTTCATTGTGATTTATATGGTTGAGAAATTCCTCTTTTGATGAAAAAATTGGGAGAATCAAAGCTTGTTTTCTTTCGCTATCATTGATAAGCCCAAAATGAATCACATAAAGATATAACCCAAAAGCATAATTTTTATTTCAGAGAAAAGCAGGTGTCTTGAGAGTGTAACTCTGAGCCTGTCTCCAAGTTGTGGTGGGTTGTGCCTTATACAAGTTCACTTCACAAATCCTGCTCCCTTTCATGGAAGGAGCTAATGGGCCTTTAAAAGGCTTTGCATTCCAGTCCACGGAAGAGGTGACCATGATGTTGAACAGCGTCCCTTATGATATTCGCTGGATTTTAACAACCAAAAAACTCCCTCATATTTTCCACGTTTTCCATGTAATCTACAGCCTTTTAAAAACCCACTGTGGGTTTCAACAGGCAACATATTACTGACTTAACTTGCCTATTCTTCACAACTGCACTGTACTTGTTCTTCATCTTACTCTGAAGCTGATCAGCAGCTAGATGTGAGAATTGGGTTCAATTAGGCAAAATGTATTTTTGCATTTTAAGCCAAATATTAATTTATTTCAGGGAGCAGAGGGGAGGGAAGGGATCCAGACGAAGGTGTAATTCTTTTCCGAGTTCGTGCTGATGAGACTGGGTGGAGCCCAGTCTGCAAGACCCAGAGGACTGGGACCAAACCCAAGCGCAAATCAAAACCAGTCCTCAGCCAAAAGCTTCCTTGGCTTAATAGCAGGGAAGGAAACTAGGAAAGGAATGAAATATCCATAAACAAGAAGCAGACGACCACATCCCTCTGGGTAATGCTCAAGGCCGTAGTCAAATTAAAGAGAAACGTTACCATCCTACCATCAGGAGGAGAAAAAAAATTAAATAAACACAACACAGTACAGCCATTGTTTGTTTTTCTCCCTCGTTCTGCCCTGAAAATTTCACTCGTCAGTGCTAGTCCTGCCTGTTTCCTTCACTTTCTCTACGCTGTCTTAGAAAGGTTGTATTTTTAATTGTATTTTTCTTCTTCTGGTGGTTCATATTTCTTCCCCTCAGTTTTGCATGCTTTGAGGAAGCCTGGGCAGTGGTCCTAGTGCCCTGACCAACATCCCTCGCTCAGCCAATACCATTAAAACGCATTAATTGATTTGCTTTGCCGTCAGTGGCAGGACTTTGCTGTGCAGAAAATGGCTGCTGCAATTGAATGCAGCAATTGGGCCACCAAATCAGTCACTCCTCTGGACCTACCCGGCAGAAATATTAAAAACGGCACATTTTGTTTTGCGATCTGATGTTTAACACAGCAATTGGAGAAATTCTGCTCAGTTTGATTTTAAAAATTTAAGGAAGTCCAAGGCATTGGATGCTAACATGGGCCAAGTGCTGGGAAATGGGAAGAGTATGGATAGGTTAGTTGGCGAAGGCTTAATGTGTTGCTGTACGACTTTGTGACTATAAAAGTGCTCAAGGACATGAAATTATGTATGTACCACTTAAATCAAGATACTCCTGGGGGAAACATTTGCATATGACATCCGACCGTGCCAAAATGTACAAAGTGAATACTTAGAATTATAGAAGAAGGGAGGCATAGTGGTGCAACGGTAGAGTCACTGCCTTACAGCGCCAGAGACCCGGGTTCGATCCCGACTATGGGTGCGGTCTATACGGAGTTTGTACCCTCTCCCCGTAACCTGCGTGGGTTTTCTTTGAGACCCCAAGTTTCCGGCCACACCCCAAAGGCGTAGGCTAATTGGCATGGTATAATCGCAAGTTGTCCCGAGTGCGTGTAGGACAATGTTAGCGTGCGGGGATCGCTGGTCGGCGCGGGCTCGGTGGGCCGAAGGGCCCGTTTCCGCGCTGATCTCGAAACCGAACTAACTAGCTGAGGAACTGCATATTAACAAATAAGGACAGGAAGATGAGTCACAAATCACACTGAAGCCACTGGTTCGACAGGTGGGCACATGATCCATCATGCTGGGACAGTCCACTTTCAACTACACCGCTGATATTTTTATTGCGCTGTCAGTAAGACTTATGGTACAGTAATTGCACATTGCAGATCAAGAAGATTGTCAGGTCAACACCCAAAATGTGTGGCAGCTCTTCCTCGCACCGTGTACCGGCCGCTTTACACCCATAGAACATTCACACATCACGTTCCAATGTTGTGCCACAAACACACGTGACACTCCACATTCATCACTTGTTCGCTGCCATTGGGAGCAGCTGAAGTCTTCATTCAACATTAGCCGCAACAGTTCAACATTCATCATTCAGAAGCAACTGCATTTAAAATCTGCCTGTGCCTTATTTTATTAAAGAGAAAGCGACATGCAATCATCTTCTACTAAACTTGGGGAGAACAACTGATACAAGAGGAAGTGGAGGGTACACAAAAAGCTGGAGAAACTCAGCGGGTGCAGCAGCATCTAAGGAGCGAAGGAGATAGGCGACGTTTCGGGTCGAGACCCTTCAGTGAAAGATATGCAAAAAAGTATCGGTGATAAAGGGAACAAGCCATTGTAAGCTGTTTGTGGTGTGAAAATGAGAAGCTAGTGCGACTAGGGTGGGGGAGAGATAGAGATAGAGGGAATGCCAGGGCCCGAGGGCTGAGGGAGAGGTGGGAAGGGGAGGAGACAGCAAGGGTTAACAGAATTGAGAAAATTCAATATTCAAGCCCAAAGGATGCAGACTCCCCAAGCGGAATATGAGGTGCTGTTCCTCCAGCTTGCGGTGTTGCTCACTCTGGCCGTGGAGGAGGCCCAGGACCGAGAGGTCGGATGTGGAATGGGAGGGGGAGTTGAAGTGCTGAGCCACCGGGAGGTCGGGTTGGTTATTGCGGACCGAGCGGAGGTGTTCGGCGAAGCGATCGCCAAGCCTCCGCTTGGTCTCACCGATATAGATCATCTGGCATCTGGAGCAGCGGATGCAGTAGATGAGGTTGGAGGAGGTGCAGGTGAACCTCTGTCGGACCTGGAAGGACTGCTTGGGTCCCTGAAAGGAGTGGAGGGGGGAGGTGAAGGGACAAGTGTTGCATTTCTTGCGGTTGCAAGGGAAAGTGCCCGGGGAAGGGGTAGAGTGGGAGGGGAGGGAAGAATGGACAAGGGAGTTGCGGAGGGAGCGGTCTTTGCGGAAGGCAGACAGGGGGGGAGATGGGAAGATGTGGCGGGTGGAGGGGTCACGTTGGAGGTGGCGAAACTGGCGGAGGACTATATGTTGTATTTGCCGGCTGGTGGGGTGAAAGGTGAGGACCAGGGGGACTCTGCCCTGTTTGCGAGTGGGGGAATGGGGAGCGAGGGCAGTGTTGCGGGGTATGGAGGAGACCCTGGTGCGAGCCTCATCAATAGTGGGGGAGGGGAATCCCCGTTCTCTGAAGAATGAGGCCATTTGTGATGACCTGGTGTGGAACACCTCATCCTGGGAGCAGATGCGGCGTAGACGGAGGAATTGGGAATAGGGGATGGAGTCCTTACAGGAAGCAGGGTGGGAGGAAGAGTAGTCCAGGTAGCTGTGGGAGTCAGTAGGTTTGTAGTGGATGTCGGTCAGGAGCGTATCACCTGCAATAGAGATGGTGAGGTCAAGGAATGGTAGGGAAGTGTCGGAAATGGTCCAAGTGTATTTGAGTGCCGGATGGAAGTTGGTGGTGAAATGAATGAAGTCAGTCAGTTGTGTGTGGGTGCAGGAGGTGACACCAAAGCAGTCGTCGATGTAACGGAGGTAGAGGTCGGGGATGGGGCCCTGGTACGCCGAGAACAAGGATTGTTCGACGTACCCAACAAAGAGGCAAGCGTAGCTGGGGCCCATGCGTGTCCCCATAGCTACGCCTTGTGTTTGGAGGAAATGGGAGGAATCAAAAGAGAAGTTATTGAGGGTGAGGACCAACTCTGCTAGGCGGAGGAGGGTGTCAGTGGACGGGTATGGGTTGCTCCTCTGGTCGAGGAAGAACCGGAGGGCTTTGAGACCGTCCTGGTGGGGGATGGAGGTGTAGAGTGACTGGACGTCCATGGTAAAGATGAGAGGATGGGGGCCTGGAGAATGGAATGCACGGAGCCGACGGAGAGTGTCGGAGGTGTCTTGAACATAGGTGGGGAGGGATTTAACAAAGGGGGATAGGATGGCGTCAAGGTATGTGGAAATGTGTTCGGTGGGGCACGAACAGGCAGAGACAATGGGTCTGCCAGGGCAGTCGGGTTTGTGAATTTTGGGGAGAAGGTAAAATCGGGCCGTGCGGGGCTGGGAAACGATGAGGTCGGAGGCTCGGTGGGGTAGGGAGCCCGAGCTGATGAAGTTGGTTATGGTGCTCGAAATGGTGGCCTGGTGTTCGTCAGTGGGGTCATGGTCCAGGGGTAAGTAGGAGGAGGTGTCCGAGAGTTGGCGCGCGGCCTCCGCTTTGTAGAGATCAACGCGCCAGACTACCACGGCACCTCCCTTGTCGGCGGGTTTGATAACCCAGTCTGGGTTGTTACGGAGTGAGTCGATGGCAGTACGTTCAGGGCTGGAGAGATTGGAGTGAGACAGGGGGGTGGAGAAGTCGAGGCGGTTGATGTCCCGACGGCAGTTCTGGATAAATAGTTCTAGAGCCGGAAGGCTACGAGGGGGGTTCCAAGTGGAGGCGGTGCGTGGGAGACAGGAAAAGGGATCATCAGTGGGGGGCGAGGACTTCTTCCCGTGGAAGAACGCTGTGAGGCGGAGGCGACGGTAGAAGAGCTCCAAGTCGTGGTGGGCGCGGAACTCATTGAGGTGGGGACGGGAGGGGACAAAGGTGAGACCTCTGCTGAGGACAGACCGTTCGATGTCGGAGAGGGGGAGGTCCGGGGGATGGTGAACACGCGGCAAGGATGGGGGTTGTGGCCGGAGGAAGGCAGGTGAGTGGACTGAGGACGAAGCGTTGTGTGGTGGGGGGGTGGAGGGTGGTCAGGCGGTAGGGGGGTATGGGGGCTGTGGTGTGGGTGGGGAAGAGCAGGGGTTACATGGTAGGGGGGGGATGAGGAAGACCTAGTGGAATAGCCACTAAGGTTACTGGGGCTGGGGAGACGGGCACTAGGACCCAGTGCCGTTAAAAACAGAGTGGTGGGGGGCGTTAGCAACGTGGAGGCTTCAGGCCCACTGCAGAGTCCAGTCTGCAGGTGAGGCGACGGCTGCGGGCTGCTGGAGGGCGGTGGAGAGTCGTGGGTCGGCGGACCCGAAGGTAGGAGTCCGCGGGCAGTGGAGTCGGGGTCGGCGGGTGATGCGTTGGAGGTCCCGGTGGGCGGGTGGTCGGTCCGACCGGTGAGGCGGCGAGATGAGTGGGGTGCGGTGCGGCGGCCATGTTCGGGTGGCCCCGGTCCGGCGGCGATGCAAGGTGAGGCGGGTGCGGTTGTGGTCTTCGGCGGGCCCAGTACACTGGCGATGCTGGATGGGCCCGGTGCGGCGATGGGGTTAGGTGGTCCCGGGGGACGGCGAGGTTCGGCAGTCGCGTTGCGCTGGTGAAGGGCGGTGGAATCAGGGAGGGGGAGATAAACAGAGTTACCAGGCAGGCAGCGGGGCTGGGCATCATCAGTAGGCAGGTGGAGGTCGGCGGCAGCATCGGCGTGGAGGTCGGTGAAGGCGGCGTCCTGGTGAGTCCTGGAGGCGCTCCTCGTGGACAAGATGGCGTCGGGGACTCAGGCCGGCGGCTCGGGCCAGAGTTGGGGCCCGGGGCCTGCGGGCGGTCGAGTCGGGGATTGTCGATGGCTGGAACGGCCTGGAGGCGGGCTAATTTCAGGTCCTTGGTGGAGGTAAGGTGGGACAGGAATTGTTGATTGAAGCGGTGGATCTTCCGGAGGATGTAGTGTAGTTGGGGTCCGTTGCAGGTCTGGGTGAGAGAGGCCCGAAGTTTCGGGAGCGTCAATGCGAGGTCCTGCTGGTGTCGGCGCATTGCAACCAGGGTGGATCTTAGTGCCCGGTTGGAGAATTGTACAGTGTGGCGGCAGATGGCCCGTCGGTACCGATAGTCCGGCTGGGATCCGAACTGGGACGCAGGGAATTGGAGCTGGAATCCACGGGGTATGAGATGGAGGCGCAGGCAAGCCCCGAGGAAGCAGATGTGGCTGTGGTATCGAGTCTGGGTGAGGATGTGGTCGTAGAGTTGGAGGGAAGGTGGTATCACAGAGGGGGAGCAGTTAGAGAGGAGGTTGTGAAACTGTCTCCGTAGGGAGGAGGAGAACTTCTTCAAAGTCCGTAGGGAGGAGGAGAACTTCTTCAAAGTTTACTTTGAACAAGAGGAAGTGGAGTTTCCCCCTTCCATTTCCCTATTGCCCTTCTCCAATGGGCAAGCGATGCTTATTCAAGCAGTCTTTCTTTCTATACGAGTCCATAACAGAATGTTTTACTTGAACATGGCTTTATAACCATATAACAATTACAGCACGGAAACAGGCCCTCTCGGCCCTTCCAGTCCGTGCCGACCATTTGTTTTCCCCTAGTCCCATCTACCTGCACTCAGACCATACCCCTCCATTCCCTTCCCGTCCATATACCTATCCACTTTACTTTTAAATGTTAAAATCGATCCTGCCTCCACCACTTCTGCTGGAAGCTCATTCCACACAGCCACCACCCTCTGAGTAAAGAAGTTCCCCCTCACGTTACCCCTAAACTTCTGTCCCTTAATTCTCATGTCATGCCCTCTTGTTTGAATCTTCCCTACCCTCAATGGGAAAAGCTTATCCACGTCAACTCTGTCTATCCCTTTCATCATTTTAAAGACCTCAATCAAGTCCCCCCTTAACCTTCTGCGCTCCAAAGAATAAAGACCTAACTTGTTCAACCGTTCTCTGTAACATAGTTGCTGGAACCCAGGCAACATTCTAGTAAATCTCCTCTGTACTCTCTCTATTTTGTTGACATCCTTCCTATAATTAGGCGACCAAAATTGTACACCATTCTCCAGAACTGGTCTTACCAATGCCTTGTACAATTTTAACATTACTTCCCTACTCCTATATTCAATGCTCTGATTTATAAATTTATATCCTAGTCTCAATTCAGCAGGTTACTCCATTCCCTTGGTCCAAAGTTAACCAAGGTCAGTTATATCACCCCACAGCTAATAAAAATGAGAACAGAAAAATAGTCATTTTATCCCCTCCAAACTGCTTCCTCCCCCATCCTAAACCTATTTTAGTCATACAACACGGAAACGGGTCCTTCAACCCAACCTGCCCGTGCCAACCAACATGTCCCATCACCACTAGTCCCACCTGACTGTCTGGCCCATATCTTTCTAAACCTAACCTATACACGTACCGTCCAAATGTTTTTTAAACCCTGTTATAGTACCTACCTCAACAACCTACTCTGGCAACTCAGTCCATACACCAGCCACACTTTGTTTAATGAAGTTGCCACTCGTGTACCTATTCAATCTCCTCCCACCTCCCCTTAAACCTATGGCTTCTGGATTTTGATTCCCCTACTCTGAGGAAAATAATCTGTGCATTTAGCCTATTTGTTCCGCCCATAATCTTATACACCTCTATAAGATCAACCCTCATCCTCCAGTGCTTCAAGCAACAAAGTCCTATAAAGTCTGCATGGATGGGGAGGGGGTTCCAGGTCCTCAAAGAGCACAGATGGAAGATAAATGATCAATACTGGGGGCGGTGGTTGGGGAGGGGGGGGGGGGGGGGGGGGGGAGGAGATTTGGTCACAGTAATGGTTGACATTTCTTTTCTCTCAGAGTGTGACCAGCAGATGTGCGAGCCGTTGGTCTGGTTTAATCATGTCATGAAACAGCATCAAGTGGAGATAACCTGAGACTGAGACAGACTGGCTGAAGAAAAAAAAACTACACACAAACACAAGAGGAAACATCGCCATGGCAGCAGGCGGGGAGCCAAGCTAGCGCCTGTGGGTCATTTAATCCCGAGTCCTGCTCGGTGCCAGAGACAAGGCAGTGTTAGTTATCTTTTACACAGTGGAGCGCAAAGGTCAGTAGGAGACGGCACCAGCATGTCCTCTCGGTGAAGGCAAATGTGATGTGCAGCTGATAAGGTTTCTCAGAAGCCTCCCCCCCCCCCCCCCCCCCCCCTCACACTACACCTCCTTCCCCCACCTCAAATAGCCCTCAATCAAGAGGTCAGCCAATGCCTATTATGGCCATGGCCTCAACCAACCGTTGGTAAAATGCTATGGGGCTCAGTTTATGGAGGCTGGGTTTCAGCTGACTCTTGGCTCAACACAATGCTTGTCTAATGCTTCTCTTGACCTCTCTGCCACTTGGCAGAACGCGGAGAGGCAAGAAACGCAGAAAGACACGTATGTCCTCTTAAGACACAAGTCAAAGAGGAAACGGTTCTGTGAGGTTTAGACATTTCTTTAGCAAGGTCCTCCGTAATCAGTTGTAGAACAGGTGTCAAGGGTTATGGGGAGATGGCAGGAAAATGGGATTAGGAGGCAGAGATCAGCCATGATTGAATGGTGGAACAGACTTGATGGGCCGAATGGCCTAATTCTACTCTCATAACTTGTTATCTCCAACAAAATGCTTTCATGAATTTACTCAAAGGTTGGTGAGTATTTTTAACCAGCTGCCACAGGGTGTAGCTGAGGGTGGCACTATAACAACATTTAAAAGGCACCTGGACAGGTACATGGATAGGAAAGGCTGAGAAGGATGCGGGCCAAACGTGGGTAAATGGAACCATCTTAGATGGGGCATCTTGGTCGGCATGAACGGGTTGGGCCGAAGGGCCCGTTTCTGTGCTGTATGAATCTATGACTAATTCTTCCCTAGAGATCATGAATTCAATGATATGCTGAAGTGACTAAAATATGTGGAGCTACGAAAATGTAGGAGTTAGTAACTGCAAGGCCACATTGCATGTGGGTATTGATCGTTATATTTGCATTTGTGTTGAGAACCCCACCTTGGCTGGGGCAACGGCTTGGCTCAGGTGATGTTCAATTTTGTCAGATGCCTGTCCCTTAAATGGTGTTGCAGTCACCACCTCAATTGGTGAATTCTGCTTGGTGACTGTGTGATTTAAACCATGTGGGAAGGGTTATGATATCCCCCTGTAGCTAAACTCTCCCCCCTCATCATTTATCCTCACGCAGGTACTATATATAACATTTAAAAACATTTGGATAGGAAAGGATCAGAGGGATATGGGACAAACAAGGACAGGTGGGATGAGTGTAGATAGGGCATCTTGGTCGGCACAGGCAAGTCGGGCCAAAGGGCCTGCTTCCAATCTGCAAGTCCCAACCACTCAAAATTGGAATGGCTGCGTGAATGAAGTACCCTCAAAAATAATGAAAAGAGCTGTTTACAAAGGGGTGGTAATTCTGTAAAAATGTGCATTTCCTTTAGCTTCAATAAAATCTATGCTATTCCAGAATTTAATCTTCTGATTTTCAGGAATCTTTTGGTGCGGCGGTATGTGAATCAAGTTTCCTCTCACCTTGGAAGCTGCTCATGTTCAATATTGCCCTGGGGCAAGTTCCAACATCTAGCCAGCAGTAGTTACACCCGCCATCTCCTTTCCAGAAGAAAAGTGCCAGGAGACAGTTTGCAGTAAAAAAAAACTGAAGAGTTTTTAAGATTTTGTTTTTAAAAAAAGTCAAACAACAGCCGTTGTTGGGCCTCTTCAAATATCAAGCCCCTGCCCCACCCACGAAAGTAAAAGCCCACCCTGCCGGTGAAAAGAAGGGACCTAAAGGCAGAGCAGCAGTGAGCAAGAGGAGAGATGGGGGTGGGGTGGGTGTGGAAGACCAACAGCTACACACAGACCCTGCCAAGTCCCAGGCTCCACACTTCACTGGCTGCTGCATTTTGTTCTAGTCATGTGACGTGCGAGAGGCTAACTGCAAGGCTCCCAGTCTGGCAGACGGCCTAGAGAGCAATAAAGGCTTTTCATGGCCAAGTTAACCCTTCGGTAATTTCCTGCAGTCTGCCATTTGTTTTACATTCAATAAGCACAAGTGAAACATAGCCAGCCCGCACTGCAAGCAGAGTGGCCAACTCTTCAGTGGTCGTGCTTTAGTTTAGTTTAGAGATACAGCGCGGAAACAGGCCCTTCGGCCCACCGAGTCCACGCCGACCAGCGATCCCCACACGCTATCCTACACACACCATGGACAATTTACAATTTTACCAAGCCAATTAGCCTACAAATCTGCACGGCCTTGGAGAGTGTGAGGAAACCGGAGCACCCGGGGGAAAACCCACGCACCTCACGGGGAGAACGTACGCACTCCGTACAGACAGCACCCGTACTCAGGACTGGCACAATTTGCAGAGACGACACTTCAAATGATCTCCTTTAAGCATTCTGCTGCATTTGTACCCTTCAGTGCCCCTAAGTAAGTCGACAAAAAGGAAAGATTTCAAATCAAGAGCTAAATGAAAATGTCTTAACTCAGCATACTAAGTGAGCAAAGACATTTGACAAACTATTCTCACTGCCCCACAAGAACAATATGAATTAACAGCCGCCACCATATCTAATTATTGAGGACTGAATATTTTGATTCACTGTCCTCCTCTACCCCACCCCTTCCACAGAACCAAGTACATTCAGGATTTTATGGGCACTTTCCAATTACCAGCTCTGGTAACATTAACCTGCACCTATTGTCTATTGAGAGGTGAATGGTAGGAGTAGGCCATTTGGCCCTTCGAGCCAGCACCACCATTCACTGTGATCATGGCTGACCATCCACAATCAGTACTCCTACCCCTTTCAATTTGTACACGCTAAATGAAAGGCGAGGCATACTACCGAGAACTTTGGTCAGTTAAACCAAGCGATAAGCATCCCAGAAATGTATTGGCATTTCTGGAACCCACATAATTTGCTTTGGGATTTGTGAAAACAAGAAGGAAAGGTGGTGTGGTAAAGTTCTCGACGGGTGATTTTGGAGTATTGAGGGTTAATGAGGTCTGAAAAGGTTCCTTGCATGCCTTCACTGCCGAGCCAATACTCACTCACCACTCCCAAAATCTTCATTCACACCATGAAAGAGCACGGCCAGTGAATTGACGGTCATCTCTGTGCTTTCACGAGGAGAAACTACTTTGCCGTTGCCCCAGGAGATTAACTTTCTTCCTGCAGTTGCCGGAGGAACTTGGCCAGTCTCTGGTTCCAGCCTCTAGAGCTTCCTCCAGCCCTGAGAACTGAGCCCCATTCATTCCTCGAGCTGACCAGCTCCACATACGCTGGAGACACGGGGTAAACAGAGGGAGGCGAGGGACAGAGCCGTGATGAAAGAAGCGGGCGAGAGTTGGAAATACCGAGCTAAGAGGAATTAAAGGGAGAGCACAGATAAGAATATGGTGCACGGCACAAAGATCTTAGGAGAACAGTAAAACACGGGGGAAATTGAAGAGGATAAAAAATAGAACGTAGAGCAGCACAGCACAGGAACAGGCCATTCGGCCCACAATGTCCGAGCAGAACATGAGGTCAGGACCAATTCTTATCAGCCTGCACATAATCCATGTCTATCCAAAAGTCTCTTCTAAGTGCCTTTAACAAATCTGCCTCAACCACAGTCCCTGCGAGCACATTGCAGGCACTCACCACCCTATGCGTGAAAAACTTGCTCCCGCACATCTCATATCAGTCATAGAGTGACACAGTGTGGAAACAGGCCCTTCGGCCCACCTTGCGCACACCAGCCAACATGTCCCAGCTACACTAGACCCAGCTGCCTGCGTGTGGTCCATGTCCTTCCTAACTTGTCCTATCCATGTCCTATTCTTAAACGTTGGGACAGTCAAATGGGATTGTCATCTCCTTTACGCTTTGTTCTTCTCAGCTTAAAGCTGTACCCCCTCCCAGTATTTGATGTTTTCATACTGGGGAAAAAAGGTTCTGACTGTCTACCTTATCTATGCCTCTCATAATTTTATATACTTCTATCAGGCATCAGCAGCCTCCAGCAATGCGGGGTTAGCACAGGATTAGTGTCAACATGTAGTTGCCGGTTGGCACCAACTTGATGGGCCATAGGACCCGTCTCTCTCAGGGACTCAACAGGCGAGTTGAAATGTGTGGTCCATCTTAGACCCAGGCTTGATGAGGCTTGGGAGTTACAGAAATTGTGACAGGGAAGCGGAGAG
Source organism: Okamejei kenojei (assembly GCA_035221665.1). Taxonomy (NCBI): domain Eukaryota; kingdom Metazoa; phylum Chordata; class Chondrichthyes; order Rajiformes; family Rajidae; genus Okamejei; species Okamejei kenojei. The sequence continues at coordinate 167,762,031 of CM069131.1, read as the reverse complement.
GAAACAACAGTATAAAAGTACAACATAGAGAAAGAGGGAAGAAGTAGAAAAAGAATTGAAGGCAAAACTGACAAAGGAAGAAAAGAAGCTACGATAGAGTGTGCTGAGTGGAGCAACGGGCTCACAGATTGCAGCAGAGCTCCATGCACAGGATCATTGGCTTTCATTACCTGAAAATATGGAAAAGCACAAACCCAGAGCTCCACCCTTAAGAGTCTATGGGAACCAATCCACAGGAGCTCATCTTACCTCAGTTTCACAGCGGAGGGGAGGGGGGTGGGGGGGATGCATGCAAATTGGCAGAGGGATGGTTTTGGAGCCAGAGAGAAAGGTGGAGAAAGAAGGACAGCAAGTGCTAGAGAGACTGGAACAGGGGTGGAAGGTGAAGGGAAATGAGTTGGTGGCCAAAAAAGGAAAACAATGTACAGTCCAACAATTAAATCTGTAATAATACAACTAATACAACACTCCTGCACAATATCAACTGGGTACAAAGTACAGATTTTAAAATTATATGCTTTGAATTTGTAAATGCTTGAAGCGTTCTTGCTGCATTGTATGTAATATTACTTGTGAACAATAGTTGGTGCTTTAAAGATTGTCACGTGACTGACTACTCTCTGGGCTGCAGCCTTGAGGATAAAAGGTCCGAAACAGTCGATGAAGAACTCTTCAATGAGCTGTTGTTCCTTGTCTCTGTGAGTTCCCACTGCCTCATGCGTCTGCATCTGCACATTCTACAATGGACCTTGTCGGAGGTCAAGGATTCAGTGAACACACACACACTACAGAGATGAGCTTCCAAGGACGGACGGAGTCTGCGGAAAGAGTCTCAGGCTGAGGGTAGAGTACAATCGTCTCCCAGTTCCTCCCCTCAGTTCACACCGCCCCCCCATCCGCCTGCAAGCGCAGCTGGGAGAGGACAAGGTGAACATAAAGCAGGTCAAGTGTGAAAAGCATAGATAGGGTAGACAGTCCGAACTTTTTTTTCCTCTGGTGTAAACTTTAAAAGCTTTAAGGGAGATGTGCGGGGGGCATGGGTGCTGGAGGAGGCAGATACGACAGTGGTGGTTAAGACGCTTTAAGATAATTAGGCGGATATGCAAGCAATGGAGGGCTATGGAGCACATGCAGCAGATGAGATTACAATTGACATCATGTTGGGCACAGACAGTGTGGGCCAAAGGGCCTTGTTCCTATGTTGTAGTCTTCCATGATCTATTGAATTCAACCTTGATCCCTTGAACTACAGCTTCACACAATTGCACAGACATAAATAGGTCGCAAAGGCTGATAGAGGAAGAGGGAAGGAGGTCAGAAGGGAAACTGAAGCAGATGGAGATGTTCGGAGGGTAAGAAGACAAGACGCTGAGGGACAAAGAGCGGCAGATACAGGAAGAGGGAGCAAATAAATCTAAACAACGCAGCAGAGAAATGCAACGCAGATGAGGTCCATGTTTAACTCCTGGCCTGTCCCAATTAATCTACAGCATGCTATTCTTGACCCAGGTATGACGCTGTGTATTGAGGAGAGGATTGGAGTGGGGAAGCTGAACAGATGTTCACAAGTTATAGGAGCAGAATTAGGCCATTCGGCCCATCGAGTCCACTCCGCCATTCAATCATGGCTGATCTCTGCCCCCTATTCTCATTTTTCTGCCTTCTCCCCATAACCCTTGACACCTGTTCTAATAAAAAATCTCTCTGCCTTAAAAATATCCACTGCCTGGGCCTCCACAGCCCTCTATGACAATATGACGCTCCACAGATTTAACTACCCTCTGACTAAAGAAGTTCCTCCTCACTTCCTTTCTAAAAGAGCACCCTTTAATTCTCAAGCTATGACCCCTGGTCCTAGAATCTCCCACCAGTGGAAACATCCTTTCCACATCCACTCTATCTATGCTCCTCCAATGATCCTGGCTGGAAGAGGTACATGCGTGTGGTGACCCAGTGACACCGGTTGCAATCACTTCCCGAGGACAGTCTCCTGCCAAGATGCACCACTGAAAATCACAGGGCAAGAGAAAACTCTCGAATAAGGTGTCTGCCACGGACCTTTAGCTAGAGACACAGCATGAAAGCAGGCCGTTGGGCCCCAGTGTCAACGCTGACCACCGATCATTCAATGTTATCCCACCTTTGCATCCACTCCCTACACACTAGGGGCAATTTACAGAGGCCAATTGACCTACAAACCCGCACGTCTTTGGGATGTGGGAGGAAACCGGAGAACCTGGAGGAAACCCAACGCGGTCACAGGGAGAACGTGCAAACTCCCCACAGACAGCTTCCGAGGTCAGGATCGAACCCGGGTCTCTGGCGCCGAGAAACAGCAGCTGCACTACTGTGACCTTTCCATCTAAACTGGTCCAAGGGAAGAAAAGAAAAAAACCATGTGTGGTGGGGAGCTGGGTGGAGGGGAGAGAAGCGCAACCAGTCGATCCAAAACATCACATTCTCTCTGAGCAAAACAAAGCAAAAGTGCTTTGCAACATTCACTCTTGAACCAAAACTATAAAGTCAATTAAAACCTTTTTTTTTAATTTTATTTTTTTATAAAAAGGCTACAAAGTCTTCCTCTGTGGTTTTCAACGATCAAAACAAACGTAGCTTTGAGAAGCAAGAAAGCGAAGCACCATCCCCACCACCCTGCGGTCTCTGCTGAGTTTTGCACAGAGAAGCGGACCCAGCAGTGCCTGAGCTCCACGAGCAGCAAGCCCGACATTCAGAAATGCAGGGGAGAGAATGCCAGAAGGGAGCCTGGAAAACCGAACTGCCTCAAATATTTACAGACAAGACATTGATTTAAAGAAAATCAAGTCTGGGTGTATTCAGGCAAACTTATTGCAGGTCCTGAGAAATGACTGGGGAGGGAAATAAAAGGATTACAAAGCTTTTATACCATTCTTTAAAAAAAAAACAGATCAATTCCCGTCGACTCTCAACCCAGTTCAATGGTTTGCAGGTCCCTGTGGACCGGCATCCTATGTTCCCAGTTCTTCGTTACTTTCTCTTGCAAGATCCAGGGCAACATTAGCTTCCTCCCACCCTCAAGTTCCATCCTCTCCACCCCACATCCCTTCCGCTCCTCTTCTTCCCCACCAATGGCAAGACCACGTGTTCAATGCCTTTTGTGAAGCATCACGTTTTAATAGCAAGATCCTGGGAATTCTTGCTCTCTCTCTCCCTCCCCGTCACACACTCTCTCTCTCTCTCTCTCTCCCCCCCCCCCCTGCACAAGCCTCGGACCCAGGAGAATAGGTTCAGCCTTTCCAGAAATCTGAATGGGTTTCAGGAAATGCAATTGATTTTCAGGTGCAGCTGCGTTCCATTAATGGCACAGAGGAGACTGAGATAGAGAGGGGAAGAGGCGGGAGCCAGGGTAGATGGGCAGCGGCAGAGAGGGACATAGTGGCGGCCTGGATCAACTAGCCTCAATGACGTTTATGAAGTACGCTGTGCACACATTTCCCAAATTACATTCGTGCCTCCTGTTTAAAAGCACCCCACTGGCTGAGAAATGAACTGGGACATCCCCAGGACATATACACGCACGCATACAGGCTGCCAATACTGACTGCCTGGGCCACACCATAAAAAGCCACAAGACCCATGTACTTGAGATTGGTGTTGTCCCACCATTGAAAAGCAAGTGCTGTAAGTGTAGTCCAGGAGAAAACAAACTATTTAATTTAAGGTGTCTGAACATGGTGGTTGACACAAGGATGTGCAAAGAATGCTGTGGAGTAACTCAGCAGGTCAGGCTGCATCTCTGGAGAAAAAGGAATAGGTGACGTTTTGGGTAGGAACCCTTCTTCAGACTGAAAGTAGAGGCGAGGTGTGGATGGGGAGGAATAAACTGGGGGCACAAGATGCATGGAGCATCTTCTTTCCCCATGCAGTACCACTGAACTTTGAATCTGTTGAACTTTGTGCACAGTCCTGTCAGGTTCAGCTGGCAGTCTTCTGCATTGGAATCGACAGCACCAGCAAAGTGAGTCAGGAACTGTCGGTGGACAATACTTTGACTGAATCCACTGACCACTGACTCCACTGTCTTCGGAATTCATGAGCATGTTTGTTTAGTTTAATTCAGAGATACAGCGCGGAAACAAGCCCTTCAGCCCGCACCGACCAGCGATTCCCGCACATGGACACTATCCTGCACACACTAGAGACAATTTTACAATTACACCAAGCCAATTAGTCCACAAACCTGGAAGCCTTTGGAATGTGGGAGGAAATTGGAGATCCCGGAGAAAACCCACGCAAGTCACAGGGAGAACATGCAAACTCCCTACAGACAGCACCTGTGGTCAGGATGGAACCCGAGTCTGCGGCGTTGTCAGGCAGCAACTCTATCACTCTATAGTTGCAGGCTATGTATAGCGATTAGGTACACACCCGTGGAAGGTGAAGCTGTTGATGCCCAGTCACCTTAACAGCACCTGGCATGAGGAACTCTGAAGGAATATATAGATGTACAGCACAGGGACATACTGCCCAGTTAAAAATTATATCTTCTGCTTGAACATGATCTATGCATCCCCTGCATATCTGTGTGCCCATCTAAAAGCCTCTTAGAGCCTTCACCACCACTCCTGGCAGCATATAAGATTCTGACAGGATTGGACAGGCTAGATTCAGGAAAAAATGTTCCCTATGTTTGGGGGAGTCCAGAACCAAGTGTCACTGTTTAAGAATAAGGGGGTGGCCATTTAGGACTGAGATGAGGAAAAACATTTTCAGCCACAGAGCTGTGAATCGGTGGAATTCTCTGCCACACAAGGCAGTGGAGGCCAATGCACTGGATGTTTTCAAGAGCGAGTCAGATTTAGCTCTTAGGGCCAAAGAAAGCAGGGGATATGGGTAAAAAGCAGGAACGGGGTACTGATTTTAGATGATTGAATGGTGGCGCTGGCTCGAAGGGCCAAATGGCCTACTCCTGCACCTATTGTCTATGTTCCAGGCACCCCCCATTACTTTGCTTGTTGCACCTTAAAACTGTGCCTGTAGTGCTCTGACATTTCCCTCCTGGGGAAAAAAAGTTCTGACTATCTATGCCTCGCATAATTTTATAAACTTCTATCCGGTCTCCTCCTCAACCTCTGGCACTCCAGAGGCACCAATATAAGTTTGTCCAACCTCTCCTTATAGCTAATACCCTCTAACCCAGGCAGCATTTTGATCAACCTCTTCTGCGTCCTCTCCAGCCTTCCAGATGTTCCAGAGTTCTGTTTGTAAGCCGAACAGTTCACAAATCAGCAATGTGACCATGACCTGCCTTCTAACACTGCAGAAGGTGGCTGCAGATGTGGGTTATCCCATTGCAATAAATAAATAATCTCATGAAGCATTTTAAATCTTGTTCTGCCACTCTTGATAATACAGCTAATTTTACAACTTTAGCTCACAGTTGTCTCGGGCTAGTAACAATAGCCTTTTGAAATGCATTGATAGGACAGGTTTGGAGGGATATGGAGCAAATACAGGCAGGTGGGACTAGTGTAGCTGGGACATGTTGGCTAGTGTGGACAAGTTGGGCCAAATGGCACGTTGCCAAACTGTCTCATTCTACAACTCTGTAAAAGATTTACAGCCGAGGCGTATTTAAATGCTAGACTGAAAATGGACACTGCTGTTGCTTGCCCTGGACGGACAGCGTGTCTCCAGATAGGATTGGCAAAATGGAGACATCAACATGTTAACTAGACAGTATTCTTCCTGGGTCTGATGTGGCAAAATTCCAGCCAGTGTTAAGAACAGTTGCTGCAGCCTCGCGGCAGCCGGCAAATCCATCCCGCCGGTCTCCCAAACACCTGTTCACATAAGCCTGGCGTTCATAAACCGGGGATGACCCGCAAAAGCTTGTTTCGAAAAAGGGCCCCGACCCAAAACATCGCTTATCCATGTCCTCCTGAGATGCTGCCTGACCTGCTGAGTAACTCCAACACTTTGTGTCTTATTTTATAAACCAGCGTCTGCAGTTCCTCGTTTCTGCAAGGGCCTCGTATGTTTTGGGGACTCCGGCTGCAGCTTAGATATAGAGGTTTCCCTAAACTGCAACAGGCCACCACTCTGTGACATCAATGGCAAAATGCCACGGCTTGTCTATTCAATGATCCAAATGACTATCTGGTCGATCAACCCATTCTGGGTACAGAACAACCGAGGTATAGATAGAATGACCATGGCTTCAGAAATTCAGCTGGAACCTGGAAGGGCGGCATGGTGACGCAGCGGTAGAGTTGCTGCCTTATTGGAGTTTCACTGCACCTTCATTGGTACATGTGACAATAAACGGACCTTTGAGCCCTTATAGTGCCAGAGACCCAGAAGTTGGTACGCTCTTACCGTGACCCGCGTGGGTTTTCTCTGGGAGCTCTGGTTCCCTCCCACACTCCAAATACGTACAGATCTGTAGGCTAATTGGCTTGGTATAATTGTACATTGTCCGCAGTGTGTGTAGGATAGTCGCAGTATGTGGGGATCGCTGGTCGTCGCAGACTCAGTGGGCCGAAGGACTTGTTTCCATGCTGTATCTTTAAGCCATCTGGTATTAGAGAGAGTGCTCTGCCTGTGATTGTGTAGCCTAGAGTGGGCAGTGCTATGTGGAACACACTGCCTATAGGAGTGCCGCAGTGCAAACAGTGTTGAGGTGTAGACCACAACAGATTACAGGTCAGATTAGAACAGGGCCCTTTACTGCATACGGCTCTCCATTTTATTAAACTTCCACGACCTCCAGCAACTTAAAAGTTAAAAATGGACCTCAACAATCAGTATCTCTCAGCTCATTACTTCAACAATTTCTCTCTTTGGCTCCTGAGGTCCCAACTATTATGTTGCTTTATCTGACCCCACATGTACAGAAAATAGGAATTACGACTATATCAATGAGAGGTCGTGCATTTTCTTCAAAACAGGACCAATTTTTTCCTGAATAAAATCATACCGTATGGAGGGACTGATCGGGCCTTCAAGTCTTAATATGCGATTTATTCTAACTCCATCCATATCCAGAATTCCATTGCTATGACTAACATTATGTCAAACTCATCGTAGGCGTTTGAGCGATTCCACTCATTGAAATATCCAGGTCTGTCAATTGTTGCCGTTGAAACCATGGGGCATATTGGCACTGATATTGCCAGGTAAAGACCATGAAGGGAAGACCACCTAAAGACCAGAAGCCTCAAAATTAAAGGACGTTCCTTTAGGATGGAGATGGAGGAATTTCTTACATCGGAGGGTTGTGAATTTGTGGAATTCATTGCCGCAGAAGGTTGTGGAGGCAAAGTCAATGGATATTTTTACAGCAAAGATAGATTCTTGATTAATACGGTACTCAGGGGTTATGGGGAGAAGGCACGAGGTTGGGGTTGAGAGGAAAAGATAGATCAGCCATGATTGAATGGCCGGACTGTGCACCTACCACTTATGAACCATGAAGATCAGAAGGAAGGCAACTGACAGCAGTAACAGCCATCTTGTCTACGAGTTTGCTAATTGATCAGCTTACATTGCTCCCACTGGCACGAGTAGGTCTGTAATTATCAGTGGTTCACACTAATGCAAGGCAGAACCAAATAATCACTCCATACACAGCTCATATTGCTAAACCTTTCCCACACTTCAAATGAACAGTTTTAAAAAAAGTACATGCAACCACCACTAATAAGGTTAAGTAAACCCCAACTGAATGAATTGATGCAACGCCCCTTGTTATAGGACCTATTGTGCAGGTTAACAGCAGTAAACAAGACTGGTTGTTACTCTAGGTTTCAACAACTTCCTACAAAGTAGTAGGCACTGACTAAAATTAACCTGTTGGATTCCGACCAGAGTGTGTCACAACAGATTCTATTTGCGAGGGAAAGCTATAAAGCTAACAATATCACTGGCAGCAGGAAAAGATTTTACTTTTGCATTGTATTTGTTTCCTATTGCCCAAAGCCACAATAATTATGGGTCTCACTGGCCGGCTGTTTAGAAATCAATAAGCTGGGTCTTTGTGGACACATTTAGCAATTGGAGAAGGGACATGCAATTGGTCAAAGAATCCACCGCGTCTGCTCCGAGTGTCTTCTCTGCTGCATGATGGATTTAGAAAATTGGAACACAGAAGCAAGCTAGACGTTTTACCAAAGATATCGCTGCCACTTTAAACTGCAATCAATTTGGTGCCAAATGGTGGGTTTTATTACACATGTCTGAAGCAAAGCCAATTCCCAGATTTCACGAACAAAGTTCAAGGAATGCGCCACAAGAAATCGGTCCGCATACAGAATGGGAATCCTCGGACGCTACTTCAAGTTTTGTGAGCCCACACACAAATGCAGCCTACGCCTGGGTGGGGGCAGGAAGCCTCTATGTAGAGAACAGACTTCACCACAAGACTGCAATCTTTGTTGGTTTCCAATTTAAAATTGGCTGCTTCAAGACAAGACTGTTTTGACAGAGTTCACAGGGAGAAGAAAACATGTTCTAAAATGAAAGGGATACAATTATCATACTTCAGTAATGTAGACTGGTTTACAGAGTCATCTATTTTGCCCATTAAAGCCAACCCTGTATTAAATCCCATCCAGCATCAGATCTGCCTCAGCTGTGGATTAAAATGGATCATTCATATCGGAAACTTGCAAACCTTCATATCCTACCGCCATGCCTAGTTACTAAGTCTTGAAAATGTTACATCAGGTTCAATAATATTACAAATCAACAGAACTTAAAGCATGTAAAATAGTCCCAATATATAAATATATATACACACACACAAAATTTTACAGAGTATTTTATCTTTGATACATATAGTATATCAGGCATGTGCGGTCAGGGTAGGCAAGGTAGGCACTGCCTACACTGACTAAAATTATGAAATGGCAATTCTTAAATATAAATAGTAAAGGCATGGGAGAATTATGCCTATGTAAGAGATGGATCCCTTAGGTAGGCATAATTCTCCGTGCCTTTCATCCGCAGCGCTTGTAACACGGGAAGCTCTGTGCAGCCCACGTGCCGTCAGCGCTGCCTGACCGTCGGTTTCAAGGGGAGCTGAAGGCAGCAGAAATTCTGCCTTTGCAGCACTGCGCATGCACAGCAGCCTGATGCGCATGCGCAGCGCGAGTTTCTTGGCGGGATTTTCAAATATGGATTGCCATTATTTTAATAGTATCTCAGGAAACACAGAGTGAAGAATGGACTTAGTGTACCAATAACGTGGTAAGTGCATTTCTTGGTGCTTTATGTTTTTAAATGCTGTATTTCCCGGGGTGGGGGGAGAGCTCCGTTCACAGTGTTTGGGGAGTCTGGCGTTGTGAAGGGGGGGATTGGGGTCAGTAACCCACTTGCCCCGCTCCGGTCTGAGTGCAGGTAGATGGGACTAGGTGAGAGTAAGTGTTCGGCACGGAGTAAAAGGGCCGAGATAGCCTGTTTCCGTGCTGTAATTGCTAGGGTACACAAAAGGCTGGAGAAACTCAGCGGGTGCAGCAGCATCTAAGGAGCGAAGGAGATAGGCGACGTTTCGGGTCGAGACCCTTCTTCAGGCTGCTATATGCTATTATTGTGGCCGGGGAGTGAATTAGCTTGGGCGGCTGCCGCAGCGCTCCGGGCACAGACAGCACAACTGGCCGCCACTTCTGAGGAAGGAAGCAGCTCAGGTGACTGACTTTGAGCGGCCGCCAGGACCCTGCCACTTCAGCCCCATCACCTCTGGCAGTGTCTCCGTCTGAACATCTCTCACCTGCCGCTCACCGGCCGGCTTCCCGCAAATCTTTAAATTCCGACCGCGCGCTCACGGGACCAGTTGAGGTTACTCGGCTGTGGGAATGTAAGGATTTGCGGGACGCGGTTGACATGAGGGAAGCCGGCGAGCGGCAGGTGAGAGATGTTCAGACAAAGAGCAATGCCAGAGGTGAGCGGGCCGGCAGAAGGCGCTGAAGTGGCAGCCGGTTCTGTTGTTGGGTCCCGCCGGCCGCACGCACCCGAGCTGCTTCTATCCCCGGAAGTGGCGGCCAGTTCTGCTGTCCGTGCCCGGAGCACTGCGGCAGCGGTGAGTGAGTCTGACATGATCTCTGACCCTCCTCCTTTTCAACACTCCTGCCCTCCCCGCATCTTTAACCCCTGGCACAGACTCTCCACACGCTGTGAAAGGAACCCTCCCTCCAATTGGACCCTTGAATTAGTATTGTCATTCAATAAGATGACAACTGATTCAACGTCCCGGTGTGCTCCCGGTTTTCCCACCATCTCTCCACCTGCCTTCATCCTCCGTCCCCCACTCATTCAATGATTAAAAAATGAAGGAGATTGAGAAGCCTTGGTAAAATTGAATTGTTACTTATTTTTTATTTTTTACGAAGAGAACCATCTGCGCATGCGCGGTTCAAGATTTTTTTTTGGAAGCCGGCTGACTGCCTACCCTGAGTAATTACTCACGGCACATGCCTGTAGTATATGTATAGAAGATAACTATCATGGAAAACTACACAACAAGCCGACTGTGCCTAATCTAGGACACAGGAATACATGTCAAAAGATACTATTGCCTGGACATTGGACTTTGGGCATTCCCACTGTGCCGATTGAGTACAGTACACAGCATGACCACCAAACTGCAAGTCACAAAAAAAAAGCTGGGACATCCTTGCTTTAAGAAATGTTTATAATTTCCTGAATAATGACAGCCCATGCCTGATCCAATTTCTTGCTTGGTGGAACCACAGAAAGAACTGGTGCATGCTTCAAAAAACAGCCCGCTTCTCATGTGCAATTTTCACATAAATGGATCTAATTTCTGTACATCTTGTGCTGTCGGAATACTACAGTATACCACAATAATGCCACTGGGAATATTATAGCACACCTGCTAACTGAATACTCTGGTATCCCTGTCCGCTTGCTCTAAGGAAACCTCCAAACCTGGGTGGGAATGTGACAGGGACAGTTCTGAACTTCACCAGAATGAAGCAGCCATTAAGGATAAAGAACATCCCCTGGAATCACCACCCTCTCTCCCCCCCACACAAATAATCCTTCACAAAATAATGAATAATGATGTTTTTTAAATAATTGTAAACATCCTGTTTTAACACTCAAGAGGAATCAGTGTCGTTAACTGGCTGGGAATATTACACAGTGTCTCTTACCTGAAAGCCCCCCAGGAGCCGTATAATGAGTTCCCCCAGTTTCAGTCGAGGGAGGCACAGAGTCTGGCAAATCTGCTGGAAGCAAAAGGGAAAACACACATTAAACTCATAACATTTTATTTCCTGCCATCGAATTGAGTCATTCAACCTGAATGTCACATATAATAATTATGAGGCCTCTGTAGTTAAGATGCTTAGCACCACTGATTGACGAGGCTCACACATAAAGAACAGTCGTTTCAACAAGATACCAGGGAGATACCAGTGGGCATGGAATCGTAAACCCCTTCCCCCCCCCTCCAGCAACTCACCATCATTAGGGACCAGCTTGTGAGAAGAACAATGCCTCTTTAAAACTGCAGGGAAGTTGAGCAATTAGAAGAAATATCTTGTTTTAGTTTAGAGATACAACACAGAAAGAGGCTCTTTGGCCCACCGCGACCACACTGACCAGCGATCCCTGCACACTAACCAACACACACTACAATTTACAATTTTATCAAAGCCAATCAGCCAACAAATCTGTACGTCTTTGATGCAGGTCATGGGGAGAACGTGCAAACTCCACACAGACAGCACCCAAAGTCAGGATCAAACCCAGGTCTTTGGGGCAGCAAGGCAGCAACTCTACCGCTGCCCCACTGTACTGACCTGCTCATGTGCCTCACAGCTGATCCGTACATGTACCAAAGTACGTCCTCTCTGCAGTCTGGAGCATCAGGCACAGGCTTACTTAAATATGGCAGCAAGGTTGTACTGTGGAGGTTAGATCGGTGGTGGTGAAATACCACATAAGGAGAGCACATCCCAGAGTCATGCTACAAAGGCCAGTTTCTGCTGAAAGTACAGCAGAGGCGTTTGGTAAACTAACACAGAATTCATTCAGCCTTCAATAAGCTAACCTTTACTTCCGTTTTCCTGCATTTCACTTTTGATTTCGCTGATGAAAGCCATCTCCTAAAAAAAATGTTTGCCTTGTTTTTCGTGCTACAGTTCAGCGTAAGAACTGGATAGAGAGGGAGTGATGTGGGCTCATTTTCTTTGGCTCTTCTCCAAGACATTTCCATTTCCTAGCCAGCCAAATTGAAATACCTCAAATACTGGGCGACTCATTAGAACTTAAGAGCAGTATGTTATTTGGGAAGACCAAGCCTATATTAAGGCTGAGCACAATTGTAGTGTGTCTCTTCACATCTCTTCTGTTCTCTGTGCTATTAAAACGTCTGTCGATTCAGACGATTGCACTCAAATGTGCCGGATATCTTCACGTTTCAGCTGCAAATCTCTCCACAAAAATGGACGAAAACTACTTTTCACCTACAACAACCTAACCTCTTAGTGCATTCAATCCAATTTCCCAACTCAGAACGCGTTTTTTTTCAAACTCAGCTTCTGATTGTTAACAACCAGAGATATCTCGTATTCAATATGAGATTATTGCTGTTCTCTACATCAGAGTAACTTACAAAAAACACTCAAAAACAAATTAGCTGAAATATTAGGGAAAGCTCAAATCCTGGGACAGCATGCGTTAAGCCCCCCCCCCCCCCCCCCCCCCAAATTCACTGCCTGTTTATTGAAAGGCAGTTTCTCAGGAGAATTCACGACCTAAACTGTCCTGAGGTATTTCTTGTGCTTCTCTGAGGAGCGATCTTCTCTGTTGATTGCACAAGCACAGAGTAGATAAATGAGATGAGCTGTAAGACCTGCCTGCCATCCTTGTGGGTAACAAAGGGACCAAGCGCACAGTCACATATGCAACAATGGTTGAAACAATGCAGATTTTTGCATATAGATTATAGATTTTTGTTTGCTCACTCCCCAACTAAGTGTTCCACCCCTTGCCCACACCGGCCAACATGTCCCACCTGCCTGCGCTTCATCCATATCCCTCCAAACCTGTCCTATCCATGTAGCAGAGGAAGGGCACCAATCTCAGTGGGTAACACAAAAGGCTGGAGAAACTCAGCGGGTGCAGCAGCATCTAAGGAGCGAAGGAGATAGGCGACATTTCGGGTCGAGACCCTTCTTCAGACTGGTCAGGGATCAGGGAAACGAGAGATATAGACGGTGATGTGGAGAGATAAAGAACAATGAAAGAACAAAGGGTTTACCCATCTCAGTGGGTAAACCCTTTTAACCCACCCTACTGATACAGCAGCAGGGATGAAATGTCTGTTGGATCTTTCTGGCTAGTTCATCTCAACTTGATGCTGACCAGTGCCAGCAGTTAACCCGTAAAAATAAATATTGGATTCAAGACATAGAAGTAGACTAGCAAGAGCCCTATTGTGAACCACAATGGGGCTCTCCTTGGAAATCGTATTCAGACACTTTGAATTGTGGGAATGGTTAGCATCTCTAAAATGAGGGAATGAAAAGACACAAGGAAACCTCTTTGTCAGATTCCAAATGCCACAGTTGGCAATACTTCCCAAAAGTAACTGGGCTTTTCCTTCCATAAAGGCAGCTTCAGATTGTGGCCCTCTGTTTACATAGATAACACTAGCCTTTACGTCAATACTTGCAGGAAGTTATTTCACCTCAGCTAATGGGGCTAATGTTCATCTATTTCCCTACAAGGGCCAAGTTTTATCTTTCCAAATTTACTATTACTTCCTCGGTTGGGCAGAAATTTGGATTAGTTGTAAGAAGAAACCTTCATTTGGGAGGATGTAGATACGGCACTCATAAACAGGTCAACACATGTTTTTTGAAGTTAGGACATTTCTTCAAAAGATGCAGATCAGAGCACTAAAGGCTACTCCCTACCCAACTCAGCAAATATCTTAATGTCTTAAGTTTTCCAAAAAACTATTAGTTCAATTGTAGGAATAAAAGCAGCCAGAGTTTTAAGAATGAGTACTAAATTCAGATAAATCAAACTTATTCAATTAGTTTAGTCTAAAGAAGGGTTCCGACCTGAAACGTCACCTATCCATGTTCTCCCAAGATGCTGCCTGATATGCCAAGTTACTCCAGCACTTTTGTGTAAACCAGCACCTGCAGTTCGTTGTTTCTACTCATTCGGTTAAATCATGCCTGATCAGCCCTTCAATTTTATATAGGTCCTCCCCAGCTTACGAGCAGCCAATTCAGGTACTGTCCACACAAGAAAAAGCGTTTGAGAGAACAGCGGGTTGGACGTGAGCTGCTGTGGGATCAGTTCATGGTCCAATTCAGACGTGCAAATGGTTTGGGTTGTGAACAGTTCCCCAGGACTGGAACTCTGCTGTAACCTGGGGAGGAGCTGTACTCCTCAAAACACTTCCTTTGTAAAACCAATGAGAGCGAATCTGCGGAAAACAACTGGTCTGTGTGGTGTCCCTGGCTGTGTCTTCCAAGTCCTGTGCAGATGTATTTGCTGACATCTTTAACCTCTCACCAGTCCACACCGAGGCCCTCACATGATGTATTCAAGAAGTCCACTATCATCCCCGGTGCCAAACAAAAATAAGGTAGCGTGTCTTAATAACTACCGTCCAGTGATTCCGACACCCACTATCATGAAGTACTTTGATAGACTGGTGATGGTGCTATTAACTCTCCCAGCCAGCCTTGATCCACTGCATTTTGCTCATCTTCACAACAGGACCACAGAAGATGCCATCTCCCTGGCCCTAAACTCATCTCCGAAATACTTAGACAACACGGGAGTCTCCTATATGAGACTCCTCTTTATCAACTATAGCGGCAGACTCATGGACCCAGGAATCAGCACCTCTCTCTGCCATCCTCATGACAGCACCTCCTCAGATAACACTATCCATAAATACAATGAATTCAAATGCAAGCAATGACACTGAGCATCCAGACTTACATATGAAGTCACCAAATCTTCGAAGCATAATATGCTGACCGTAACATGATAATTATGAGACTCCTGAAAAGGCCCCATACCGAAAAGTCACCTACCCATGTCCTCCAGAGAAGCTGCCTGACCTGCTGAGTTATTCCAGAATGTTTGTGTTTTTCTTTCAACGATTGGGCAAGAATCAGTGTTTCATTGGGATAGGAGTGCAGGTGAAAAGATGAGATAGAAGACAGCTTTCCTGAATTAAGCTTGTTCAATCTCCAGACCCCCAAGGGTGAAATAAACTTGAAATAAAAGTCAGTCTGCATGGGAAGGTGAGATCTATGCTTTGTTCAGGCAAGACAGAGGGGACAGCAGACATGAAAGACAGGCTTTTTGGCCAAGGCACAAACAAGCTAGTGATGAACACCCATGCACTTGCACACCAGTATGAGATGCTTCAGAAGATGGGTGTGTTGAATGGAAAGTCAAGCATCCGATGAACTAGTGGCTTCATGACTCTATTTAATTGGAAAAGTAAACGTATTTCAAAGGCAATACGTAAATATTACATCTATAGAGCATCTTTCATAACAAGATCCCCCGAGTCTCTTTGGAGCCACTCAAACATATCATCAACACCACAACCAATTTTCATGCAGGCAGGTCTCCCAAACTGCAAAGATTGTTGGTCGAAGGGACTAATATTTGCCAGACACCAGGGAGATTTCTGGCATGACACTCTTCCAAATAGAGCAGCGTTTGATGGTGCAGCAGTTAGCCTGGCATGACACTGGAATGTCAGTTTGGATTCTGTGCTCAATTCTCTGGAATGGATCTTCAATCCACAAGCTTCTGACTCAGAGGTTGAGAGTGCTGCCACAGAGCCGCAGCTTGCAACTTAAAAAATATTTCCCGTGTTTAAAATTATTATTGACCCATTTCCACAGACATACATCTCGGCCCACCTCACCCAAAGGAATATCACAGTCAACATTCCTGCTTCTGTTTTCTAATGCAGAGCACTGTGCACCACAAGGCGGCTTACTTCAGACAACCACATCATTTCCCCGTCCAACCCTGGCGACGAACAAAACATTGCTGTGCTCTCTACCCTGTGCTGCTGCGACTGAACTCATGTAAAAGAACCAATGTGCTCCAACAAGTCAGAACTCACCGACGCCGGCCACTTGAGTAATGTTATTCAGAGTACAAATGTTCCTCTCAAGATGGCAGCCTATGGGGTTGATGAATATGGCTTTCATGGGTGGGAGAGGTGTGGAGCATTAAGATGTGTGCAATTCCACACAGCCGAGTACAACATTTGACTCATACAATCTCTTCCCAAGATTTGTTCTTGCACACTCCACAAAGAACAGTTTGGACAGGTCGTACCTTGAAAATAATGCCTAAACTGAGAAATCATAGAAGATCTAGGAGTGTTCCCTGTTGATAAAAGAACATAACTGTAAACCTTCATTGGTTTTCCCCATTCACAGAAATACTCAAAACTTTCTCATGAATGTTGTTACATAGAAACATAGAAAATAGGTGCAGGAGTAGGCCATTCGGCCCTTCAGCCATTCAATATGATCATGGCTGATCATCCAACTCAGTATCCTGTACCTGCCTTCTCTCCATACCCCCTGATCCCGCAATACCAACTCTCATCAAGCGTCTCTTGATCCAGGGATTCTGGATTAGACGTAGAACTTTACAGTACATTAACAGGCCCTTTGGCCCACGATGATTGTGCTGAACATTATGCCAAGTTAAACTAATCTGTTTTCACTGCATGTGATCGCTCCATTGTCTGCATATCCATGTGTCTATCTAATAGAAGATAGACCCAAAAAGCTGGAGTAACTCAGCAGATCAGGCAGCATCTCTGGAGAAAAGGAATGGGTGACGCCTCGACCCAAAACGGCACCCATTCCTTTTCTCCAGAGATGCTGTCTGACCTGCTGAGCTACTCCAGCTTTTTGTGTCTATCTTCCGTTTAAACCAGCATCTGCAGTTCCTTCCTACACGTCTGCCTATCTAAAAGCCTCTTAAACCTACCACCAGCACATTCCAGACACTTACTACTCACTCTCTGTGCAAATAACTTGCCCGTTAAACTTTCCCCCTCTAAACTTCAAGCTCTATCCTCTGGTCTTTGACAGTTCCATGCCTACCCTATCAATGCCTCTTAAAATTTTATATACTTTCATCAGGTCTCTACGTTATCTCCCATGCACCAGAGAAAACAATCCAAGTTTCTCCAACTTCTCCTTATAGTTTATACCCTCTAATTCAGTGTACTAATACAACTATTCTCCGTCATCTTCATAGCACTCACACCCTTCCAGGAGGCAAAAAATAAAAAATATTGAGAACCATTGAGTTCCCAATTAAATATCATTAAAACTGAACGCTTGGTCATTGTCACATCACAACCTGTACGAGCTTACTATGCAGAAGATCAGTCTGGTTATGGCAGCAACTTATTTGTTCTATAGGCTGTGGATGTGCTGAGAGGATTATGGTGTAGATGGTGGCCCTGAGATGTGACAGGCAGTAACTTGACCAAACCCAGGAATGATATGGGTTGAACATAATAACTCGCATATCAAATGCGATCCACTGCTTTTTTTCATACATAAAGGAGAGTGTGATAATCTTTTCCACGTGTAATCCTATAGTTGTTTCATGCAGCTAGAGTGAAAACCATGCTTGGTGTCTTGCCTTAAGCTGTACAAAGTGCATTTATTATGCTCTTTTACTGTAAGATATAAATTGATTATATTGCCCCGATAAGAACAAATCTTCCCCCCCCCCCCCCCCAATTGATCACCTGATCATATCGACAATCCTGCCGGTTCGATTTTCTACCAATTCTGCTCCCAGTGGGAACTCCTAATATAATCGTCCACACTCGCCCGTTTCCCCGGGATTTAACTTCATGGAAATACCCGCTACAGTCTTGTTAAAGACATCGTTACAACTCTTTTCCACAAGTATATGTACACTGTTACAAATTCGGGGTTTCTGGGAGTGGAGCCTATATTAAAAATGCAGAAAAATACATAAATCATAAATAACGAGCACAAGACTTACCAGACTGTTTGAGTGAGTCCATTGGAAATTTGGAATAGGGAGGCGGGGGTGACTCTGGAAACATAAAAATAAAAGAGAAAAGGGCAAAGCCATGAGAAGAGATAGAAACTTATGATAACACTGGCAGGAGAGCCGGCATTCTTTCGTAAACTGTTTGTCTTAACTCTGGGGGCTGGAGGCAGAACAGCAAAGGCGGCGATCGCCTTGATAGTTAACAGTCACATAAACAAAAGAGTCAGCCTGGCGCCAGTCTCACTGATATGCAACTTGTGTGTCTAATCGCCCCTCCTTGGCTCACGTAAAACACTTCTACTCTGGAAATTACTACTGAATCAGACGGCCTGAGAATCTCGCCGCGCCATCTAACTGGAAAATCACCCATTTACCGCGGCGACAAGTCTTACAGACAACTTTTTTTTTTCTCTCTTGTCATTTAAAAACTTTTATCTACTTGATTGGTACATTTAACGCGATTTATAGGATGTTTAAAATGACTTCCGTCCTCAAAGGAATGCGAATTTAAACAATAATTCTTGACATTCAGTTAATTCCAAGAAATACTGGAGACATTTAAAGAAATAAATCAGCTTTTACCCCACGCACTCCTATACCTCTGCCTGCGTGTAATCATTTATACTTTAAACTCAGATCCCAATAACGTTTGGTTTTATGGGCAGTTTTAAATCTGCGGACACAGTGATCCAAATCTTTTTACAAATTCCCCCTGTACTAGTTTTGGACCACATTACTCTAAAATAAGTCCGTTCTCGGGGAATTAATTCTTAATATTGTATCACACTAGATTGTCAGCAAAATATATTATTTAAAATTGCGATTTTAAATGGAAACCATCAGGAGGCAAATACAAACTTCTTAAATCATATTGAGCGTAAGATTAATAAAGCCCAGTGTTCAAGTGTCAGTGATGTACATAAAACTGACTCGGAGTAAACCTGTAAAGGTCTGAAGGTTATTGTCTCGAATTAAAAATTGTAATTATCATTGCTGCAACATCTTTCCTGCTCCGTAAAAGGTGGACCAGGTAATTGCAATATTCAAACGAGTGGGGGAAGCCGTGAAACGGCCAAGAGCCTTAAAACACAGCCCAATTGATGTTCGTTTAAAACATTAAATAATTAAGTATGTCATGCATTTCTTACCGAATTCACAGAGTCTGCTAAGGTGGTGTGGATTACAGCAGACGGAATCCGGGTTGTTGGTTCCGTATGATTCACAGCAATAGAGTCTTTTCAGTTCCGAAGAGTTTCTCAGATCAGGCCAGCGGAAGACTTTGCAGATCAGTACCGGTAGGGAGTAAGTTTGTTTGCTGAGTTTAGGCTCGATCATCCTGGGCAAGAGGAGGCAGCCGGTACGGGCTCCCCCTTTACTATCCACAGCTTGCAACAATAATTCCAACTGCTTCTCCTTCAGTTTTTTCAGCAGCGAGTGAGTAAGGGTTTTCAATTCGGGGTCGGAGGTTGTATATTTCGCCCCTTTGCCCCCGCAGCACCCACCGCCGCTGCTGCTGCCACCGCCGCTGCTGCCGCCTCCTCCCCCCCCTCCTCCTCCTCCCCGGTTTGCATCGCCCTCGTTATCCGTCTGCCCGTCTGCTTCTCCCAACGCACGGCTTCTCCAAAGTCGCCGGACAAGACCCGATCGTTTCGTCCTGAACATGCGAGATGAAGCTCCGCCAGAGAGAAATCTGCTAAAATCCAGCCAGGTACAGCAAAAACATACCCGCAAAACATGAATCCAGCCTGTTCCCGGTGGCAACAACACAGTAACAGCCGCACGAATCCGTAGCATACGCCACCCCCTTGTTTTTTTTTTAAAGGATTTAAAAAATAAAAGATCCGGAGGAAAAAAAAGGTTTAAACAATGCTACAATTAATTAAATATATATAAATGGGGAGATGGGTTAGTGCGGTTCCCCAAAGATACAATCATGCATTGTAACCCACCGATATAAAGTAGAAAAAATGTAACCAAGAATATGTATCCATTGAAACGTAAAGCAAGCGTTCCCTTGTTCGTTCCTTGGTTTTTGGATAGATTAATCCAAACCCTTAATCCGCCGGGCAAGGCTCTTTAAATGACTGTGAAGATCGCTTTCTTCCTTCGTTCTCCCTTCTTCCTTTCCGCGTTCACGGATAAGCAGGCAGTGTCTTTTTTTTGGGGGGGGTTTAATATGTTCCTCCTGCCTTCTCTCTCTCTTCAGCTCGACTTGAACGTGCTCCTGTTTGTCGCTTTCCCACTACTAACTTAATCCCTTTTTCTTTATACATTGATATATTTTTTTAAAAATCGCGAACCATCCGAGGTGGGGTTGGGAGAAGAAGGGGTAAAAAAAAAGAGAACCCGGAGAGTTGTTGTCGCCGTTTGCAGCTCCTACTCCAATCCGCCTGTGGATTTTCTGCGAGCTCCGGACTCCTGGCTGAAACTGACACAAGGGTTGAAATTTACAAGCCCTTGGTTTGGCTGCGCATTGGCGCGGTCGATCACGTGTGCGTCTAGACACTTTGTCGCGGCCCCCGGTTTAAAGTGATTGTTACGCAAACAAGCGATCACATTACTAACAGACCTTTTTACTTATAAACCCCCATCCCCCCCCCCCCCTTTTCAACGCGCACGGGCACCATTACAGCAAACCACTGTGAACATTAAACCACTATTAATAAATAACATAAACATTTAATGCACTTTTTAATGCGGGGAGCGAAAAAAAACGGACGATCAACTGGAATTTTAAGAAGTGAAACTTGCTTCTCTTGTCTCTTGCATATATAAAAAGAACCCCCCCCCCCCCCCCACCTCCACTGGAATTCTGTGCATTGCACGGAACTAGGTAACGGCGCCGAGTTGTGTTCGCCGACTGTGGGGTTTTTTTTTGGTTATAGCACGTTGCTATGCTACGTGTGGAGACAGGGCGAATTAGATGTGAATCGAATTTTGCGGGCTGCCTCCAACCTTTGACACGGTTCATTTGCGCGTTTTAAATAGCTAGGTCAACGTTAACTTTCCGTTTCTTCACAGTGCCTTGAAGTGAATGTTGTGAAACTCTGCCTCACAAACGCTGATTAACACCGTCCGAGATTATGGTCTAACACGTATCCACACTACTGCCATTCGTCGCGCCCGAGCCAACAACAACTTGCGTTCATTTTGTGCCAACCATGTAGGAAAATTTATTGGATGATGTTATCGCTCATACAAGACTGGATGACAGGGCTGGGTGTCATCTGGGAATGTGACGTTATCACTAGATTAGGAACTGGATGGAGCCAAACTCTAAACCTTGCAGGACTGAGATCGTTGTTGGAAATTCATGGTCTGCAATCTGAAATACGAATGGACAATGCACACTAAGAGTAAGCAGCACGCACTATGTTCATGGATGTTCATGTTAAAATGTATTTGGTGTGTTTTGTTGCTTTTTAATGGTATGATTGTATGGCAAATCAAACTATTCGTATGTTGCAAAACATACTTGGGTAATAAAATATGATTATGATTATAATTACTCATTTTGCAGTATAGATTCAATCTGGGCCTTTCCCCTGAGAATCCCACAGCAGGAGGAGGTGAATCTGTGGAATTCTTTGCCACAGTAGACCATGGAGACCAAGTCAGTGGATATTTTTAAGGCAGAGATAGATAGATTCCTGAATCGTACGGGTGTTGGGGGTTATGGGGAGAAGGCAAGAGAATGGGGTTTGGAAGGAGAGACAGATCAGTCAACGGTTTCAAAGGTCTTTTATTGTCGCGTGTACCAATTAAAGTGCAGTAATATGCAAATTTCCATACAATCATACTAAAATAGAAGCATCAAGACACACAACTACATAACATAAACATCCACCACAGCGGATTCCCCACATTCCTCACTGTGATGGAAGGCAATAAGGTCTAAACATCTTCCTCTATATTCTCCCTCGGTCGGGGCAGTCGAACCATCTGTCGGGGCGATCGATGCTCCTGCATCGGGGCGATCGATGCTCCCACATCAGGGCGGTCGATGCTCCTGCGGCTAGGAGCTCCCAAAGTCAGTCTCTAACATTCATAACCAGAGACTGCGAGCTCCACGATGTTAAAGTCCGCAGGCTCCCGCGGTTGGAGCTCCGAGGTCGATCCCTGGCAAAGGGATCGTGAGCTCCGCGATGGTTTGAGCTTCCAAACTCGGTCTCCTGTAGAGGCCTCCAACTTCGAGATGTTAAGCCACAGCGTGGACAGAGATACGATATGGAAAACAATTGCATCTCCGTCGAAGTAAGAGATTAGAAAAAGTTTCCCCCAAACCCCACCCCACCCCCCCCCCACATGAAACAAGCTAAAGAACACTAAAAACATGCAATTAACACATACTTTTAAAACAACAAAGAAGGAAGGGACAGACAGACAGTTGGCGAGGCAGCCATTGCTGGCCACACCCAGTGGGTAGTCATGATTGAATGGCGGAGTAGACTTGATGGGCCAAATACACCCATCACTTATGATTGCTGGATCTGGTTGTCTTTTCGATTTCAGCAGACCTTAGATCAGGAGCATGTAATGCATATCCATGCAGTTCTGACCAG
Organism: Okamejei kenojei; assembly: GCA_035221665.1. Lineage (NCBI taxonomy): Eukaryota > Metazoa > Chordata > Chondrichthyes > Rajiformes > Rajidae > Okamejei > Okamejei kenojei. The sequence continues at coordinate 167,739,412 of CM069131.1, read as the reverse complement.
TGAGCTGCAATTGACCCAAGTACCTCCTGGCCTGATTAGGAAGAAAATACATTAAACAGTTCCCAACTTGGATAGTCACACGATTAACGTGTTGTGACTAGAGAACTGCGGCAAGGACATGGCGACTTCAGTAGGGTAAAAAACGACTGAATCAAAGCAGAACAAGAACCCATAAAGTAAGGTTCATTGACCTCCCTCCATACTACTCATTGTGTAATCTTCACAGTCAAACAGCTCAGTAAGCATTTACTTCACGAAATAATTCGGTCTATGCTATTATTTTCAAAGAAATCAATTTTCTTGCATCCCTGAAGGTGCATTTGGCACACAGGCTGCTCATGTGATGAACTTAGGAGAAAGCAGTGAATTTTAGCACATGGTTTAACTATATGTGGCATTACAAGTGAGATAGATTATGATCGGAACTGGATCCACAATATTTACAGCAGGGGACGGGGCAAATGTCCAGGGCAGCCACCCTTAACTAATTTATTCCACCTTTCTGGTTCAGGGACACTAGTAACTAATTAATTGTCATCATTGAGCAAGGCCAGGTGACTCAGCACAGGAGAGCACATCATGAAGTAACATTGACAACTAGGGTACACAAAAAGCTGGAGAAACTCAGCGGGTGCAGCAGCATCTAAGGAGCGAAGGAGATAGGCGACGTTTCGGGTCGAGACCCTTCTTCAGACTTGACAACTAGCATTGATGCAGGCCCTTTCATGTAGATGTGTCCCAGAAGCATAGTCATGCAGATGGCTTCAATGGTGTCTTTCAAAGGTTTCTTCATTGTCACGCGTAGCAAGGTACAGTGAAATACACGTTTTGCATACCCAGCAAGACTATCCCTGTTCATAAGCATGGGCCGCGACCTCAGGTGATCACAGAGGAAGAGGACTGAACTTTCTGATGCCTTTCCCTACAGTGGAAAATTTTGATTCTGCTGTGGGGGGACGTTCATGTTGAATTCTGCAATGTGTTTTGTCATTTTTCTTTTTTTTAAATTTTTTCTATGGATGTACGGAAACTTAATTATTTCTTCTTATGTAAAGCACTTTGGTTTCAATGCGAGTTGATTTAAACCTGCTATATAAATAAAATGTACTTACTTATTTACTTCCTTACCTCCTGTAGCCGACCTTGTAGGCGCAGGAGGCAAGACCCCCACCGGTTCTTCTCACTGGTCCCCTTGTCCAGCATCCCTCGCCATCTCCCTCCACCTCCTCGTCGATTCCCGATACAAACACAAGGAGAAAACGGAAGTGGTGACCAAAAACTTGGACAAAGAGAAAGGTTCATCAGAGTCTCACACAAATCCCTGCACTTCTTCTCACCCACCGGCGATGAACAACGTACATTTACAGAATGTCTTTAACACCTTCAATGAGATTCCACCATCACTCTGGAGAAAGGTCCCAGCCCAAAATGTCACCTATTTATGTTCTCCCGAGATGCTGCCTGACCAGCTGAGTTACAACAACACTTTGGTGTTTTTACCAGTCACATATTTGCCTCTTCTTGCCTTTCACCATTCTGAAGGGACCATTTCATTTTCGACCCTCTGGTCTGTTACTTCATGTCCACCATCCATTCTCCCTCTCACGATACTTTCACACACAACTTCAGGAGGCGCAAAACTTGGCCGTTAAATGAAGATGCTGGAGTAACAGCGGGTCAGGTAGCATCTCTGGAGGAAAAAATTAAATATACGTGGGTACACAAAAGGCTGGAGAAACTCAGCGGGTGCAGCAGCATCTAAGGAGCGAAGGAGATAGGCAATGTTTCGGGCCGAAACCCTTCTTCAGACTGATGGGAGGTGGGGGAGGCGGAGAGAAGAAAGGAAAAAGGAGGAGGAGGAGCCCGAGGGCTGAGGGAGAGGTGGGAAGGGGAGGAGACAGCAAGGGTTAACAGAATTGAGAAAATTCAATGTTCAAGCCCAGAGGATGCAGACTCCCCAAGCGGAATATGAGGTGCAGTTCCTCCAACTTGCGGTGTTGCTCACCCTGGCCGTGGAGGAGGCCCAGGACAGAGAGGTCGGATACGGAATGGGAGGGGGAGTTGAAGTGCTGAGCCACCGGGAGGTCGGGTTGGTTATTGCGGACCGAGCGGAGGTGTTCGGCGAAACGATCGCCAAGCCTCTGCTTGGTCTCACCGATATAGATCATCTGGCATCTGGAGCAGCAGATGCAGTAGATGAGGTTGGAGGAGGTGCAGGTGAACCTCTGTCGGACCTGGAAGGACTGCTTGGGTCCCTGAAAGGAGTGGAGGGGGGAGGGTAAATATACGTGGTTCATTACAACTCTGTGTTTGGCTCTTCCCTTCCCAGATTTCAGGGGCCCCAACCCTTCTTCGAGGTGAACTGATGATTCACTTGCAATCTATGACATTGCAGTCATGATGTGGTCCACTCCATGCTGGATACTAAATGTAGAATGGGAGATTGCTGTGCAGAACAGCTGTATTAGGTCTGCAGAGGTGATTCTGACTTTCCTGATGCTGTCCATTTTAATTAATAATGGTGATGATGGTACTTTAATGTCACTTGTACCTGGCTGAGTGCAGTGAAATTCTTTGTTTTTGCATACAAAGTACACAAAAGAGTCGCCACAAAAGTGCCGAAAAAGTCCCCAAAACTACTCATCTCAAAATATATTCTCCATCTCAATCCAAGTCTGACCGTTGTAAAGGAACCCAATATTAGCCCGAGGAAGAGCATCTCATGTGTCGGAAGGAACTGCAGATGCTGGTTTAAACCAAAGATAGACAGAAAAAGTTGGAGTAACTCAGCTCGTCAGACAGCATCTCTGGAGAATAGAAATAGGTGACTATTTGGGTCGAGAACCTTCAGAATCATCTTCATCTCATCTTCCACTTGGGCACACAACATTGTGATTAGTACGGGTGTCAGAGGTTATGGGGAGAAAGTAGGAGAATGGGGTTAGGAGGGAGCGATAGATCAACCAGGATTGAATGGCGGAGTAGACTTGATGGGCCGAATGGCCTAATTCTGCTGCTCTCACTTATGATCTTATGACAGCACGCTTCCACATTGAATATCAAACTCCACAGGTAATATGCTTTCTCTTCTTGCATCAGACTGGCTATATCGGCTGAGGTCATCTATCCATGTTATTAGTTTAGCTTTCCTCCCTCCAGTTGAATGGCCTGACCTGCTGAATATTGCCTGCAGCTCTGCATTACACAGCTTTAATAGTTTAGTTTATTGTCAGTGATAAGCTTTTGTTGCGTGCTAACGAGTGAGTGTAAAGACTATACATGATTACAATCGAGCCATGCCCAGTGTACGTGATAATAGGAATAACGTTTAGTGCATGATAAAGTCCAGTAAAGTCTGTGATATTCCTTTGTGTTCTGACTCTCTGCTCTCATTTCATTGTCCTTATGTTCTGGTTCCCTGAACAGCTTTGTCAACCCATTAATTGGATGACTTCCATCTACTCCTTATCTTAATCTATACTCAGTCCACACTCTATCCAGACATTTCCTTTCTTCTATCCATCCTTCCTCTATCTTCCCTGCAACTTAAACTAACTAGGTTTTCTCTCTTCTCCATTCTGAAAAAAAGATCTTTGGTCTGAAACATTAATGCTGTTCACTTTGGTGAATTTATTCAGTAGGCTCTGCTTTCAGTCATTTGGAATCTCAAATGTCCATTCTTCTAAACTCCAGAAACATCAGCACAGACCACTATTTTGATCTTCATATAAGGCAAGCACATTATATCAGGAACTAATCTGACAAACCTGTTCTATATTCCCAACAAGACAGTATTCTTTAATTAAGAGGATCAAAATTGTAAAAAAAAATCTGTCCCTTAGAAGGAGCTTGTTTATGAATCATAGCGAGAGGATTTGAGTATCGAGCATTCATAGCGAGAGGATTTGAGTATAGGAGCATTCATAACAAAAGGAGTATAGGAGAATTTATAGCAGAAGGATTTGAGTATAGGAGAATTCATAGCGAGAGGATTTGAGTACAGGAGCAAGGAGGCCCTACTGCAGTTGTTCAGGTCCCTGGTGAGACCACTCCTGTGTGCAGTTTTTGTCTCTTAATTTGAGGAAGGACATTCTTGCTATTTGAGGGAGTGCAGCGTAGGTTCACCAGGTTAATTCCTGGGACTGACATGATAAAAGAATGGATCAACTGTGTTTGTATTCACTGGAAATTAGAAGGATAAGAAGGGATCTTATAGAAACATATAAAATTCTTAACGGATTGGTCAGGCTAGATGCAGGTAAATGTTCCCAATGTTGGGGGAGTCCAGAACCAAGGGTCACAGTTTAAGAATAAAGGGTAGGCCATTTAGGACTGAGGTGAGGAGAAACCTTTTCACCCAGAGAGTTGTGAATCTGTGGCATTCTCTGCCGCGCAAGGAAGTGGAGGCCAATTCACTGGATGTTTACAAGAGCGATTTTCAAAATTTTGGATGATCAGTCATGATCATATTGAATGGTCGTGCTGGCTCAAATGGCCAAATGGCCTACTCATGCACCTATTTCCTATGTTTCTGTTTCCATAGAGACATACAGTGTGGATATGGGCCTTTGGCCCAACATACCCACACCGACGAACATGTCCCATCTATACTAGTCCCACCTGCCTGCATTTGGCCCATATCCCTCTAAACCAGTCTAAATATTTCCTAAACATTGTGATAGTACCTGCCTCAACTACCTGCTCCGGTAGCTGGTTCCAAACACCCACCTCTCTTGGAATGAAAAGTTACCCCTCAGCTTCCTGTTAAATAACCTCCAGCAATGCCCCTACGATACATTTGTAAGATTCATAAGTATTTTTTAAATTACGCGTCTATACAAAGTAATGGAAAAAGAAAACAGGTTCTAGGTTGGTTCACACAAGTTCCCTGGAACATTCCACTCGGTCTGCAGAAGTGAGCCAAGCTTTAGTTTAGTTTAGAGATACAGCGCGGAAACAGGCCCTTTGGCCCACCGAGTCCGCACCGACCAGCGATCCCCGCACATTAACACTATCCTACCCACACACAATTTTACACATACACCAAGCCAATTAACCTACAAACCTGGAGTACTCAAAAGGCTGGAGAAACTCAGCGGGTGCAGCAGCATCTAAGGAGCGAAGGAGACAGCGACGTTTCGGGTGCGGACCCTTCTTCAGACCTTGTGTACCCTCGATTCTCCAGCATCTTCCAGCCTTTTGTGTACCCTCGATTCTCCAGCATCTGCAGTTCCTTCTTTAACAACCTACAAACCTGTTTGTCTTTGAATGCAAGCTTGCGATTGCTATTGTTTCCTATTCCATTGCCACTCTGGCCTCTTGCTGCTCAACCAGTTACACTGTTCACTGAAACTCCGCAAAAGCTTGAGGAATAGCACCTCAATTTTCAGCTACGCTTATTACAACTTTCCGAACTCACTAAAGATAGACACAAAATGCTGGAATAACTCAGCGGGACAGGCAGCATCGCTAGATAGAAGGAATGGGTTTTGGGTCGAGACCCTTCTTCGGACTGAATCAGGGGAGAGGGAGATACAGAGATAAGGAAGTGTAAGGTGTGAAAACAAGACAAATGGGATGGAGATCAAGGAAAACATAGAATAGATCATTGTTAGCTAGGAGAAGATAACAACAAAGCAAACAGATAAAATGTAAACACGGACAGTCAGACTAGTCAGAAAACTGGGAAGGGGGGAGGGATGGAGAGAGAGGAAAGGCAAAGGTTACTTGAAGTTAGCTAAGTAAATATTCATACTGCTGGGGCTGCCCAAGCGAAATATTAGGTGTTCCTCCAATTTGCACTGGGATTTACTCTGACAATGGAGGAGGGCCAGAGCAGAAAGAATAATGTGGGAATGGGAGGTGGAGTTAAAATGCCTGGGAGTTAGCAACCGGAAGATCAGATAGGTTTAGGCAGACTGAGCAGAGGTGTTCTGCGAAACAATCGGCGAGCCTGTGCTTGGTCCACTCTCACTATTGAGTTCCTGATTTTCCAATAATGATTCTGCTATTTCCAATTGTATTTCCTGTGGCCCCGTCTTTTACTTGTCCCTTTCCTGCCTCCTGTTTTCTTGCACTTTTATTTTTACCCTTGGATATTTTTTCTTGCCTTCTGCTCTTATTTAGATCCTGTATTCTTTCTTCTTCCCCTCTCTATTTGCATTTTAAAGTCACATGATCATCATTTCCAATCCCAAAGATAGTTGTGGCAGGTACAATAACATTATTTAAAAAACACTGTCACAGGTACATTGATAAAAAGGGTTTAGAGGGATATGGGCCAGACATAGACAAATGGGACTTGCTAAGAAGGGGTATCTTGGTCAGCATGAATGAGTTGACCTGAATGTTTCCATGCTCTGTGATTCTATGATTGGCATATAGAAATCATATATAGGCAAATATTGACCTGAAACTAAGTATTTTTGTCTCCACAGAGGATGCCTGACCCACTCAATATTTAGACTATTTTTTGCATTTGCTATCTCTGGATACTGTTTTGAAATGGAAGTCCAACATTATAAGATCTTGAATGAGACTGTGTGCAACTATCTAATAAATCTTAACCTCCACTTCCCCCTCCCTCACCTTCCTCACCAAGCATTGTGGCATTCTGAGCTGACCTTGCCAGATAGGACAATGAAATTCTTGCTTTGCTTCAGCACAACAGAATATAGTAGGCATAAATAAATACAGAACAGATCAGTGTGACCATATACCATTGAATATATATATATATATATATATATATATATATATACACACACACATAAATAAGCAGATAAAGTGCAATGGGCTATTAAAATTCAGACTTTTGTTTGAGGTGAGTTGAATAGCCTGATGGCTGTGGGGAAGTAGCTATTCCTGAACCTGAGTGTTGCAGATTTCAGGCTCCTGTACTTTCTAACTGAAGGTAGCGGGGAGATGAGTGAGTGGCCAGGATGGTGTGCATCCTTGTTGATGCTGGCAGCTTTTTTTGAGGCAACGACTGCGATAGATACCCTCGATGGTAGGGAGGTCAGAGCCGATGATGGACTGGGCCGTGTTTACAAGTTTTTGCAGTCTTTTCCGCTCCTGGGTGCTCAAGTTGCCGAACCAAGCCACGATGCAACCGGTCAGCAAGCTCTCTACTGTGCACCTGTAGAAGTTTGAGAGAGTCCTCCTTGACAAACCGACTCTCCGTAATCTTCTCAGGAAGTAGAGGCGCTGATGTGCTTTCTTTATAATTGCATCAGTGTTCTCGGACCAGGAGAGATCTTCTGAGATATGCACGCCCAGGAATTTGAAGCTCTTGACCCTCTCCACCATGGTGGAGAGGGTCCAAAGCAAGGTGGACAACATAACATTACTGATAAGGTTACATAAGGTAACTTCAGTCTGAAGAAGGGTTTCGGCCCGAAACGTTGCCTATTTCCTTCACTCAATAGATGCTACCGCACCCGCTGAGTTTCTCCAGCACCTGTCTACCTAAGGTTACTCTTGTGCTCTTTACATATATTAACCTTGTGAATGCTTTTTTGGTCACTAGGGAAATCCCAATTTGGGTTTTGGAATCAGAAGTCCCATTTCATCGTCTACTTAACTTTCTGAACAGGTCTCCCATCTAGTATGTGATGGTGGGTCAGTAAATCAAAAAGGTTGCCAAAAACTGTTTGACATGGATACAATTGTGAATATGGATCATTAACTGCAGTCGATTTGACTTAAGTCATTTTGCGTCACCCGCTTTCTTGACCTTCATCTGGACCACTGTTTAAAAATAAGAGATCAACTATTTAAGGCTTAGAACTCTCTTCCACAAAGAGTGGTGGAAGCAGATTTGTTGTCTCTCTGCAACAAAAGCTTTTCACTGTACCTTGGTTTATTGTTTGCGCAATAAACTGAACTTAACTAAACGCAAACTCAACTCAACTCTTCTTATTGCCGAGTTTGCTAGATTATTGAAAAGCAAGGAGTGAGGGTATCAGCAAGGTAGGTGGGAATGCAGAGATGAAGTTTACAAATCGATCAGTCGTAATCTTATTCAATACATCGGCAAATGTGTAATTAAGGTATAAGGTACCTCATTTGTGTTGAATAAGTACCTCCCTACTGGAAATTGGAAGGTAATGCTTAATTCATCTATTAGAGAATGGAAGAAATAAATTAACCTGCATTGTAACTGCCGATCTTGACTCATTGCTTCAATGTGGGTGTTTCTTACCACCAACAGGAGGAATCAGGAGTCAAGAGTGTATTATTGTCATATGTCCCGTAATCTCTACAAGGATTGCAAATCCTCCCTCTTCAAGATAGTTCACTCATGAGGAATAGCAAAAATGTCCATTTACATTATTTGAGTTTGTACCTATTCACAGAGGTTATAGTGAGATATCAGAGATCTCTCAAGGAAATTATTAGCAATTCCAGGTGTGGGAAATCAGCATGGTAAGCACAGATGTGGTAAGTACTAACCTGTATTCATTCAGCCAGGTCTTACAGTAAGGATAACAGTATCTGAGCATAGACACAAAAAGCTGGAGTAACTCAGCGGGACAGGCAGCATCTCTGGAGCTGAGTTACTCCAGCTTTTTGTGTCTATCTTTGGTTTAAACCAGCATCTGCAGGTCCTTCCTACACAGTATTTGAGTACTTGCGGTGAGGAAGAAGTACTTCACGATCTGCGAATCACGAGAAGTTGTTTGCAATTTGCATCCCAGCACTGTTCAAGTAGGAGAGTTAATGCTGTGCAGCAGGAAACCATTAATCCCATCAAATTTTTGCTGGCATTTTGCAAAAGCATTTGAAATGGTTCCCTTCCTTGGCCCTTTCTCTGTATGCCTGCCAGCTTTCTTTTCAAATCCAGTATTTACTAAATTCCTTTTTGAAAGCCATGATTGAATTTGCTTTCACCACTTTGAAAGGCAATGAATTCCAGATCATAACTACTCAATTGGTAAGGAAGTTTTCCCTCATGTCATTCCTGGTTCTTTTGCCAATCCCCTTAAACCTGTGGCCTTTGGCTCTTGACTATCCTCCCAATGGAAACAATGACTCATTATTTACGGGGTCCATTAACCTCCTCTCAGCTTTTACTTTGCTGCAATGTGGACAGCTTGTTCATTCTGTTCAAATAACTCATCCCTGGGTCCATTTTCTATAAACGCCCCTACCACCTTGCAAAGGTTCATCAATTCCTTCCTGAAATGCTGTGTCCAGATTTACTGCAGCTTCTGCTTAGTATGTATTGCTTGGTGAAAGTGCTGCTCACCTTCATGCCTTGTGCGTTTTAGTCATTCGCTGTGTTTGTACCCAGTGAAGAAGCTCAGACCCAACAGTTCTGTATGGTATAAAATCTCTGACTCGAATAGGCATCTTTGCAACAGCATTGAAACTATTGAAACTGACAATCAGCAAAGGAAATTTAGAAACGTGGATACAAGAGCAGGACTAGTCCATTTGGTGCTTTGAGCTTTCAATGCAATCGCCATTATCTCAATACCATACTCTGGCTCTCTCTCCCCATATGCCTGCTCCCTTTTGGTCCAACATATATATCTAACTCCATCTTAACCATAATCAGTGATTCAGACTCTGCCACCTTCTGTGATAAGAAATTCCGCAGGTTCCCCTCCATCTGAGTGAAGGAATTTCTCCTCACACCCTTTAACCTGAGATCTTCCGTCTAGATCCCTGAGCCAAGGGAAACATACTCCCTACATCTATTCTGTCTAGCCCTGTAAGAACTTTATAAGTGTTTCAGTGGGATTCTATCTCATTCCTTTAAACTCTAGTAAATACAGACGTGGTTGCCCTAATCTCTTCTCATATGTCAGACCTGCCATCCCAGAAATTAGTCTAGTTAACCCCCAACATATTTCTTCTGAGGCAGATTCATATGTTCTTAGTTAGAGACCAAAACTGCACACAAAATTCCAGGTGTGGTATCACCAAGGCTTTATGTCATTATATCTAAATATCCTTTCCCCTGTACTCAAAACTCCCGGCAATAACAACCATTTAAGAACAAACCACAGAAAAGGCCCTTTGGCCCTCAATGTCTGTGCTGAACATTAAGCAGGTTAAATCAATCTCGCCTGCCTGCATGTGATCAATATCCCTCCATTCCCTACAATCCAATCTAAAAGCTTTTTAAATGCCCCTATCATATCTGACTCCCCCACCACCCTTTGAAGCACGTGCAAGGCACCCATCATCCTCGATGTAAAAACATATCTTCTTCAAAGTTTGTTCCTCTCACCTCAAAGCTATGCTCTCTAGTCCTTGACATTTCCACTCTGAGAAAAAGGTTCTGACTGCCCACCTATCTACGCCTAATTAACTTCTCGCTGCACCTGTATGTCACAAGGTCACCTATGTCCTTTTGACCCCTCTACAATTCTCAGCCTATCATAATTTAAATAATACTGGGGGCTTTTTCTGGGGGGGGTTTCACACCTTAGTGAATAGCTTCATATTTATCCACATTACCCTCATAAATGTTTATTTTTTTATTTTCCTTTCCATCCCTTTCTCCCTTCCCCTTTTATTCCTGTCTTTGTTTCCCTCCTATTTTCCTCCCTCTTTGTACTTTGACACAGATTTCACTCTCTCTCGCCTACCTGCCTCACTCCTTTCCCTGTTGATTTCTTCGCCCCTCTGTTTATTTCATTGGTGAAGGAGTATATCACTAGGTCCCACATGCCCTCGTTGCGCAGCTCTGTGCACAAAGCAACAATGAAAACGAACCATGTAAGAACAAGTCAATTTTACATCTTGTGAGAGGTGCCAGTCCAGCGATATCTAGTGTATTGTCCATACTCACATACATGGAACAGCACCAGAGGACTTCTGCTCAATTCTGTAAATCATGATTCATAAAGAGCAGGGAAGAAAACTGGGGGAAAATGACCTTTCACTCCACATTCAATGTTTTATATGTTCCTTTACCTTTAAGTTTGAATTCTTAATCTATTTTCCATGTGTATCCACAGCAAATAATGGAACACAATATAGTTCCAACTTTGAAATGAAGCATATTTAGCAAAGGGAAAAAAACAGTGTTATCAGTACAGAAAATATTGCTCTATTAGTATTGGCAACCAAATCTAAGTGCCAGCAATACAACAACTGCAGAAACAACATGGAACCATCAAAACATTACATTTTACTGCATAGTTTACTTAGTTCCAGACAGACATTTTTAGATGACCAGACACATCACCCCTCTTTCCATGTTCTACGATTGATAAAGTACTGTAAGTAAAATGCTCATTGCATGCACTAGTATTAGGGACATAAAAGTTGCCCTACTGAACTCAAACCAAATGCTTTTCATTGTTAAAGTAAACGTCTACACTGTTCACTCTATGTAATACAGGGGATGGATCGACCAATAATGAGGCCATGAAGCGAGAGTTTAAAATATAGTTTTGTTTATTATTGTCATGTCAACCGAGGTACAGTGAAAAGCTTTTGTGTTGCGTGCTATCCAGTCAGCGAAAAGATTACATACGATTATAATAAAATCGTCCGTATTGATTTACATGTAGTTTAGTTTAGTTTAGTTTAGAGATACAGCGTGGAAACAGGTCCTTCGGCCCATCGGGTCCGTGTCAACCAGCGATCCCCGCATATTAACACTATCCTACACACACCAGGGACAATCTTGTTTTACATTTACCAAACCAATTTACCTACCAACCTGTATATCTTTATAGTGTGGGAGGAAACCGAAGATCTCGGAGAAAACCCACGCGGTCACGGGGAGAACATACAAACTCCGTATAGACAGCACCCGTAGTCGGGATCAAACCCGGGTCACCGGCGCTGTAAATGCTGCAAGGCAGCAACACAACCGATACTCCACCGTGCGCTTTATCAAGGTCAATCAAAATCAGCAATTGCAATGAATGATAGCAGATCCACTTCAGGGACTAGCACGCAAAGTGTCACATGGCTTCATTGCCATCTTGTTTACCAACTAGACCCTGAGATATAGCTCTTTGCTATATCTCACTATTAATTTACTATTCCACTATTCCTGAGACTATGTGACTCCACATCCAAGAAAACCCACCAGCTACAGACAATAGCTTCTTCCCACCCCCCCCCCCCCCCATCAAAGCACAGACACAGGTAAGCATGCTTTTTTTACACAATTTGTTAGCTTTGTCATTCTAATAATACTTATTCTTCTTCTTCTCTTGCGTATGGCGTGTACAGCCTAAAGTTGTAGGACAACTTGTTCTATTTGATCTTATTAGATTGTGCATGCCGGATTGATTGCATTTGTCGAAACAGGGCGGACCACGTGAAGGTTGCAATCTCCCACCCCATTCTAGTAATACCAGGTACATCTAACCAGAATAGGTTATTTAGCCCCATCAGCCTTCATGGTGTTCCTTGAAGTCATGGGTGGTGGGGCACTAACTCCATGCAATTCTTTTCATATTCCTTCATTCCCTAAAGGTTTCGGTTTAGGTATATTGTCCTGTTTACCAAGGTACAGTGAAAAGCTTTACTTAGCATGCTATCCAATCAAAGTAGGTATGTTACAAAACTTACCTTCAGCGGCGCTGCAGTTCTGCCGCTGCCCGTGTGCGCGACTTTGGCGCCTTTGAGAGGGAGGCGGGTTTAAAATGCCGTTTTTCTACAGACAATTCAAATCTCAGGGGATTTAGTTGCTAAAGAGAAATCGCTCCGACATTTGTTTTATAGAGTTATTTTTAAACTACGCTGGATCATTTATTAGCAAGAGTGAATTAAAAATCGTATTCTAAAGCCATGAAGGCCGACAACGGGGCGGACCTTACGTAGGGGACAAAAGAAGGTACACAGTTTATTTTTACATAAAATCGTGGTTCTTAGGAAGCCTTTAATCAACATTTCATGTTGCGAAAAGGGGACAAAAAATACATATGAACCGGCAGTATTTTTCCTGCCGGCTGGGGGTTAAATTCACCGCAAACCGCAATGTTCGAATCCATCGTGTTCCATAAAATCCCCCTCGCAAGTTGATTTAAATGGCCATTAATTTACGGGAATTAAACACTAAATTCCTTCAATTTGGCTATAAATTGATGAAAATTAAATTTAAAAATCATGTTATATTGTGAATTATTGTGTGAATGTTATTTGGACACTTAGGCAATTTTAAAATGTTTATCTTTTCTTAAGAAATGGATAGATGTGTAGATCTAGTAATTGAATTTTGTAATTAGTTACAATTGGGTAACTAACTAATTATATGCTTTAATTTCAGGTCATCCAAGTAAGATTGTTTAATATTTGTTTCAGATTGCTTTATTCTATAATAACTGAAAATTTCATTCAGTTCTCTTAATTTTTAAGAAAGTTATGGGCTTTTGACTGTCCTCGATCACAGCTTTTGAGTTAAGTCAATGGAAAAGCAATGGGTAACAAGATGCTAATTTCGGAGTATGAAAATGGCCATATCTTTTTTAATATTGAAGATATGAAAGTGAATTAGGTGTCAAATTAAACTTCTTTGTATGCTTTATCTGATGGGTTAAATTGCAGACTTGATTTTAAAATCTCAAAATTTTGTAACATTGCTAATCAAAGTCCACCATTGATTCCATCTACACTTCATGCTGCCTCGGAAAAGCAGCCAGTATAATCAAAGATTTGTCCTACCCCTGTCATTCTCTCTGCTCCTATCCTGCAGAAGCCATAGAAGCTTGAAGCCATGCACCACCAGATCCAGGAACTGCTTCTTCCCTTCTGTTATCAGGATGTTGAATGGTCCTTCTCTAAGCTTGGGTACTGTCTTTTTCACATCTACCCCATTGTGGATATTGACATTATCTATGGAACTGATGCCCTACTATGCTGGGAACTATAGTTTATTTTAGTATAGTTTGGAGATACAGCACAGAAACAGGCTCTTTGGTTCACCGTGTCCACACTGACCAGCGATCCCCGCACATTCACACTACCCTGCACACACTAGGGACAATTTTTACATTTATGCAATTATACCAAGCCAATTAACCTACAAGTCTGCGTGTCATTGCATTCTGTATCTTGGCTTGATTGTATTTATGTTTTGTATTATTTGATCTGATTGGATAGCATGCAAAACAAAGCTTTTTACTGCACCTCGGTAAACATGACAATAATGAACCTAAACCCAAACCTAAACCCAATCTCACGTTAAAAATTAAGAATGGTCTATATTCTACAGTCCTTAACTAATGAAAAATTGTTTCCTCCAATTAATAACGGGAAACTTAAATTAAATCACCCACTAATCTAATTTCTGGAGAATACAATTCTGCCTCACCCGCTGCGTTTCTCCAGCATTTTTGTCTACCTTCGATTTTCCAGCATCTGCAGTTCCTTCTTAAACATGTATTTACTCCTAATGTAATTGTTGAAGTCTGGGTACACATTGAATGACGGTGCTGGCTCGAAGGGCCAAATGGCCCACTCCTGCACCTATTGTCTATTGTCTATTGGTATCATATTGGTAATTGGTAATTATTGACTGTACTTCCCACAAGGCTGCCTTCCTGTCCAGAGATGTTCATAGCTCACCAGTTGCTGCCTGACTGGGTATCTTCATTGGGCATTTTCATTTGTCATTATACCTGATCCTGACATTTTAACAGTATGTATACATAGACATTGCCAAGTCTTTGGATTTGCACTGCTACTAGCTTCTCACCATTTAGAAGATACTCTGTGGTAATATCCAAAGTAGGTGGTCTAATTTTCACCTTTATCAAAATCCACTGATCAATAGTCTGGCTCATTCACTTAATCTATTTGTAACATTACTTCCATTTTAAAACAATGGTTTTGTCTCTGGTAAGGCATATCTTTCAACAATTGAGTTTTTGAACAAGTGCCAAAGGTGATTGATGAGGGTAGGGGAGTGGATGTTGTCAACATGGACTTCAGTGAGGCATTTCACAGGGTCGCTCATGGTAGGCAAATCCAGAGATAGCGGCAAAGGCTAAAAGTGAAAATGAGGAAATAGGATATCAGATAATACAATGCAATATAATACAATACAATATGGTTTATTGTCATACCTCAAATGAAGTTCAAACGAAATTTGGTTTCTGCAGTCATACAACAAGAAAAAAACCAAGACACACAATTAACACAATTTACACAGACATCCATCCAACATGAATCTCCTCCTCACTCTGATGGAAGGCAAAGTCATTGTCTCTCCCCTGTTTTCCATTCTTCTCCCGATGTTAAATGAATGAATGAAGAGGAGGAGTGAAATGTAAAGTGAGAGGGAGGGGTGTGCGTCAAGGGAACAGGGACAGGGGGAAAGAGGGGTAAATGGGAAGGGACTCCCCATTTACCCCTCTTTCCATTTGACCCTGTTCATCTTCCACCCATTTCCATTCAGACATTTCTGATCTTAGCCTCCTCCAGTGCCAGATTGAGGACACAAAGAAACCAGAAGAATAGCATCTTCTTGGGTAGCATATAGCCCAACTGTATTAAAACTTACTTCTCCAATTTCAGTTAAAACAGCCCCCTCCCCACCCCCCCCCCCACATCACCATCCTCCCCCCCCCCCCCCCTAGCCCCCCAGCACCGCAGCTTGGCGCCAACCCGGAGCATGCGCCCTTTTTAGGGCGGGCACCCATGGATGTCGAACCGGAAGGCATCACCCTGCTGCAGACTTCTGCTGCCTCAAACGCAAGAAGAAGATCTGCTTCCATATTAATTTCCTCATATTGCCCAGAATATTACATCTACTGAAGCATAGAAATCAACTAAAATGCTTCTAATAACTAAACAATGCAACTAAACAATGCAACTAAAAATGTTTACAATGCTTCTAACCACCAGCTTTGTGTTTAGTTTAATATCTCTTGCCTGTTCCTTTTCATACTCACTTTAGATTTACTCCCTCAGCATTTCTTTCCATTCTGCCACAATTTACTTTTCTTCATAACTCTCCATACTAGATTCCTATTCTTTTGGTGTGCCTTTTCTTTGTGTTACTATCTACCTCTTTAAAAGAAGTCTGTTGCTATTTAATGTGATACGTAGTATTGGTAAATACTACTCCCGAATTGGTAAAGCTGAGGGTAGACAAAAATGCTGGAGAAACTCAGCGGGTGAGGCAGCATCTATGGAGCGAAGGAATTGGTGATGTTTCGGGTCGAGCATTTTTGTCTACCTTCGATTTTTCCAGCATCTGCAGTTCTTTCTTAAACAATTGGTAAAGGTGCATCAGTCTTCAGACGAATGTAGCCAATATGGAAAGGGGGCGAGATTTCCAAGATGCTAAAAGTCAAGCTCTTCCAGTCCGTAGTCCTCCCTACAGCCTTCTATGCCAGTGAGACATGGAAAATCAATGTGAAGATGAAAAATAAATTGGATGTATTCCAACAACGCTGCTTGAGGAAAATCCTGAAGACTAGCTACAGAGACCACATCACAAACGAGGATATCTACTGTGAAACTACTACAAAGCCTCTCAGCCAGGACATAGAGGGACGCAGGATGAAATTTGCAGGACATGTACTCAGAATGACACCAGAATGTGCCCCTAAGATAGCAATGACATGGCAACCTGAAAGAAAAAGGAAAAGAGGCCGACCAAAACTCACATGGAGGCGAACATTCCAGAAGGATTTGGAAGCCCGGGACGCGCCTATCGAGGGTGGAAGACATCGTATATGACCGAACAGAATGGCAAAAGCTGGCTGCCCAATGCACTCAACCGTGTGGGAGGAACTAAGTCTACGTTAGTAAGTAGTCTGTTGCTGTTCAATGTGATAAGTAGTATTCCTGTAGGCTTCTCCACATTCTTCAAAAGTAGCTTCAGTAGAAGATTACCAGAGATACCCAGAACACAAGAACACATTGTGTCCTTCGTGTATTTCTGTCTTCTTGAAACTAAATTTGGCAGAAGATTATTAAACATTCCAGAGCAAAGCTGTAAACGGTGAAGAAGATTCTACCACAATGTTTCTTTTCACTCGTTCCACTTCATGACAACTTTCTTCTCACCTTCCTAAAGGGATGAGTTTTGATGGCTATGAATTCAAAGCGTTATAGTAGTCAGCTGGTCAGTTTTCATGCATTAAACTCAAAACAATATTTCAAGCTAACTCAGTCTTGTTTCTTCAAATAGTAAAATGCACGACAGTCTGGGCTCCCCCGAAGACCTGGATGATGGCACAAGTGACTGAAGTTGCTGGAATCTGGAGCAACAAATAATCTGCTGGTCAGGCAGCGTGTTTGGATGGAAATGGACCAGCTGATATTTTGTGTCGGGAATCTTCATCTGACCCAGTCCAGATGAAGGATCTCGACCTGAAAGGCTCCCGACCAGTAGACTGCTGGAACGTATTTAAAATGCTATGCCATCAGAACTAATTCCTTTAGGAAGGTTGAAAGAAGGTTGTTGTCAAAAGGTCATAAGTGATAGGAGTACAATTAGGCCATTTGGCCCATCAAGTTGACTCCGCCATTCAATCATGGCTGATCCATCTCTCCCTCCTATTCCCATTCTCCTGCCTTCTCCCCATAACCTCTGACACCTGTACTAATCAAGAATCTATCTATCTCTGCCTTAAAAATATCCACTGACTGGACCTCCACAGCCTTCTGTGGCAAATAATTCCACAGATTCACCACCCTCTGACTAAAGATATTTCTCTTCATCTCCTTCCTAAAGGAATGTCCTTTAAATCTGAGGTTATGACCTCTAGTCTTAGATTCTCCCACTAATGGAAACATCCTCTCCACATCCACTCTATCCAAGCCTTTCACTCATTCTTCTAAACTCCAGCGAGTACAGGTCCAGTGCCGACAAATGCTCATCATAGGTTAACCTACTCATTTCTGGGATCATTCTTGTAAACCTCCTCTGGTTAAGCTCTGAAAATTGCTTCCTCCTGTTCTTATGTTAATAGTCCAGCTATAGGTAAGTGGAGCCTGCATTGCAGATGATAGCTGGGGCTCTGCATATCAAAATACCATTCAACGATAGAAGACCAACATAAGGATGTAGATCAGCTGTGGGGTATGGACGAACTAATGTTTATTTTCACTAGTCCACCTCATAATTCCAAATTATGAGGTGGGCTAGTGAGAATAAATATCTTCCTGACTGTTCATTTCCCTGCATGGATGTTGCGTGACCTGCCGAGTTCCTCCAGCAGATTGTTTGCGAGATGGAAATGAGCGGACAGTGAAACATATAAACATAGAACATAGAAATTAGGTGCAGGAGCAGGCCATTCGGCCCTTCAAGCCTGCACCTCCATTCAATATGATCATGGCTGATCATCCAACTCAGTATCCTGTACCTGCCTTCTCTCCATACCCCCTGATCCCTTCGGCCACAAGGGCCACACCCAACTTAAATATGGCCAACGAACTGGCCTCAACTACCTTCTGTGGCAGAGAATTCCACAGATTCACCACTCTGTGTGAAAAACGATTTTCCTTCATCTCGGTCCCTAAAAGACTTCCTTCCCCCTTATCCTTAAAACTGTGACCCCTTGTCCCTGGACTTCCCCAACATCGGGAACAATCTTCCTGCATCGAGCCTGTCCAACCCTTAAGATCTATCAATTTTGTAAGTTTCTATAAGATCCCCCCTCAATCTTCTAAATTCCCAGCGTAGTACAAGCTGAGTCTGTCCAACCTTTCTTTCTTCATATGGAAGTCGTGCCACCCCAGGAATCAGTCTGGTGAATCCTTCTCTGTACTCCCTCTACGGCAAGAATGTCTTTCCTCAGATTAGGAGAACCAAAACTGTACGCAATACTCCAGGTGTGGCCTCACCAAGACCCTGTACAACTGCAGTAGAACCTCCCTGCTCTTGTAACTCAAATCCTTTTGCTATGAATCTCAACATACCATTCACTTTCTTCACAGTCAGCTGAGAGGTGCCTGCATGCCTACTTTCATGATGACTGGTGTACCAGACAACCCAGGTCTCGTTGCAAAAGTCTTCTCCCTTTTCCTAATCGGCTCCACCATTCAAATAATAGTCTACTTTCCTCTTTTGCCACCAAAGTGGATAATCCTATCACAGTTTATCCACATTATACTGCATCTGCCATGCATTTGCCACTTCTCACCAGTCTATCCATCTTGCAGCCAGCCTCCTAGCATCCTCCTCACAGCTAACACTGCCGCCCAGCTTCGTGTCGTCCGCGAAACTTCGAGATGTTGCATTTAATTCCCATTCTTCCAAATTCATTAATATAAATATAGTAAATAGCTGGGTCCCAGCACTGAGCCTTGCGGCACCATACTAGTCACTCTGCCTGCCATCCTGAAAAGGACCCCCGTTCACTCCTATTCTGTACTTCCTGTCTCCCAGCCCAGTTCTTTATCCACATCATACTGAACCGCCAATATAACCGTGTGCTTTAAGTTTGTATACTAATCTCTTGTGTGGGACCTTGTCGAAAGCCTTCTGAAAGTCCAGACTATCAACACATCCACTGCTTCTCCCGTATAAGCACTCTACTTAGTTTACATCCTCAAAAAATTCAATAAGATTCGTCAGACATGATTTCTACCTTTCATAAATCCATGCTGACTTTGTCCAATTATTTCAAATTTCACCACTTTCCAAATGCGCTGCTATCCCATCATTAATAACTGACTCTACAGTTTCCCACGACCCCGATGTGTTAGAACTAACTGGTCTGTAATTTCACCACGTTTTCTCTCTCTCTCCCTCCCTTTTTAAAAAAGTGGGGTTACATTAGCTACCCTCCAATCCTCAGGAACTACGACCAGAATCTAAAGAGCTTTGAAAAATTATCACTAAGGCAATCCGCTATTTCTGGGCTAACTTCCTTACTTAAGTACCCTGGGATGCAGCCTATCCTGGCTAGCTGGGGATTTATCGGCCTTTAATCCATGGTCAATTTACCTAACACCGCTTTCCGGCTAACCTGGATTTCACTCAGATTCTACGCATCTATTTGAGACCCGCGATCCCCTGCTATTTCCCGGTAAATTATTTATGTCTTCTCCTTAGTGAAGGACAGAACCCAAAGGTAGTTATTCAATTGGTCTGCCATGTCCTTGTTCCCCATGTTCAATTCACCATTTCTGACTGCAAGGGAAATACCAACATTTGTTGGTTAAACTAAATCGTTACTCGCTTCACATATTGATAAAAGCTTTTGCTGTCAGTTTTTATTGTCCTGCCATTTTCTTTCATACATTCCGTTTTCCCTTTCCTAATTAAGCCCTTTTTGTCCTCCGCCTCTGTTGATCTCTTGAATTTCGCTCCCAGTCCCCAGGTAGGCTGCTTTTTCTGGATAATTTGTACGCTTCATCTTTTGCTTTGATACTATCGGGGGCCTGATTTCCCGGTTGTTATCGGCACGGGGGGGTGGATATGGCGGCAGAGTGGGAGCGGGTAGGAGTGACCTTCGGCCTGATTAATTCTTTTGCCATGCTGGAGATGGTGTGGAGAAGTACAGACAATGCGAGAATATAACGACGCCACGGTGAATGTTGGAGATCAGCCATGCAGTTCTTTTAATTGCCCCTTCCCATTGCATAGCCACGCGTCAACCCTTCAAGAATCAATTGTCCAGTCCCATCTTGTGCCAATTCGACGTCTCCATACCCTCAAAGTTACCTGGCTTTCAAGTTCAGGACCCGTGTGTCTGAGAACTTCTTAAAAGCGTCTAGGATGTAGATCAGCTTACACGGGGTATGGACGGCAAATGCAGATGACTTTGAGCCAGGCAGTGTGAGGGTCTCCATTTGGATCTCAAATATGAGGGAAACATATAGTTCATGCCAAGATACTCACCACATTGAGTACATATGGATCCTGGATCACGAAATATAGCTCCTGAAAGTACACTACAAGTATAGGATGAGACAGCGCTTTGGTTTCTAAGAACACTAGCTTAAACCTGCCGTCCACATATAGTGCCACTGCTCAAATGACCTGGTCTAAGTAGCTCCAAGAAAGTATGCTCACTTCATCACACAACCCAAAATCATCAGACCCACACCATCCTGGCCAAGCACACATCTCTCCGCCTACCATCGGCAGAAGGTTCAGGAGCCTAAATCTGTTTACATCCAGGATCAGAACAGCTACTGCACCCACAGCCATCAAGCTATTAAAACTCGCGCAACAACAGAACCTTCGAACTGTACAGCCTATGCACTTAATCGTGCTTTATTTATCGGTGTAAATTGAACAGCATTTTTGCTTTACATTATTCCTAGTTGTGTCTGCAGCAGAGCCAGAATTTCATTGTCCAATCTTGGCGACAACACATGACAATAAACTCTCTGACTTTCCTGTGACTTGAATTTACCTTGTAGAGTAACTTACAGGAATATATAAATGAACTTTAGCTTGTCCACTGCTTACCAGTAGTAGACCCTGAAGGCTGCGAAGATTGATGTGTGTATGTTTGATGGCTTGGGGTGAGTTGGTTTTTTTTTTTTTGGGTGGACCTGTGGTAGTATGTAGTCAGGTAGATAAGATGGATTGATCTTGGTATATGTGGTCTTCTATACGTTGAATGGCATTTTGATATGCAGAGCCCCCCATCTATCACACCTGCAATACAGGCCACTTACCTTAAGCAAACTAACACCATAAAACAGGATGTCGCGAATTTATTAGTTTTGGCTGCTCACCCTGCAGTTTAACGGGCTATATTTCCAACACAGTTAGTCCATGAATTTCGGTCACATACTTGGCTTTTATTAAATGCACGTACCCATCCAGAATTCAGTGACATTATCTTCCCAGCTGTTTTCAGTGAACTGACACACCTACCAACAACGAACGCGAAAAAAAGAGCAGTCCTGACAACTCCTTACCAGGCAATAGACCTCATTGAGGAGACTCTTGAACACCTAATTGCTGTGATTGGACATTACAGATATCTATACTTGCACTAAAAAACCCTATTCACATATAATCCCTTTAGCATGTATCTGTACACGTGTGGACGGCCTCTAATTGTAACATCTATTTCCGTACCGCTGACTGGTTTAGCAACACAACAAAAAGATTTTTCACTGTACCAACGTTACACGTGACAGTATAAACTTACAATCTCAAACTGACTGAAACTATTGAGGTGTTTTGAGTATAGGGAAAAGTTACGGGATGTATGTAACCGTGTTACATCGAAACATAGAAACAAAAAAAGGCACAGGGGTAGGTCAAATCAGACCCTTCGAGCCCACCCACCATTCAATAGTGCATCATAGGCTGATCAATCCTAAATCAGTACCCCCGCAACATCCTGCTTTCTTTCCCCCATAGTCCCTTGCTTCCCTATAGTACCACACTAAGTGCTAAATCTATCTCTCTTTTGAAAAAAATCCAGTGAATTTGGCCTCCCTGGCCTTCTGTGCGAGAATTCCATAAGATTCACAAAATCTTTGGGTATACAGAGCTAAACAAATTACCTACATTATAAAAGTATAAACCTAAACTTAAATTCAGTTAAAAGCTCACCCCATCATGCACCTTCGACCCATTCCACTTACATTTGGGGCAATATAATTCTACAGTTGAGCCAAACTCACCTAACAATCATCGAAGATCCTGAAATTTGGATCAGAAAAGGAGAGGAGGAGAGAAGTCCTCTCGAGTTATGAATCACGAATACACGAGGTCGCATAGGTTTTAAAGTGTGAAAGGAGGAAAATATTTTAATAGGAATCTGAGGGGTAACGTTTTTCCACACAGAAGGTGTGTGGGATGTATGGAACAAGGTGTCAAAGGAGGTAGTTTGAAGCAGGGTACAATCCCATACCACTTCAGGATAGGTAACAATGGGACTAGGAACAGGTTTGGAGGGATAGGACCATTAGAAACATAAGAAATAACTATGCAGGAGGCGAGCCCAGTGTAGCTGGACATTTTGGCCGGGTGTGGGCAAGTTTGGCCCGAAGGGCCCTGTGTTCCACACCTGTAATCTCTCCTATGATACTATGACTCTAAATCATAGAGTCTGAAATCAGGAAATATGAACTACACAAATGAATTATGAGCTGAGAACATAGTACGTGACAGTTAATGTTAAGTCCAAATCACGTGTAATTGTGCCAAGATCGGGAGAATTTTTTTTCTCATGAGATTTGCACTGGATCAGATAGGAGTGCTAAAGATCAGAGAATAATCCTCAAATTGTCGTCGGACGGAATTATACTCTCCAGCAGATGAACCTTCAGGTGCAACCTAAAAATGGATTGGAAAAGTATTTCAGTTAAAATTGTCAACCAACTTATGCTCCAGTTTCAGCCCAATCGTACCGTGCCCGAGCCAACATGGGCCCGATAACACTACTAAGCTCCACAATGCCCTATCAACTCTACCAAGTAGAAACAAGGAACTGGTTTTAAACCAAGAAACAAGAATACCTGGTTTACCAATAGGGAAAAAGCACCAAAATACTGGAGTAACCTATACTCAATGGGTCAGGGACATCCCTGATAACACTAGATAGGAGACATTTCATGGTGGACTTTTCTGCAGCTCATTTTTGCAGGGATTGGCGCGGAGCTTCTTTCTCCCCACCCAGTGCAATTATGTCCAAAAGAATAGTCCACATGTTTCCTCATACGGATGCTCTCACCCGACCATAGCTGATGCTTACTTCCAGCATTTTATGTGGATATTTGTCCCTTGACCGATTTACCTTCCAACAGTCTGGAAAGTTTGTTGCGAGCTACTGTCTGGAGTCTTTCTACTAAATGAACCCCTTGACTGCAGAGGAAGGTGTGTCCATAAGGTTCGCCCAGTTGCTGTTGGACTATACAATACAAGGACAAATTAAAACCAAATTTGCACATTGACGTTGTTCACCATAAATGGACGCACCTAATTTTACAAAGTCACCTTAATATTTATAAACACCCGAGTGATTAAATCTTCCATAGCTGCCGCATGGCCTGCAAATCGCTTAAGGAATGTAGCATTGAAAATATATCACAAATGAAACTTAATTCCGGAGGCAGAGGGTCTGGACTCAAATACGTCCTTTATGAGTATCATCTTCAGCGTGTTGAGTCTCATGTGGGCAAATATATCACTTTACTCTCTATTG